>CM032446.1:228196337-228313799 GCA_019049505.1 Pachyrhynchus sulphureomaculatus | reverse complement strand
TTTGATAAAGTTAATACTTTTGATTTGGTTTGGTAGGGCATTCCATGAATTTACACACATATAAAGGGGCTATTTTTCAGTAACTATAAGTCTATGCACTAAATATTTAAAATCCATTGTTCTAGTGTTATAGCCATGTTCTGATTTAAATAATATAGTATTCTGAGAGAAGTTTCGTTCAAATATTTACTTAAAACCCTTATACCATAACACACTGAGTTTAATTTCTTACATAATTGGGTTATTTGATATGACCAGTCCAAATGTTCATTTATGTAAATTCCCAAAAATTTAGCATGTTGGGTAAGTTCAAATATTTCATTATCAAAATCAATGTGTCCTGGCACAGCAATATTTGACCGTTGCCGTTGACTGTGTTTTAAACAAAAGGAAATTTGTTTTTTCTTTATTCACAATCAATTTATCTGTGCAAAACCAATTAGTCACCCTATCAAAAAATTCTTTTGCTTTAGTTATGAGATCTTCTATAGTCTTACAGCTAATAATTAAATTTGCATCATCTGCATACTTTATAATATGCTGATTTGGAGACTCCAGTAATAGGTAAAGATCATTTATAAAAATTATGGCAATATGGCAAGATTCAACGAATTAAAGTACAAATTGCTTGAACATTCCGCGTACTCACCAGATTTGGCTCCCTCTGACTATTATCTGTTCCTGACTGGAAAGCGTTTTACACCAAATGACAAAGCTACTGCAGCCGTGAATGGATATTTTGCAGACCTTCCGGAATCACTTAATGATGGTATTGAATTAGGAGGAAAACGTTGAAATAAATGTATTAAACTTTCAAGACATTATATTGAATAATAAAATATATTTAACATAAAAAAAAATGTTCTTTCATTGTTAGGCCGAGAACTTTTCAGACAGCTCACGTACATATACCTGGGCGAAAAATTTGAATTCTCAAAAAACAACTTGACAGCAGATCTGCAAATAAGAGTGTCCACATCCCGGTCAGCGTTTGGAAAACTATGAGGAATATTTAAATCCGATGTGCCTAAATTGCTTAAAGCGCAGGTTATCGACCAGTATGTTCTCCGAGTTCTTACCTATGGAACAGAAACATAGGCTCTAAATACAAGTATAATCCATAGACTACAAGTGACCCAACGTGTCGTGGAGAGAAGAATTCTAAACATTAAATTTTATGATCGCACATCAAACACAGAAATAACACGAAGATCCTTGGTAGCAGATCTAACAGATTGTAGTATGTACATAAAAGTGGAATTGGACACGGCATATTGGACGAATAAAGGACAACCGGTGGACATAAAAAATTATAGAGTGGATGAATCTGTTATCGATCGTACGTCAATTAGATGCGTGTTTAATTATCGGGAATCGGTCTGGACTGTAAATAAAACTCTTTTTTTCTTTAATACTTAATATTTCGTTATCCTTTGAAACTTCTTACACGGATTAGGTATATTAAAAACAATGTTATTTTTAGTCTAGGTATTAAAATGTTAAAATATAAAACAATTAAATATGAACAAACGAATAAATAAATAAAACAACTTACGAAAATGAGAATTAGTCCTCCAAATTTAAACTCAACATCTCGATTTTTCTACACCACCTGAAAGTAAACAGCCTCGGTGCATATGTACTGAAGTGAATTCCAAATGAACGAAAAAAACAGTAAAAGAAAAAGACTTAATTTACTTATTTTATACCAAGAGGTAGCAAATTTTTAATTATTAATGTTGTAATTGTAAATGATTAATAAGTATTGATTATGTTACTGTAGATATTGCCAAGTTGATTACTGTCTGATTTATAGTTGAGTAAGTTGGGGTCCTGTGTATGTGGTACATGTCTTTAAAAAGTCTCCCTTTATAGTTGTTGTTGTGAGCTAAAATTTTAACATTGTTATAATCAAAATTATGACCTGTTTTAAAATGATGTTGCACTACGGCACATGAATTCTTTCCCAATCGGCAGGAACTCCTGTGTTGTATGAGCCTCTCTTTTAACCACTGCGATGTCTGTCCAATATAACAAGTCTCATATTGCAAACGAGATAATCCACGCAGTTATTGTACTCGTACAAAATAGGCATTCTATCCTTTATTGCTGAAAACAGGTCAGTACCTCGTATGCTGTTATATTTCGCAAATTTTATATTTGGAAACTCTTTGAATTTCCAAATATAAAAATTGCAAATTGTAACAGCATACGAGATTCTAAACTGTTTTCAACAATAAAGGATAGGACGCCTATTTTGTACAATAACTCGGTAGTTTATAGATTGTCTTGTTTGCAATGTGAGGCTTGTTACATTGGACAGACATCGCAGTGGTTAAAACAGAGGCTCACACAACACAGAAGTGACTGCCGATTGGGAAAGAATTCATGAGTCGTAGTAATTTTGACTATAACAACATTATAATTTCAGCTCACGACCCCAACTGAATCAACTATAAATCCGACACTAATCAACTTAGTAGTAGCTACAGCAACATAATCAATGCTTATTAATCATTTACAATTACAACATTAATAATTAAAGTTTTGCCACCTCCTAGTGTAAAATAAGTAAACAAAATCATTTTCTTTTGACATTTTTTCCGTTCATTTGGAATTCACGTCAGTACATATATACCGAGGCTGTTTACTCTCAGGTTGTATAGAAAAACTGAGATGCTGAGTCTTGATTTCGAAGACTAACTCTCGTTTTTCGCACGTTGTTTTTTTATTTATTCGTTTTTTCATATTTATTTGTTTTATATTTTAACATTTTAATACCTAGACTAAAAATAACATTGATTTTAATATATCTAATCCGTGTATTAACAATGTAGTTGCTCCTGAAGAAGTTATCAAACGATAACGAAATATTGAGTTTAGACCTATTCCCGATAATCAAACTTATATTTATATATATATATATTTATATATATATATATATATATATATATATATATATATATATATATATATATATATATATATATATATATATATATATATATATATATATATATATATATATATATATATATATATATATATATATATATATATATATATATATATATATATATAAAGGGTGTTTTTATAGAGGTATAGAACTTTGAAATGGAATAAAACAAAGATGAATTTTTTAAATTGACATGAAATTTACTTTATTCGAAAGATAATCTTCTGGCATTATAATTTAAATATGACTTCTGGCATATGACCGCCACGGCTGGCTCGGACGTAGTCTAATCTGGTCCAATTTTCGATGACTTTTTCCAACATTTGTGGCCGTATATCGGCAATAACGCGGCGAATGTTGTTCTCCAAGTGGTCAATCGTTTCGGGCTTATCGGCGTAGACTAGCGAGTTCACATATCCTCACAGAAAATAGTCTAGCGGCGTTAAATCGCACGATCTTGGAGGCCAATTCACGGGTCCGAAACGTGAAACTATGCGGTTACCAAACGTTTCCTTCAATAAATCAATTGTGGCACGAGCTGTGTGACATGTTGCGCCGTCTTGTTGAAACCACAGCTCCTGCACATCATGGTTGTTCAATTGATGAACGAAAAGGTCAGTAATCATGGCTCTATAGCGGTCACCATTGACTGTAACGTTCTGACCAGCATCGTTTTTAAAGAAGTACGGACCAATGATTCCACCAGCCCATAAAGCACACCAAACAGTCAGTTTTTTCGGATGTAACGGTGTCTCAACATACACTTGAGGATTATCATCACTCCAAATACGGCAGTTTTGTTTATTGACGTATCCATTCAAACAAAAGTGAGCTTCATCGCTAAACAAAATTCGCTTATGAAAATCGGGATCAACGGCAATCTTGTTTTGGGCCCATTCACCGAATCTACGCCTTGCTAGGTGATCGTGTGGCTTCAATTGTTGCACGAGTTGGATTTTGTAAGCACGCAAACCAAGATCTTTCCGCAAAATCTTCCATAAAGTGGATGGACACATATCCAATTTCTGTGCACGATGGCGGATAGACTGATTCGGGTCTTCCTCTACGCTACGCTCTACAGCAGCAATGACTTCTTCTGTACGCACTGTACGACGTCTCTGTGGATGCGTATTATCATTTAGAGTAAACGTGGTGCGAAAACGTCCCATAGTTAATCGAATTAATTGCTCTGATGGACGATTATGTTGACCGTAAAATGGACGTAGTGCGCGATACGTATTTCGAACAGAACCATGATTTTCAAAATAAATTTGCACAATTTGGAAGCGTTGTTCAGGCGTCAGTATATTCATGTTGAAATGCCAAACCAAACTAAACATAAATCACTTGACAGCTGACAAAATGGCCGCCAGTTAAAAAAGTGTCGCCAACTTAAAATTTTATACCTCTATAAAAAACACCCTTTATATATATATATATATATATATATATATATATATATATATATATATATATATATATATACATATACATAGACCATATAACGTTATAACAGAGGTTTTCACGGATGGTGGAATGTAATACATTAAAATTCCTGGTTTCAATCCGTTCGTCTAACAATAAATTTGCACGACGTTTCGCCAAAATCTCATTTGGAAGTTTCAAGTGCTCTTGCTGCTGCTGCTGCTCGATACTGTGATCTTGCTGCTGCTGCCGCTCGAAGCTAAATAATTTTTATTTAGCAGCAGCACTTGAAAATGCGAAATGAGATTTTGGCGAAACATCCTGCAAATTCATTGGTAGACGAACGAATTTAAACCCGGAATTTTAATGTATTATATATATATATATATATATATATATATATATATATATATATATATATATATATATATATATATATATATATATATATATATAGATATATATATATATATATATATATATATATATATATATATATATATATATATATATAGAAAGAGAAGGACAGTAACGGAGCACTGGTAACACTAAGTGATAGTTTAAAGGCTGGGATAGCTCCTAATATATTGAAGAGAGAGCAATAAAAAGGTCTAAGTAGCTCTAAGGAACTGTATTTTTATTCGAACTTTCTAGCTATCGTCCATGTATGTGGACTTCTTCAGGAAATCTGAAATGTGCAAACATTCTGGAGTAGAAAGATGTAATTTAGGTAAAATAAACGTACTTACAGAATATTTACAGCATTGCTCTTCCTGGAGAAAGTTTATTACACATTTCTCGTTTTCCAAGACAAGAAGTAAGACATGACCACAAAACAGGTTAAAAAGTGAAAAATTTACAAAACTTACTAAGCCTCAATTTGAGGTGTCACATATTAAAATAATTAAAAGTTAACTACTCTAAAATTAATATAACACAATATAACTGAACTGGAAAGACACCACAAAGAACGCAAGAAAAACGTGGTACAGGAAGATCATTTTTGTTTCACGCCAATATTAATCAATAGGTTGAGATTTGTTTAGTGATATTTCTGGGGATTTTTTATAAAATGTCTTGCCTTCTAATAACAAATTTTACAAAAATTCCCAGCAATATCACTAAACAAATGTCAACCTATTGAATAATATTGGCGGGAAACAAAAATGATCTTCCTGTACCACGTTTTTCTTGCGTTCTTTGTGGTGTCTTTCCAGTTAAATTATATTGTATTATATTAATTTTAGAGTAGCTAACTTTTAATTATTTTAATATGTGACACCTCAAATTGAGGCTTAGTAAGTTTTGTAAATTTTTCACTTTTTAACCTGTTTTGTGGTCATGTCTTACTGCTTGTCTTGGAAAACGAGAAATGTGTAATAAACTTTCTCCGGGAAGAGCAATGCTGTAAATATTCTGTAAGTACGTTTATTTTCCCTAAATTACATCTTTCTACTCCAGCATGTTTGCACATTTCAGATTTCCTAAAGAAGTCCACATACATGGACGATAGCTAGAAAGTTCGAATAAAAATACAGTTCCTTAGAGCTACTTAGATCTTTTATTGCTCTCTCTTCAATATATTAGGAGCTAACCCAGCCTTTAAACTATCACTTAGTATATATATATATATATATATATATATATATATATATATATATATATATATATATATATATATATATATATATATATATATATATATATATATATATATATATATATATATATATATATATATATATATATATATATATATATATATATATATATATATATATATATATATATATATATATATATATATATATATATATATATTTATATAAAATATATTATATATATATATATATATATATATATATATATATATATATATATATATATATATATATATATATATATATATATATGTACAGTCCCTGGCCAAATTATTAGACGCACTGTATTTTTTTTAGTAATTTTATGTTTCTTAAGAGTTTTTATGCAATAATGGTATATTTAAACTACAATATTATTGATTTTTATTTAAAAGAATTGTTGTAGACTACATATTTGTATTTATTTTTAACATATGGCAACACTGTGTTGACAAAGTGATACATGAACGTAAATAAGTACAAACCTGTATCAGTCGCGATCGGAATCGAGTCAGGTACGGACATGTTTCTGTGGCTTTATGGACTGTGATTGTTTGTTTAACAGTTTTATACTACTCAGTTATTAGTTTATTTTGTATGCAGTGTTTTAAGAAAGTAATTGGACTATTTTCATTATGGGTAGAAAAGGCGATCTTTCACCACGTAAAAAAGCTGAAGTGAAGGCCCTTGTGATTGCGAAAACATTTACAAACCGAGAAATATCACGAAGATTGGAGGTTTCTGAAGCTAGTGTATGACGCATAAAAAAGAAAATTGAGTCAGGGAAGGAATTAAGCCCGAAAAGAAGGAAAAGATGCGGTAGAAAACCAATTTTCACTCCACGGTCAGAGAGATGTTTGAAGAAAATTTGTGTAGAAAACAGATTTGCTACCACAAAGGTAATAAAATCACAACTCCAGGATGCTAGCGTAAATGCTTCTGAGCGCACTGTTCGAACAAAATTGAAAGAATTAGATTTTAAGGCCTGTCGCCCCTCCAGGAAGCCCAAGTTAACAGCTGCAATGAAAGCAAAGCGCCTGAGGTGGGCCAAACAAGGGCAAGACAAAGATGTGGACTTCTGGAGATCGGTAAGATACAGCAATTTAATCAATAATTGATACATTATTATCATTTTCAGTTAAATAAAGCAAATAAACATGGAAGTTTATATATTTTTCCTATTTTTGACAGGTCTGCTTCAGTGACGAAAGCACATTCGAAATTTTGCAGAATAAAGCTCAGTATGTGCGTCGTCGTCATGGAGAAAAGTTTCATCCTGATTGTGTCGTCCCAACGGTTAAACATCCCACCAAAGTGATGATTTGGTCAGTCATCAGCGGCAAGGGCACTGGACGTCTGTACGTCGTCAAAGGAATAATGAGGCAAGATCAGTACAAAGAAGTATTACAAAATCGGTTGACTCCGCAGCTCAGAGAATGGTTTCCAAATGGGGAACCATTCACTTTCATGCAAGATGGAGCTCCCTGTCACACTGCTCGGTCTGTTAAAGCTTTTTTGGCAGAAAAAAATATCCCTCTGTTGGATTGAACACATTGAAAATGTGTGGGAGCTGATGAAAAGAGAAGTAGCTAAAGATGTGATTACCAACAAAACCCAGCTCCAAGAAAAGATTATTCATGTGTGGAATCATCATCCTCAAATGCAGGAGACAGTACAATCTTGCATTGATAGCATGCCGCGCAGAATTAAAGCTTTGATAGCGGCTAAAGGTGGCTCAACTAAATATTGACTTTTACTAACATTAATTTCACTTTTCTTTAAAACTTAATAAACTTATGCTTTTCTAAATTAATGATGTTTTATTTATGTCAAATAAATAGGTAATTGATTGGATAATATAAAAATAAAAAACAAATCAATTTAAAATAATAAAACGGTACAATATCACTCGGTAATTAATATTTTACATGAAATCTTGCAGTGCGTCTAATATTTTGGCCAGGGACTGTATATATATATATATATATATATATATATATATATATATATATATATATATATATATATATATATATATATATATATATATATATATATATATATATATATATATATATATATATATATATATATATATATATATATATATATATATATATATATATATATATATATATATATACATATATATATATATACATATACATATACATATATATATATATATATATATATATATATATATATATATATATATATATATATATATATACATATACATATACATATACATATACATATATATATATATATATATATATATATATATATATATATATATATATACATGTAAATATAGATACTATGTCTCAGTGAAACTCATTTTTTTTTTTAATTTTCTTATTGTAAAAACGGGAAAATAATGTAAAATTTGAGCACACTTTTTTACATAGCATTGCACTACTCAGTATATATTACCACTACAATCACCACTACAATGATCAATCATCAATCATCGCTCCTGATGAAGCTAACATGGTTAGCGAAGCGCGAGTGGAGTTCAAAAATAGATTCCACATTCCCAACATAGATAACACTGCAGTTTCGTTTAATTTCTAGGTCAATAGCTGACCCAAATGTAATAGTATATAGATATATTTATTACTTTTTATAAGTAAATTGCTCATCAAATGTTCTTATCCGTAAAACATAAAATTACTAAAGTGTAGCTGGGGTAAAATTTTTAAATACAACCTTAAACCAAGCAAGCAAGCTGCTATAATCTAAAAATTCATGAAATACATCTTAACAATTTGAAAATTTTAATCATTTAACATCGATGTTAGAAGTATATTGTACACTTATTTTAGTTTACTATTTTTAGAGTATAAATTGAGCGATTTACAGCAACAAATGTTTTAAAAATTGTTATTTAATTTTTTTTAGTCACACATTTTAATTAAACATAGTAAACTACATATGGGCGCTCCTTTTACAATAAGTATAGTAGTTTAAGAGTCTCTATAATACAAACACCTCTAAAATGCTCTGTCGACACAACAAGAAAATGAACGTTGCTGTGTTTACCGTTATACGGAACAAATAGTTGGATATATTGAGGATATGTTTACAATAGAAACGCCGGAGCTTTAATGTAAATACTCAGAATTCAAGACAAATCTTTTTAGTTCAAGGTTTGGCACGCCATGAAATTACGGATGCTATGAAAACCTCATCTAGCAAAGGGTTTGAAGCTCCGCTGAAACAAAGACGCTTCTTTCTACAAATAAAACTTAAAGAAGCATGGGTTTCATATCGGTTACTTACACGAGGGCATCTTGATAGTGAAACATTACTATATATAAGCAAGAATACTGAATATGACTGGATGGACAGGCGGAAAATGACACATCATGATGAGTTCCTTAAGGTTCTGATTCAGAAAAATAGGGTTGTATCAATAAAATCATCTTTTCAAATAGAGGAATACACATAAATGCAATATATTAAAGCAGGTACGTTCTACCCACAAACGGAGACAAAACTAATCCTGGGTAAATATGTATCTAATTTTCCAACAAGAACTCAAAATTATTTTCATGTGAAGATGATGATATTTTTTTTATGGGTCTAGCACATGTGCTGCAGGGAAGTCCCTAAAGCGCTCCAGAAGCGTTGTTCTTGAATCGCTGTAAATGGTACTCGGTGGGAAACACAGCGCTGGGCAAATTATTCCAAAGGGATGACATTATCCATATAAAAGACTGCTTGAAAAGCGTTGTACGCGGAGTAACAAGCTAAACTTCATACGGATGTGAAGCACCAGCGCGATGTGTATTTCTAACATGCACCGCTTTGGGAGGAATGAAGCAGGCCACATCCTTCGAACACTTTCCATGAAAATGCTTGTAGAACAGACTCCAGTCGCCAACCGTTCTTCGATGTTCCAGCGAATCAAGGCCGCCGGTCAATTCCGGGTCTCCGATCAGACGGACCGCTCTTCTCTGAACAGAATCCATTAAATGCAGTGTATGTTTGGGAGTGGAGCCCCAAACGTGGGAGCAGTATTCCATAGTTCGTCGAATTTGAGCTTTGTAAAGAATTAACAGTTGTTGTGGGGTGTAAAGCTTTCTGGTTCGAAATAATATTCCCAACTTTTGAGCTCTCCTTGCTATGCCTGCAACATGTTCATGCCAGGACATATTTGCTCCCAAATTAATACCCAACAAATTGAGCAACGATGCTAGGGGAATGGAGTGCCCCGACATAACTATGTCACCCCAAGATATAGAATTTCTTCCAGGTCTTTGTTAAGTTGAACGACCTCCTGCTGTCTGCGGATATTCGTCTGAACAGCTGATGTCCGAGCGTTCAAGGTGAATGAAGAGACAAGCGTACTGTCATCTGCAAAGCTGTAGATTGGATTCTCGGTTTTTTCTAGCAGATCGTTAATGTAAATGAGAAAGAGAGTAGGAGACAGTATGGAGCCCTGGGGCACACCGTCGTTGATAGTGAAAGTGTAAGAAAAAAATCCGTCGACCGCCACTTGTAAAGAACGCTCTCTAAGGAAACATAATATATACTTCAAGCACCGTATTCAGGTAGTAGAGACGTCTTGATTACTTTGAAATAGGCTAGGGTAAGACAAACGAGTATAATAACTGGTTGATCAGTTCAGCAGATAGAGACAACCTGTTTCTCATTTGGATATCTGGTCATACCGGTTTTCAATGAGAAGGCTGATACACTAGATAAACGGAGAGGACTAATGAGTTCCTGAGATCTAGCTCCTAATACGAGATAAATCAAGAGTATTATAAAGAAACCTAACTCTAAATAAGTATATCAGGTCCTTACTGAGGTCTAACAGGAAAATACTGATTGTTATATAGGATTTCAAGATTCCACAACCTTAAAAGAAAGCAAGAAGGCACCACAAATATAGTATGCCTTACGTTTTGGCTAAAAAATGATAGCCTGGGCTGGACTCGTAAGCTCTCAAGATTCTTCCTATATTGTCGTTATGAATCTTGTTTACTTGTTTTGTAAAATACCATCCAAGCGTAAATAACTATAGCCTTTGGCTTTAGATCTGTCAAGTTTTAGGCTTGCAAGTACTAATAGCTCAAGTCAGGGTTTTCCATTGTAACGATTTGAATATAGAAAATTATGCTCTAGATTTCATAAAAACCACTTTTCAGATACAACTTATTTTTATTCTATATATCCCAGCAATACCTATTGCCTTGTTTATTTTTATAATATGTTTTTCTTTTGTTTCAGTGTAACCAACTACTTCCTTGTTAATCTGTCTGTAGCTGACCTACTTGTGACTATAATTTGTATGCCGAATTCTGCATGGAATGCCTACACTAACGCTTACTTTGCAGGATCGTTTACATGCAAAATAACTGTATATCTGCAATGTAAGTATCTAAATATCTTGCAGTAGTTATTAGTAGACAAAAAACTTGTGCCCGAGTCTGGGCGACTGTCATGAGTTGAGCGAGGTACATATCGACATGCACCGAGATAAAAAAATTATGTTACTACTAAACTAAACTAAAACTGACCTTTTTCTCTCTGTTTCTGGTAAAATCATATATAATCAAAAATAATATGATTTTCAGATTTCCCCACTAATTTTGACAAAAATAAAAATTTTAAGTCATTAATAACACATTACAATTTTTTTAAGATTGTATGGACCCAATTCTTGTAGTGTTTATGCTCTGCTACGTTGTCACGATGTATACCAACCTACTTTACTTAGGTAAAAGCATCAAAAAAAAAATTAATAACTGAAAAACTACATCTGTCTGACCTAATATCATAAAATACAACTGTCTACTTTCTATGAACGAATTACGTGCGTATATTAAACGAATAAAGATGAAATGTTGATATATTAATAAAAAAATAAATTTCGGATGGTTGTAGCTTCTACTTGATGAAAATTCATTATAAATATATAATAAAAGACTGTTTTTAGTCAATTTCCACAGGTTTATTTATAATTGTGATGACGCGTTTCGCTGTCGGGTTTCCCAATACTATCAATATAGTTAAATAGGTGTAATATTATAATTAAGAAATTATAAAAATTTTAAACATTAAACCTAACTTGACAGTGTAAAATGTAGATCGGAAGAAGCTTCTTTGGCAGCGAAATATATTATATATATAAATATATAAATTGACTAAAATATCTATATATATATATATATATATATATATATATATATATATATATATATATATATATATATATATATATATATATATATATATGAAAATTCCGGTATGTAAAAAAAAACCTAATGATGAATTCGACCAATATATATCATAATAAGATTTATGGTTTAATTTTATTTTTTTCAATTATTTTTTCACAAAACATGTGGTGACAAACTGGTTATCTCAATGAAATACGTATCATACTTACTAAAATTTTAATTTTTAAATTGAAAGTGATGATCGCATTTTGATAGATTATGAACTGTCACTAAAAATCTTTCAATTTCTTAATAAAGTCAATAACTAATCAAGAAATAAATATTATGGAGCTTTTCAGATACAACGATTCCATAAATACTCTCTGTATTATATATATATATATATATATATATATATATATATATATATATATATATATATATATATATTAGCCGTGCCTACGGCTCCGCTCGCGTGGACTTGATTCACTACAAACGTCACTGCTTATTCCTCATGTTATCTAACGTAATAAAATATCTGCCATTATTTCCCCTTATCTCCCATTATTTTTCCTTTTCTGCCATTATCTCTTCATAATTTCCATTATTTAGGCTTATCTCTGCTCATCTCCCATTATTTCTCCTTATCTCCCATTATCTCACCTTATCTCCCGTTATCTAGGCTTATCTCGACTTATCTCGCAATATTTCTCCTTACCTCCCATTATTTCTCCTTATCTCCCGTTATCTCACCATAACTCCCATTATCTAGACTTATCTTTGCTTATCTCCCATTATTTCTCTTTATCTCCCATTATTTATACTTATCTCCCATTACCTTATCTTATCTCCCATTATCTAGGCTTATATCGAATTATATAGAACGTATGTATAAATTTATAAAAACACGTAAATCGGATAAGTGGTTCTCAAGTACTAAGCGCACTGACGGACAGACAGACAGACAGAGACGTTGTATTTTATACATATTATATTCTTTGCAATATGATATTGTTCCATATTTATTGGTTTAGGCAGTGTATTGCAAGAGAACGCGCTAACGGTAACCTTTTTTTCCGACTTGATTCACTATTATCGTCACTGCTTATTCTTTATGTTACCTAACGCAATAAAATATATCCTATAACTTGGCCAGAGAACATACGTATGTTTTCAAAAAAAGCACGTAACGCACTAACGGACAGACAGACAGAGAGACGTTGCTTTATATATTTATATATATATATATATATATATATATATATATATATATATATATATATATACATATATATATATATATATATATATATATATATATATATATATATATATATATTATAGATAGATAACCTGGCCAGAGAACATATGTATGTTTTAAAAAAAAGCACGTAAATCGGATAAGTGGTTCTCCAGTGTTAAGCGCACTAACGGACAGATAGACAGACAGGCAGACAGACAGACAGAGAGACGTTGCATTTTATATATATTATAGATTATAGATATTCTCTGCTACATAATATTGTTCCATATTTAATGGTTTAGGCTGTGTATTGCAAGGAACGCGCTAGCGGCAAACTTTTTTTTTCCGACTTATACAGTCTATCTATATAGTAAGACCAAAATGTTCTATAGAGTCTATAAAGAAAAAATCCATATAAATTGCTATGTATGTAAAGAGGTTTGAAAAAACTGTACTATAAAGAGTTTTTCACTATAAGAGTTTCACTATAAACAGTGTCGACTGTATATATATATATATATATATATATATATATATATATATATATATATATATATATATATATATACATATATAATCGTAATCGACTCTACAACTGATAAAAGATATTAAGAAAACAGTGTTCGAAAACCTATAAATTTATTCCAACGTCCAATATAAAATATTTTTTTCACCCAAGAATTTCGTTTAATGTGTTGCCTAAAATGTACCCACATCAGTGCCTAATCTTGTGTGAAATTTTTAAATAGCGATCGACAGTGTGCGGGCAAGAACATTAAAAAGTTATTCTTTTGTCTCTGCCGTAACGCCTGGTAGATGATTTATGGATATTGTAATTTATGTTTTTATCAATTCAATTTTCAATTCAATAAGTATCGATTTATTTTGTCAAAACGACTTTTTGAGCTCACCGAACTGTCTTGAATCTTTTCGATTGCGGTGAGCCTTTATTTGAGGGCCATAATGGCTTTCCATGACGTGTGACCTATCATAATTCTGTGAAGGAAAGCATCGTACTTTTTGCATCATATATACATATATATTGTCCGCCATTGTTTCTGAAGGTGGAATACTCATAATTGGTACGCGCGTTCTATAGAGGTGTAAAAAAAGATATATGTAAAGAAATTTTAGTTAGATGCTACGGGGTGTTCAAAATAAATTTATGCATTTCGACTATTTTAAAATGAAAAATCTCAAATTTTTTAAATAGCACCCCCTCTATATTATCATTTTTTCTGATAGATTTTACAAAACCCTCCAACTTTTATTAAGTATGTCATATACCTATTTCTGATAGTTTTCGATTTATTTTGAATTTTTACCCTTGTTTTTAATACACTTACGCTATTGTGAAAACATAACAAAATAGTTAATAACAATTTTAATATAGTTTAACTTATCTAATGATTAATTATTATAAGGTAATAAATGTGCAAAAATATTCCCGTCTACTTGAATACACATGTTTAGTCTACTATATTTTCCTTCACTTTCCTTAGCATAAAGGGCGTTATTGTCCTGTACGCATCCCGTATCCTATTTTCTATATCTACTGGTGTTGTAAGGGGATTCACACAAACACGATCTTTAATGTAGCCCCACAAAAAGAAGTCTAAAGCTGTTAAGTCACATGATTGAGGGGGCCACTGAATGAATCCATCCCTACCGAACCATTTTTGCGGGTAACGATCGTTTAAAAATTCCCGAACTTCCCGGTGGTAATGAGTAGGAGCTCCGACTTGTTGAATTCACATTTGTTCCCTTTCAAAGTTATCAACTTCTTCTAGAAGCTGGGGTAATTCGTTTTGCAAAAAATTTAGATATCTAGGCCCGTTCGGTTCGGGGAAAAAATTGTGGACCAATAATTCAAAAATTTAATACCATACATTAAACGACCAATGGTTTTGATTTTGAACTTCCCATAATGCATGTTATGGTTGTTAACTGCTCCATTACTTCGAAAAGTAGCTTCATCAGGAAACATTATTTTGGATAAAAAATTTGAATCAGCCTCTGTTGCTCCATTCATGGTGGTACAAAAGTTTACTCGTCGTTCAAAATCACGGACTCAAAATTCTTGGTGTAATTCCATATAAAAGGGATGATACTTGTATTTTCTCGTGGTGTGATTAGCCGTAGATTGGGATCTGTCAAATAAGTCAGCTAGTTGACGGCTGCTGACCTGGGGATTATCTTCAACATGAAGTAAAATCTCCATTTGTTTTTTCTCATTGGTAGCATTCTGGTTTACTACTTTCCGTTTCGTATACTCAGCGCTACCACCACCATCAAACCGTTCCAGACAGACAGACACCGAAGTGTGCCATACGGAACACTAAAAGTAATACAGGAGAGAGACTTATAAATTCAGATATAGGCTAAACGTCTATTTATTTAATTTTTGCTATTTTGCAGCAGTCTGAGCCTGAAAAAATGTTACTTGGTTTATCTGCGGGGGGAAACGTTTCTATTTAGACATTATAACGGAATCAATTACTTTGTTAGAAAGGTATTATAAGTTACGTGCCTAGCCTAAAAGTGACGTCACTCAAACAAATAGTATGGTTATCAAATTACTGTCGCCGTTTTAAGTACTTCGACGAAGTTTTATAGAAATTTTAACTTGCAATTTTCAAAATAATTTGAAGCATAACGTACTGATACAGTTTCTCATAAGGAAGGAAATCAACTAATAGCCCAGCCGTTAGAAGCAAATTGTGACGAAAATTAAATGTTAACAGGCTGCATTCTGGCATACAGGTAGTTTTTTAGTCGTAGAATACGATAAAAAAAAGTTCGCTGCTTTAAAGTGTACTCTACAAAATAGAATATAATATGAAAAATTCGGTTTTTTGCAAATATCTCGAAAAATAAAAAAGATATCGAAAAACTAATAACATCACATGAAAGGACGGGAAATTTTACAAAAAAAAATAGTGTATAGATTTTTTTTTAGTTTTACCGTAATTTAAAAAAAATATATATTTAAAATAAAATAGCTGGTTTAACCCTTTCAGTTGTAATGGGCATCGGGCTTCCAAACCGCTAAATATTGGCTATTAAGGGGTTTCTCGGGGTGCTGATTAAGAATCCGATGACAGATTTAAAAAATTCAGAATAGCGGATCCAAAATGATGGCCAGAAGTATGTTACTCATTTAATTTCTTCGAGTAATTTAAAATTTTTGTGTTTTCAAGAACTGTTTTCTTTGTATCTGGATGTTTAAATGAAATATAAATACTTTATACTTAAAGCTTAGACTGTTATCTTTCATTTCCCACCTTTAAATATTTTTTTTAGTGTTCCGTGGGGAACACTATAAGATCACTTCGGTGTCTGTCTGTCTGTCTGTCTGTCACACCCGATTTTCTCCGAAACTATTTGACATAGAAAGTTGAAATTTGGTACTAATATAGGAATTGATGGCCTCATCAGAGCCGTGTAGTTTTGAAAGTTAAATTTTGACTTAAGAGGTTAGTTTTGAGGGGTGAATTCGGAAGTCAAAAAAAATTTTTTTACTAGGTCATCGAGTTTTGCGTCAAATGAAAGCTTGTGGAAACACGAGTAAAAAAAATATATATAATGTAATACTTGCGCACACTTTTCTTTGTATTAATTTTTAAAAAACGTAAAAAATCGCTGTCCCTCTACCTTATCTCAAAAAGTACTGATCAAAAAAAAAAATTCTGGAATATTCTCCATGGGGTATAGATTGAACAAAAATTATTACGAGTGCATTACCTTTAATAATTTATCTGGTATATAAAAAAAATAAAAATTTCAAAATCAGTTTTCAGTAAAAATTGGAAACAAACTTTGTTGAAACCTCATTTGGGGTGTGTTTTGTGAAGTCATTGATCATTTTATACCACCGTAACAACATTTTTTTATTTTAAAAGCAATTAACGTACGGAACACTAATTGTGTAAGATCAACTTGCACTTGACCGGTTTTTTTATTTTAAGTTTAAGTTATATGATTAATAATAAGTTAAAATACGTTTATTAAGAACACTTTTTTAAGAGCAAAACTACAAAAAAAAATGTATTTTTTTTTGTAATTTTTTTAAGTTTTTAATGATTATCTAACATCAAGTATACTTTTAGCTGTAATTAAAAAAAAATTGTCCGACTTTTTCTGACCATTGCTTTGAACGTAAAATTGCCGGCGGCGCACTACAGCAGGCAAATTTTCATATTTAAAAACTCAATTTTTAAATAACACAGACAATGTGGGTATTTTTAATTATTCTTATATTAAAACTTAAGGTATAATAATTATATCGGGTCTTCCATTAAGGACTTGACAACTTTTTTTTGAAATAAAACGCAACCCATTTGAGACATTTCGAAAATTTTACCATCGGCTTGAAGTACAATCAAAACATTTATGTATGGAATTCGACTTCATTCATATGTCCACCACGGGCACGTTTGCAGCGGTCGATTCGTTGAACCCAATTTTCGATGACTCGGCCACACATTTCGACTGAAACGGCCGCTATCTCTCTTTCAATATTGGCTCTGAGCTCCTCTAACGACGCAGGCTTGTTAGCATAGACCAATGATTTAACTTACCCCCATAAAAAGAAGTCTAGAGGTGTTAAATCACACGATCTAGGCGGCCATTCGACGGGACCATTTCTCGATATAACACGTTCACCGAATTTAGATTGCAGTAAGTCGATTGTTACACCCGCTGTGTGGCTTGTGGTGCCGTCTTGTTGAAGCCACATATCATTAATGTCTAGCCCATGCAATTGATCAAAGAAATAAGGTTGCAACATGCCTCTGTAGCGATCTCCATTGACTGTAACGTGACGGTTATTTTCATCAACGAAAAAGAACGGCCCAATGACACCACCGGCATGAAAACCGCACCAAACAGTAATTTTTTGTGGATGAAGTGATGTTTCTTCAAGCACATGAGGGTTTTCACCTGACTAATAACGCATATTCTGTTTGTTGACGAAGCCGTTTATCGAAAAATGCGCTTCATCACTAAAGATGATTTTGCGATGAAATTGGTCATCTTCTTCCAACATTTCTAGAGCCCAATTCGAGAACGTACGTCGCTTCATATGATCGAGTGGTTTTAGTTCTTGAGTTAACTTTAACTTATAAGGGTGCAGGCCAAGATCCTTTCGCAAAATTCGCCATAGTGTGGTTTGAGCGATGCCCAATTCTTGAGAACGCCGTGAAATCGACTGTTTTGGTTCGTTTGAGATGGACGCTTGAACGGCAGCAATATTCTGGCCACTTCGACCAACCCGTTGTCTCACTAGCACGGGAACATCCAGCAGCGAATATGCTAACTCAAATTTTTTCACTAGACTATGAATTGCTTGTCTACTGGGACGAGAATTACGACCAAAAATTGGCGTTAACGCTCTTAAAGTTGCAGTCACCGACTCCAAATTTTGGTAGTAAATTTTAATTATTTGTAAACGTTGTTCGTTCGTGTACTTCACCATGATGAAAATGTTGACTTTACTGAATGTTTTGACGTTGACAGTCCGGTGATTGGCTTAAGGGTGCGTTCACAGTGAAATTTCAAAGTTGTCAAGTCCAAATGAAAGACCCATATGCACGAGGATTTTTTTTCAATACTATATTTTGTTAAATATTTGTAATTTAATTTTTGTTCGCATAAAATTATGCAAACAAAAATTTGGAATTGAAAAACTGAAAGTCTCCTCTTCAAAAAGCTATCTTTTAATTTTGTTTTTTACATTCTGAAAACAAGTAATATCGATTAACTTTCGAGCGGTGCGAGCAGACTTTCAAATTAACCTGTTTGGCGGGCTACACTTTTTGAATCACTTATCCGAATCTTTAAAAAATTTTCACGCTAATAAAAAATCTGAAAAAAAATCTATATACTATTTTTTTGTAAAATTTCCCGCTCTTTCATGTGGGGCTATTAGTTTTTCGATATTTTTGTTATTTTTCGATATATTAGCGAAAAACCGAATTTTTGACTTTATTTTGAATTTTGTGGGCTTAACCCTTATTAAACTTTAGTAAACTTTTTTTATCGTATTCCACGTCCAAAAAACTACTTGTGTGCCAAAATGCAGCCTATTAACATTTAATGAGAGCTCAAAACCCCTGGCGACTGGGCTATTAGTACTATTATCTGTGGATTAATAGATTTTTTACTTTACTTATCGTTATTCACGTGTTAAGCAAGTCTAATGTATCGTCTCTCTTATTCAAATATTCCGCTTTTTCGTTTTCCATAGCCTCTCGAATTGTCTTGTAATTTTGGTATGTTGGCTGTCAATTTGTAGCTACCAAAATCAATTTTGTAGCCTTCCGGAAGCTGGTGTTGAAAAGGGCAGATGTGCTTTGTTTAATTTTGATAGCCAATTTGGACTCTTCAAGTCTGACCTATATACTTCTCTTAGTTTGTCCAACGTGTAGATTGCTGCCAGTCCCACATGATATTCTATAAACAGCCTGGAATTATATATATATATATATATATATATATATATATATATATATATATATATATATATATATATATATATATATATACATATGGAAAAAATGTCCCAAAAAAGCTAAAAATTCCTGCATAATTTTAGCCTTTTTTATTCTTTAAAATCGAAGGAACTTGTTTTTTATAATTTGGTAAAAAAATGAAAAATATTTAAAATGATTTGGGTGTGAATAATATATTGTAAAGTCATGGAACAAAAGTAGCTAAAGAAAAATTTTTTTATTACTTTTTGACTTAAATTTATTGAGTTGATTGATCCGTTACTTTGTGACAGTACATTTTGAAAATAAAATTACTTAATTACTTTGTTAACTGTCACTAAATATATTTGTAAAGATTTTACAATTGCGTATCGCGATGTCATAGTACAAGTACATGTCAAACGCTTAACTAAGACTGTCCTAGTTAAGCGTTTGACAATGTAGTTGTACTATGAAATCGCGATGCGCATTTGTAAAATCTTTACAAATATATTTAGTGACAGTTAACAAAGTAATTAAGTAATTTTATTGTTAAATTTATCGAATAATAAAAAATATGTTGGATTAGCAACTTTAGCCGATTTACTGACTTCAATTAATTAAAAAAAAAAATGTTCATACGGGATGAAAAAATATAAGAGAGAATATGTTATATGACCTACAATTTGAATACAAAAAAAATTTTTTTTGGTTGTTCTAGGTAGTGGCCCATTTCAGAGAGAATGTCCCATATATATATATATATATATATATATATATATATATATATATATATATATATATATATATATATATATATATATATATATATATATATATATATATATATATATATATATATATATATATATATATATATATATACAGCTATTATTTTCGATTTGCCTTTATTAGTTTTAGAGAAAATAATATTTCTTAAAAATTTTTGTTACGACCACTTAGTACTGATAAATGATAAGTAAACAAAAACTACACACAATTAAAAATAGAGATCATTATACTTGTCTCTAGGGACACAAGTTTTGCGTTTATAATACTAGATTCATTATTTAAGTTTAATATTTCAAGCGAATCTATCTATTTGTATACGTTTTCTATTTCAAAAGACCGAAAACGTGACTAAATTAAAGTATTTAGGTTTTCACATGTACAGTCGGGTGCGGGATAAAAGGAAAAGAAAATAAGTAATGCCGTTGCTATTAAAGGGGAAAATTATTTAAAATTACTATAATTAATATCCGTTTATAAAGCTCCCCAATTAAAACTATATACATACTATATAGCCAAACATATTGAATATATGTTGAAAAGACGGATTGCTCCCCTGAAGTTAAATAGATAGAGGTATTTATTCATGAACCATTCTATTCTTGCACATTAACACACACCATAGGAGGACGTTTACAGCCAACATACCTCCAGCGAGGTCAGGGAAACAGGGAAACTCCCTCATTGTCGCATCCTGTGACGTAGGCGAGGGGTGAAGGTAGAGGGGACGCATATACCCTCTTATTTTTAGTTTATTCTTTGTTTCTTTATTGTCCTTTTTTCTTTTGTTAAGGGGCTATACTAGTGTAACTACTGAAAAATAACGATATTTTTCTAGAATTTTTTTATAGAAAACTAATGCATCAAATGTAAAATATTGGGTACCTATTTAGTATTTGTTTGCAAATAAGCACAAAATTTTTCCGACCAAAATATTGAAATTTATGGGACCCAGTAACGGGACAGGTGAAAAAAAAAAGTCGCTCTACTACTGTCGTGATTGGCGCCTTCACAATACAAAACAAAATGATCATTAAAATAGATATAATTTTCCGTACCATCAACCATGGATTTTAAAAAATATTTAAAATTTTAAGAATGGCCGCGTTTAGAAAAAAAAGTATAAAATTTTCGGCAAAAAAGTGCCCGTTTTTTGCATGCCAAATTGACATTTTTGGTCCAATCAAAAAATCCATGGTTCATGGTACGACAAAACATATCTGTAACATGCAAAAAAAAATTGAGTCGATACAATAAATTGTTTTCGAGTTACAGTGGCGGCAAATTTAAGAAATGCAGTTTTGAGAATAATGCATTTAAAGAATGGCCAACATGTAACACATCAATAATGATCTCTTACTACGTACCTACCTTTGCGACTATTTTGAGTTCACTGAAGTATTAGATGTTTAACTTTCACTTACGTGATGACGTCACGGCATTGGAATTTGAATACCTGATCTGGTTCGCGTTACGCTTCCAAAAGTTAGTTTATAGCCCCCCGCCTTGCGACAGCTGTATTTTTAAAAATAAACATAGGCCGACTTTGATACGTCGACTTCTTATTCTGTACATATAAAAGCATCGAAATATGTAAAAAAAATCGATTTTTTGAAATTATCACACTGGTATAGCCCCTTAGTGCGAACAAATAGAAATACTGCCTACGTCTGTAATTCGTCTTTATTGTTTATTTATCTTGTTTTTGTGATACATATTACCATATAGATTATATCTGGTATATTTAAGGTTTTCTATAAGCAAATAATTGTTGGTGTCGAAGGAAATCTTTAAATTTATTTAGTCAAAATGTCACTGAATCCATTATACCCCCACTCACACGGCCAGATAACATGGAACGAAACCTGTTGAGAAAGCCAACTTACTGGCTGAACTCTTTGCTTCACATTCTATTGTCGATTTCCAAGGACAAAAATCACCAACTATTCCTAGAGTGCAGTCAAGAATGCCCGATGTAGTCTTCATACAACGTATCATAAAACGTATTTTAATAAAGCTAGACACCAAAAAAACTTCTGGCGCTGCTGGAATACCTGCCATAGTACTCAAAAAATGCGCACCAGTTTTATGTAGACTCTTTAACCTATCCTACAAAAAGGGAATATCTTGCAACAGTGATCTAAACATATCGACAATAAAGTGCATGTTGGTGGCAAAGCAGGGAAATTCATAGGGATCATTTATTATAAATGGTAAAACAGTACAAGTGCAAAAATTTAGTTATTTGGGTACTACTGAATGTGACACTTGAGAGAAGAAAAGAAAAGTACTATGTAGAATCAAAAAAGCTATCTCAGCCTAAAACTTAAAATCAAAGTGGTCCGGTGCTACATTTGCTCTGTTTTGGGAGGAAGTATGGAAAATAAATGAAACAATTATAGATAAACTGAATGCTTTCGAAATGTGGATATACCAGCAAATCCTTAAAATTCCACGGACGCAGCATATCACAAATGAAGAGGTCCTAAACAGAATGGGTAAAGATAGAGAAATCGTACTAGAATGAAAACAAGAAAGACATAATATCTAGGACACATAATGAGACACAACAAAAACTATATACTGCAACTAATACTCTAAGATAAATTACGAGCAAGAAGAAGATCCGATAGACGGCGCCATTCGTGGTTAAAATACTTGCTGGAATTTCTTCCATGAATTTGTCGGGAGTCGTTCTAATAATCAAGAAAAGTATGGGGCATTGTCTAATACTATAACTGATTCTACCAGTATTCTTTCTTAATAAAAAAATGGTATACTTTGGTATACTTTTCTTCTTATTGCATTTTTAAAGTCTTCATCGGCCTCTAAGGACTCCTTTCCTTCGTGATTCTGAGGTTCGTGGCAAGGACCACGTTTTCTTTCTTCTAGAAATATATAAATAATTGCTGATCCAATTCTCGTCATGTTGGCACAGGTTTCCACAATTTCACGGACTTGACTTGTTGGCTGTTGATGTACTAGGGCATCGTGGACATTAAGTATCATTGTTTTTTCTCGCAGGGAAAATGCAGAATTACAGACTCCGCGAAGTTTGACCGGGGCAAAACTGAAAGTTGAAGCCAACGCTGTTCTGATTTGAACTAAGCATATTATAGGTTTTTGCTTTATTTTTATACTTACACAGAATATTTTTATTGCATACTTAGGTACTTAGGCACTTACCTACCGATAAGTACTTTGGTTAATTATATTCCAATAATTGCCAAAATCCCAAATAATTTCATTGTACCTATTATCTTATAACACTGCTTTATAACACTGTAGAATTATAATTCTTAAGAATCATTAATTGTACTCGTTTAGGCTTTTATCATACAAATACAAAATTTTTAGTTTCATCATTTACTCATTAAAATAAACTTTGAAATGCGTTGATTTATATAGCTTATTGTAAAGCTTAGAAGGCATGTAATAAAATATTTTTCAGAAAAAGGTCGCACTGTTGTATAGAGTTAGAAAATAGGGTAATTAAAATTGGAAAAGCAAATAATTGGTAGAGAAATTTCGGACGCTTATGGTTTATGACATTTCATGTTTATAACCCATGTTGTGTGCTATGTACATGCATAATAAGGTTATAATTTCTGTCAAAATAATTTTATTCTTGGAAAGAATAAAATACTTCTCTTCAAAAATTAAGGTAACTTATTAAACTAAACTCCTGGACAAAATTAACGCAACAATCTGAAAATTAATTTATCTTTTTCTTATGTCAGTTTTAAAGTTTATTGAGTATTTGAATAGTAGGATATGCATATTGTGTTTCGTTGTTCATGACAGAAATCAAAACAATTCGTTTAGATTTACAGTTTTAAAGAATTTTTTAAAAGGTAAACAATTTTCTGTAATAATGCGATAGATTTTCTTTAAAAGTAAGCTTATAAATTGTTCCCTTTTTCAAAGTAATACGTTTTTGTGGTAAACCGTTTTATTTTTGACCCAGAAGAATTAGAAAAATGAATCGAACAAGGAATTTAACTGAAAACGAGGTAGTGCGAGCCTCAGTTTTATTGGACGAGGGATATTGTCAGAGTTATTTTGTCAATTTGTTAGGCAAATATCGTTCCACAATAAGTCGTATGGTAAGACGCTTGAATGAAGTAGGAACTTATTCTAGAAGGCTAGAGCAAGGGCGAAAACGATGCACTACCGACCTAGATGAACGTTTTATAAGACAATATGCTTTAAGAAACAGGACTGTCACTAGTTCTATAATAAGAAACGAACTCGAAGCTGTTCGCAATGTCACAATTTCTTCTAAAACAGTTAGAAGACGGTTAGATGAAGCTGGATTAAACAGTAGGAGGCCAGCAAGCAGACTTGCAACCACACCTGTTGAGAGAGCGAACTTGTTGGCTGAACTATTTGCTTCACATTCTACTGTCGATTTCCAAGGAAAAACACCACCTACTATTCCCATATTGCAGTCAAGGATGCCCGATGTTGTCTTCAGACAGCGCATCATAAAGCGTATTTTAATGAAGCTAGACACCAAGAAGGCTTCTGGCGCTGACGGAATACCTGCCATAGTTCTCAAAAACTGTGCAAGGGAACTAACACCAGTTTTCTGTAGACTTTTAACCTATCCTACAGAAAGGGAATATTTCCGTCCTGCTGGAAATGTGCCACGGTTCAGCCAATACCTAAAAAAGGTAAGAAGACCTTGCCAAATAACTACCGACCAGTTAAAATATCTTGAACGATTCAATATTATTAGCGATCACCAATATGGTTTTCGTAAACATAGATCAACAGGAGATCTCCTGACTTATGTAACACATGTTTGGAACAACGCAATTGAACACTTTGGAGAATCTCGAGCGGTTGCTCTTGACATATCCAAGGCATTCGACCGTGTTTGGCACGATGGACTGTTGGCTAAGTTACGCTCTTATGGTATGTCTGAAAGGTTCTGTTTGTGGCTCTCATGTTTCCTCAGAGGGCGTTCTTTACGAGTGGCGGTCGACGGATTTCTTTCTAACACCTTCACTATCAACGCCGGTGTGCCCCAGGGCTCCATACTCTCTCCTACTCTCTTTCTCATTTACATTAACGATCTGCTGAAAAAGACCGGGAATCCAATCTATAGCTTTGCAGATGACAGTACGCTTGTCTCTTCATTCACCTTGAACGCTCGGACATCGGCTGTTCAGGCGAATATCCGCAGACAGCAGGAGGTCGTTCAACTTAACAAAGACCTGGAAGAAATTCTATCTTGGGGTGACAGTAACCAAGTGGAATTTAACGCTACAAAAACCCAAGCGGCAGTATTTTCTAAAAAAGTTAACGTTGCTGAACCCGACATAGTTATGTCGGGGCACTCCATTCCCCTAGCATCGTCGCTCAATTTGTTGGGCGTTAGTTTGGGAGCAAATATGTCTTGGCATGAACATGTTGCAGGCATAGCAAGGAGAGCTTCTCAAAAGTTGGGAATATTATTTAGAACCAGAAAGCTTTACACCCCACAACAACTGTTAATTCTTTACAAAGCCCAAATTCGACCAACTATGGAATACTGCTCCCACGTTTGGGGCTCCGCTCCCAAACATACACTGCATTTGTTGGATTCTGTTCAGAGAAGAGCGGTCCGTCTGATTGGGGACCCGGAATTGACCGGCGGCCTTGATTCGCTGGAACATCGAAGAACGGTTGGCGACTTGAGTCTGTTCTACAAGTATCATGGAAAGTGTTCGAAGGATGTAGCCCGCTTAATTCCTCCCAAAGCGGTACATGTTAGAAATACACGTCGCGCTGGTGCTTCGCATCCGTATGAGGTTCAGCTTGTTACTCCGCGTACAACGCTTTTCAAGCAATCTTTTATATGGAGAACGTCATCCCTTTGGAATAATTTGCCCAGCGCTGTGTTTCCCACCGAGTACAATTTACAGCGATTCAAGAACAACGTGAATCGCTTTTTCCGCACTCGTGCCGCTCCTGGAGCGCTTTAGGGACTTCCCTGCAGCACGTGTGCTAGACCAATAAAAAAAAAAAAAAAAAAAAAAAAAAAAAAACACTACGCCCTTGCTTACTAGAGAAAACATAGTTGCCAGGTTACGTTTTGCTCGAAATCACGAAAACTGCTCTGTGGATGATTGGAAACAAGTTTTCTTCACAGATGAAACTAGGGTTAGTCTAAAACATCCAGATGGTCGTGAGCGAGTATAGCGAAGACCAGGAGAGAGGTTTGCTCGTTGCAATATCTCTGCAAGGATTCCATTCGGCGATGGCTCTATTTGTTCTGGGGTGGCATCTGCTTTGATGTTCGCACAGAGTTAGTTCCTGTCCGTACGAGATCCATGTATGCTGACTACTATCTTGAGAATATTGTAATAGAACATGTGATGCCTTTCGGTCATTTTGTGGGGCCCAATTTCCTGTTTATGCAAGACAACGCTCGACCTCACGTGGCTAGGGAGGTACTCGATTATCTTAATCAAGTTGATAAACCGATTATGCAATGGCCACCAAAAAGTCCGGTTCTGAATCCGATAGAACATGTATGGGATCACCTTAAAAAAAATGTGAAACGTCATATACCTGCACCTAGAAACCTGAGGGAACTTGAAAATGCAGTTATCACAGAATGGGAGCAAATTCCTCAAGATTTTATCCAAAATTTAATTAGAAGCATGCCTAGGCGCATAAACAGTGTCATCCGAAGTAGAGGAGGCAACACACGGTACTAGTGTCCCAGTTACACCATTAATTTTGCTACTAGCGTCCCAGTTTATTTTTTTCATTATTACATAATTTCAACGATTTTGTTATTAGATCTTAAGAATAAATTTAATTCGAATCTTATCGAGAAATTTGGTAGCTAATTCACTTTTAAAGTATCCGAATAACTTTTTTCTAACTTTTAGCGTAACCAATGTTCATTAAAAAATTAATTAAAATTAATTCATTATAAAGATTTGTATGATTTAATATATTCTTGCGTTAATTTTGTCCAGAAGTGTATTAACCTCCTCTAATTGCAACACATTTATGCAGCCTTGACCCACTTGTTATATCAAATTTGTGGTCGTGCTTTCAAGATGCCAGCGAATTTCTTTTCAAAGTTTTTCTTGATTCAAAACGATGTCCACGGGGTGATAAAATAGGGAACAGAAAGAAGTCACAAGGTATAGTATTTTTCACGAACTAAGAAAGTGACTTAGCTACCTATACCGATTAAAAATTCAACAAGATTCGAAAGTGATTAATTTATGGCTGTTTAATGACAAGGCATCGTGCAGGGCCGCACTATACCTGATTGTATAACAGCGTACAGTGTCCTCGCGTACATTTGTTACAATTTTTGTTATTAATTAATATCTAGTTCAATTTCGCTATCGCTACTATCTTGCAAATCAATAATAAGTTTTTTTACAGGTTCTAAACTATTTATGTTTATGTACATACAACTATACGAGTTTTTAATTTTTTTTGACGTGTTGAATACAGTTTCTCCAGTTTTCAAGGGTTACATTTTTTACTTCTGTCTTTATCAACTCAATCACACTACTGTTTAAAGTGGGTGTATTATTGTGAGCACGTATATTAGACTTTATTTTATGTTATATCAACTCGGTGGCATTAAAGATACAATAATATGGTGGAAGCAGAATTATTTCGTGTCCTGCCTTGCAATTTTTATCACAACCATATTCCTTTGAAAAATTGTAACTTTTTAAAACTTTTATCAATTGTTTAACTCTGTAACTTCCATGGAAATATATGTCACGTTCGCACAGAAAGGCTTGTATTTTTCTTTTTCTACTGATGAAACTTGGTACCTTATTCATTTGGCTCTGATAGGATAAATTATCCATCACGATACAACTATTCGGTGGTATATTCGGCATTAATTTGTTTTGAAGCCAATCATCAAAAACTTCAGCGGTTGTATCACAATAATAAACCAAGCTGGAATCTGAAATATTCTTGGCTGCTAGAAATAGACGTTCTGATATCCAGCATTCTTCTGACCCCGCATGTAAAATAGTTATTCTTTTACCTTTATTTGATGGAGCTTTGGTGTAGCATTTTTTAGATTTATCAATCCATCTTTTACTGGGTGTGTCGTATGTGTCATACCAAGTCTCATCTAGATAGATTATCGTTCGATTTTCCGAACTAGCTGTATTTATTTTTTCAAGATATTGCATTCTGAGTTGTTGTAAGCGCCGTGATTCCATTATAACTTGCCTTTTGTCTATTTTCTGAACAAAAACCCCAAACGACTATCCTCGGTCAGCCTCCGTGAAAGTGACAATAAAGTGGGAACTTTTTGTTGTGCATACATTTCATAAATTTTACGGCGGATTAAGTCTTTTTGATCGAAATCAATACCTTTCGACACACTTTTCGTGTTTTTTTAGGCGCTATCGAATTACTTACAATTTTCTAAACTATACTTTCAGAGATGCTTGTTAAAGCTGATATCTCCATCAATGAAAAGTACTTTTCGTGGCCTCGCTACAATAACATTCTTCTGATGGAAAGGGCTTCGTACATTTTAAGACACTATTGAACTTTATAATACACATTATTTCAGTATAATACTGCAGATAAAATGAAGAAATAGGGAAGTATATATATATATATATATATATATATATATATATATATATATATATATATATATATATATATATATATATATACGAGGCTGGTTTGAAAAGTCCGTGCAAAGTCCGAGAGATGGAACCACCGGCGCGTATCGAGGTCATGTTTAGTTAGTAGCATCTCTTGAATGAACGCACACCAAGTTTCAGCCATATTGGTCTATTTCTTTGTGTTTGGCATTCGTGTGAATCAAGGAAGTCGAGTGATTTTCAAGAAATGGACGAAAAAGAATTTCGTGTGGTAATTAAGCATTACTTTATGAAAGGCAAAACGCCTCAGGAGACTAAAGAGAAGCTTGATAAACATTATGGTGACTCTGCACCTTCGATTAGAACAGTTTATAAGTGGTTTCAAAATTTTCGGACTTATGGCACAAGTGACGCTGAACGTTCTGGACGGCCTGTGGAGGTTACGACTCCAGAAATTATTGATTAAATCCATGATATGGTGATGGATGACAGAAGAGTTAAGGTGCGGGAGATTGCTAGTGCTGTGGGCATCTCGACTGAACGGGTACATAATATTTTGCATAAACATTTGGACATGAGAAAGCTATCCGCAAGATGGGTGCCGCGATTGCTCACGCTTGACCAAAAACGGAATCGTGTGAAGTGTTGCAAGGATGGTTTGCAGCTGTTCCAGAAGAATCCGGAGGACTTTAAGCGTCGTTTCGTCACTGTGGATGAAACATGGATACATTACTATACTCCTGAGACCAAACAACAATCTAAACAATGAGTTACCAAGGGGGAATCTACACCAAAAAGGCGAAGACCGTTCCTTCGGCCGGAAAGGTTATGGCGACTGTCTTTTGGGATTCGCAAGGGATAATCCTCATCGACTATCTGGAAAAGGGTAAAACTATTACAGGTGAATATTATTCATCGTTATTGGACCGTTCGAAAACCGAGCTGCAAGAAAAACGTCCGCGATTGGCCCACATCACGACAACGCACCAGCACACACCTCAGCAGTTGTGGTCGCAAAATTAATGGAAATAGGATTCCAACTCGTTTCACATCCCCCCTATTCTCCAGACTTGGCTCCCTCGGACTACTATTTCTTCCAAAATTTGAAGAAATGGCTGGCGGGACAAAGATTTTATTCAAACGAGGAGGTGATTGCAGACACTAATGGATATTTTGCAGACTTGGACAAATCCTATTATTCGGAAGGGATCAACAAACTAGAAGATCGTTGGACGAAGTGTATAAGCATAAAAGGAGACTATGTCGAAAAATAAAAAAGGTTTACCCCAAACACATAAGTAGTTTTTATTTTTGCACGGACTTTTCAAACCAGCCTCGTATATATATATATATATATATATATATATATATATATATATATATATATATATATATATATATATCAATTACGACCCTGTTACGGCCAGGTACGTGCGAAGATCCTAACGGTCGTTTAATGTTTTTATTGTATTAATTTGCCAAATCACTTTCTTATATCTTGAAAAATACTATACTATATCTGATAAATATGGTGCTCGTGCCATCGTTCCATTTCTACACAAAAAATTGAAAAAAGATTGTATTGTACGATCGTGAGTTATCGTGATGCAAAATTCAGGAACCACTTTGCCACAGTTCTAGCCTTTGTTTACAAATTGACTCATGTAAATGACGCACAAAGCTTAAAAAATATTTCTTAGTTACTATTGTACACATCTTCGAAGAACAACAGGTTAAAACTACTGTGGGCGCCAGGATATTCGAGGATAGAAGGTAATGAACAAATGGACGAATTAGCAAGATAAGAAACTACAGAATGATACAGTGATCCAGAACCAGCGTTTAGCATACTTAAACAGGTGGCAAAAACGACAATCAGCGGCTGGTCATATCAGCAACATCTAGATCAGGGGTCGGCAACCTATGGCACGCCAAGCAATTTTGAATGTCACGCGTACCTATTCAAAGTTTACACATTAATTCTGTAATCTGTGACATGTTTCGAACTTAAGTAAATAATCGAAGACAGTATTACTTTAACGATACAAACAAAAACGATATATTATATAGGTCACTAGTAATTATTACCAAAAACTACAAAATATATATTTTGTAATTTATAATTTTACTGAATGTTTGGTTTTAATTTCGGCAAGTATTAAAGACGGCAAGCCTCAAAATATAAGCCTAGGCAAAAACACGAATAAATGTTCTCAATTCAGATCGAAAGAGCCGCTATAAGGCGGTTTTTGTTTGACTTGACTTCAATCGTTCCGACGCGCGCCGCAACTCTTTTTATATTGCCGAACTTTAGTTTTTGTTACATTTAACTTCTAGGCGGCCCTTTGATTGCAATGGGCGCGTTGTAGATAATAATTTTTGTTCTAAGGAATTTAATAAACGTAATTATTGGAATTTTCTGGAAACATTATTTTTCTATATATAGCAAGCGGCTACACGTTTGGATCATTTAGTATAGAAGTAACATCCGTTCCAGTCAATAGTCGTCGAAAAGGTTAAAAATTAAAATTACGTTATGGCCGCGAAGAAACAGAAGGTAGACGTTCGATCATTTCAAACTTCATTGAAAACAGATTACGGTTTTGTACAGCAAAACGATCGGGCCATTTGTGTCCTATGTCGGGAAAGCGGAGAATTTATGAAGCAAACGTTTTTGAGTACTGGCGAGATTTTATTCGACGACTTGCCCAATAAGGATACAATATTGGCCAGGGTTAGGGATATACCGGCATCAGCGCGGACCATCGAGAGACGAATTACCGAAATGACACAAAATGTCCAAAAACAGCAGAGAGACGCTATCAAACGGAGTTTTGTATTTAGTGTAGCATTGGATGAAAGTGTCGATATTAATGACATTGCCCGTCTGGCAATCGTTGCGCGATACTTCGATGATGGTAGTGTGTATGAAGAGCTGATTTGTCTGCTCCCATTGCAGGGAACTACAAGAGGAGAGGATATATTTTCAGAATTTGTTAAACATTTTGAAAAGCGGAACATTGATTTAAATAAAATTTTTTGCGTAACGACCGATGACGCTCCTGCTATGATTGGGAGACATAAAGGATTTGTTTCCCTTCTTACTGAACGCATGGGTCGATCAGTTTTGAATTTTCATGGCATAATTCACCAAGAGAGTTTGTGCGCTAAAATCTCCACTGGAAGTTTAAAATTCGTGATGGATAGGGTGGTTAAAATAGTTAAATACATTGTCGGTCGTTCTTCACTGATCCATAGACAATTTAAAGCGTTTCTGCAGGAATTAGAAAGTGCATATTCAGATACACCATTGCACAATAATGTGCGCTGGCTCAGCCGTGGTAAAGTGCTCTCTAGATTTGTGCAATGTCTGGGCGGAATTAAATCGTTCTTGTTGGAAAAAAATCAAGTGGATGCTTATCCTGAACTAGAAGATAAGAACTGGATCTGTATGTCAATGTTTCTTACTGATATTACAAACCATCTCAGTGAACTCAACTTAAAGTTACAAGGTTCCTGGAAATCATTCAAATTAAAAATAGATTTATTTATCAGCGATATTACTACAAACACATATAAATATTTTCCAAATTTAAAAACTTATATATCCAGTGTCGACGATGGTGCACTAATAGACGAAATTATTAAATATATGACTAATTTAGAAGAAGAGTTTATCGAGAGGGGTCAGGATTTTGATAAACATGGTTCTATGTTCGCTTTTTTAATGCAGATTTAATGGATTTTTCCAGCAGTTGCTTTGACATATCTTTTTTCTCCTGGATGAACATTAACGATTTTGATCTTCAATACATTGAATTTAAAAGCTTATGGAAGACGAAATTTGTAGAATTAAGAAGGGTATTAGAAGGTGACTGTCAGAACCATTCAAACGAGATACTCAGTTGTTGGATGAGTTTACCAGAGAAATTTATTTGTCTTAAGAAAGTAGCGTTTGCCATGCTTACAGCTTTCGGATCACCCTATATCTGTGAACAACTTTTTTCCCATATGAGAGTGGTTTTAAACCCGTACCGAAGCAGGCTCACAACAGACAACTCGGAAGCATGTGAGACACTGAAAATAACCAGACGAGAACCGGATATAAGAAAACTCTCTAAAGAACTTCAAGCACAGGGTTCACACTAGGTCCTAGGACTAGTATAATAAAATTATTTGTTAAATGTTAAAATTTTTTTGTAATTAAACCTTCTAAAAGCAATATTTTAAGTTAATTTAAGTTAATTTTTGTTAATTTTAATTGTAGTAAGTACCTATGTCGGCACGCAAAATGTTGTATGGATGAAAACTGGCACCCCTTAGTTAAAATTTTGCCGACCCCTGATCTAGATCATTGACTCGCAACATCTCGCTCAAGTCACGCGAGAGATGTAATTGGCGGCCCTTCAAAGAAAGTGACGTCCTTCGTTTAATAAGATCTCAGACCAAACTAGCTATTTAAAATTGTCGTTAATAAAGTAAAACTCGCCATGCTGATAGTCGATGACCCTAACGGATGAGGCACAATTAGAAGAAGAAGAATTCTTCAGTCAATGTAGAATGCACTAATTCAATGTTCTCTACATATGAGAATTTTACCTTATTCGACACTGAAAAATTATATGACAGTAACATTTATAAAAGAAAATCTGAATATTATTTTACCTCGCTTCTATTATTTATACCATGTCTCAAAAACGACCAGGCTTATTCAGCATAAAATACAGAATTTGAAAAGTTATTTTATTTTGAGACATTTCTTTGTTCGCTACTGAAAACTAAAACAATGCTGTTATTATTTAGAAATATGATTATTTTCTGAGGATAAAATATTATGAATTTAATATAATAAATCATTATCAGAAATTAATAATTGTTCTTGACAATCTCACTGTATTATAAACAAACTTTGATGTTCAAACTTTGAGAATCGGGAATTTTTCGTTTATATAACAAAGTGATAAAGCCCTTTGGGAAATCTAAATATGAAAAATAACTAAGCTTTATAAATTTGTTATGAAAGGACGAAAACGGACTTTCTTTAAATAAATGGGAATTCTTCGGAAGGCAATACTAACAATATTTTAATCTGCTGATTCGTTTTCTTTTCCTTCGTAATCCTTTTTAGATTAGTTTACCGAGATTTTTTTCATACATTCAGTTAAAGTTGACTTAAGCTTTTACCTTAGCCTCAATTTGCTATGGTTTGATTGGTTTTATGGAGCGAACGAACCTTTTCTGAAAAATTTTAATTCTCTTTAGGGGACCGTAGAAAAAGTGCTCTATTTATTTGAAACTGATAGTAATAAAAATGCCAGTGGACTGATCGGCAGTCTTATAACAGAGGTCTGCTATCTATTCCCAGGTATTTTTAAGATAACAATGCTCTTTTGTAACGAAGTCTTATTGCCGTTCAAATCATTTTATTCACATGCCTTACTGTTGCCCCAACTATAAATACATCTTCAGAATAGCATGCCCAAGTGACAAGCCGGTTAATGACAAGTAAGTTAGTGTGTTAACAAAATATCGCCAAAAGTTCGGGCAGCTAATACTTAATGAAAAGCGTATAGTTAAAAATGTATTTGACTACGTTAAAAACGATCAAAATTGTGATTTAAGTATGGACGATTGTATGACAAAATGTTCCTTATGACCGGAGTTGGTAAAGCAGCAGTTTACAGAATTTTAATAGAAGGAAAGGAGGGGGGTATAGACCCTCCAAAAAAGAGACCAGGCAGAAAAGAACTTTAGTTGACAGATAACACAAAACAAGAAGTAAGGCGTATTGTTCATAACTTTTTTATGGGAAAAAGAATTCCAACTATGGATATGATCCTGCAGGCTGCGACAAGCCATCCAAAAATACCGAAAATGAGTCGAATAAAACTATGGAGCGTTTGAAAAGGTATGGATTTTTATAGGAAGTGGAGAAATTGTACACTGGAGGAGAGACTATTTAAGGAAAGTTAGAAGAGCTCACTCTGAAGGAAAAAGGATATATTACTTAGATGAAAGGTGGAGCAAAGCATTCAAAAAAGCTCTCTCTATTGGCCTTAAACCGCCATCTGGTAAAGGTCGTAGGTTATTGGAAGCGAAAATGGTTTTGTAGGCGAAGGTCTTTTAACATTTGTATCCAAGAAAACAGGAAATTATCACGAAGATATGAATTCCAATGTATTTGAAGACTGGTTTTCGTAGATGATAGACTTAATACTAGACGGTTCTGTTATTGTAATGAATAACGCAAGCTATCATTCTAAAAAGTTAGAACGAGTTCCATACTCTGGTTAGCTGAAAAAGAACATCCAATCTTGGATGACCGAGAAAAACATTTCATTTTCAAAAGACAGCGTTAAGAGAGAATTATTAGAACTTGTACAGGGTAGTCCAAATTGGACACTTTTAAAGGTAAACTCCTTTATCTAAAGGAGATAGACGAAAACTAATGTCGGTGTCTGTGGCTCAATTTTTATGATAAACTCAATGGTGAAAACAGCATATCGATATCTAGTACTGTTTCAGATATACAGGGTGTTTTTCAAAAATCTGCATTTTGAAAAAATGTTTGTAATTTCTTTTCCTATTGAAAATTTTTAATTTCTGTAAAATCATTCTCAAAGCACTTTTTCACGTGGATTTCAACAGTGTAAGTTACATTTTTTTTACAATTAATAATTTAATAGTTATTAAGGCATTAAAAAAAAATATTTTTTAAATGGGATACCCTGTATATTTTCTTTATTCGAATAGAGCTTTAAATTACCATTCTAAAATATAGCACACTTTATATTTTGCTTAAATCTACTTCAAAATATAAAGGTTTTCAGTTTTTACGCGAGTTTTAAATGCACATTTTGTGAAGTAGGCTTTGGACGGAGCGGCAATATCAATTCTTTACCGATAGCAGTCAAATCGTAAAAAAAAACTCCCAGAAGTAACTCTAAGAGTCATAACTACAATGAAATTTATTAAATGCTATAGTACTTTAAACTATGTAGAAAATAAAACAAAACAATAAAACAATTTATTCCGAGTAAAGCAAACTAAAAGAAAATAATTTTCTATTCATTCTAAATGTCGACCAGTTTCATTTACACATAGGCGGCACCTTTTCTGGACACTTCCTACCGAGTTGATTAGTTTAAGAGTAGTGAGAGCTGCAAAACTTTGTATCACTGCGACTTCTAACTCTTGCCTGGTGTTTGTCGGCAATTTAAAAATTAGGTCTTTCAATCTTCCCCAGGGATAGAAGTCCATGGGTGTTAAATCCGGTGACCTTGCCGGCTAACGGTTCGGACCTTGGTTGGCTATCCAGTTATTGTCGAAATTGGCCGATAAAAAATTACTGATAACTGCAGCATTATAAAAGGGTGCCCCGTCGTGCTGAAAAAATATATTCCTAAGGTCCATTAACGGCAGTTCATCAACAAGAGGTTCTATTTGCTGCCTTAAAATTTCTAAATATCTCTGAGAGGTGAGTGTTTCTTGGTAAATAAATGGACCTATAACCCTGCATCTAAAAAATTCCTGCCCACACATTAAATCCAAATTTGCCTTGATTTTCTTGTGCTCACGTATAAGAATTGAAACGGTTAAAAATACCTGCATTGCTTACATAAGCTCCGTCTGTCCAAATGCAATTTAATGAAAAATTTGGAACATGTTTACAATTCTCCAGAAACCATTGGCAAAAATCCATACGCCGTTGAAAATCTCCGTCTCTAAGGTGAGGAACTTTTCTTGTCCTATATGGCCTGAATTTGAGCTTCTTCAAAGTACGACTTACGTTAGTTCTTGCTAGTCTAGTGGATTCTTTTAACTGTCGGGTTGAAGTGTTGGGATTATTTCCGATAGTTCCTAAAACTTTCTTTCTTCTAACTCCTTATCCCTGTTTGATGCATAATTTTTGGGTCGTTTCTTTTCAAACTGGCCACTATTAACTAGGTTATGTTGCAATCGAGCGAATATATCCTTGAAGGGTTAACGCCTCTCTGGATACCGTTCGCAGTACACGTTACTTGCCGCTTCCGAATTTACTCCGGTTTGTATGAGACACACTATCATATCCCATTTTTCGTAATTTTCAAACTTCATTGCGATTTATTTGACAATTCAGTAACTGATCCTGAAGTAAAATTTCACAACTACGAGTAAACAATTGAATTAAACCATATGACCGCTCTTTCCAAAGCCTACGTCACAAAATGTGCATTTAAAATTCGCGATAAAACTGAAAACCTTTATATTTTGAAGTAGATTTAAGCAAAATATAAAGTTTCTATATTTTTAGAATGGTAATTTAAAGCTCTATTCGAATAAGGAAAAATATACAGGATATCCCATTTAAAAAATATATTTTCGCGTTAATAACTATTAAAATATTAATTGTACGTGTACACTGTTGAAATCCATATCAAAAAGTGCTTTGAGAATATTTTTACAGAAATCAAAAGTTTTCAACAGGAAAAGAATTACAAACATATTTCCAAAATGCAGATTTTTGAAAAATACCTTGTATATCTGAAACGGTACTAGATATCGATATGCGGTTTTCACCATTGTGTTTATCATAAAAATTGAACCTCAGACACAGACATCAGTTTTTGTCTATCTAGATAAAGGAGTTTACCTTTAGAAGTGTCCAATTTGGACCACCCTGTACAGTTTGAAGTTCTCAGAAATAAAGACAAGTATACAAGTTTCATCATCGACGAAATGGCAAAAAAACGTAATATTACTATTTATCGCCTCCCACCATATCATTGCAAGCTCAATCCGATAGATCTTATATGGGCGCAGGTTAAAGGTGAAGTCGCCCGGAACAATACGACCTATAAATTACCAGACGTGTAAAATCTTTTTCAGAATACCATATCTAATGTTTCGACAGAAAATTGGCGAAAATACGTCGATCATGTATTGAGCATAAAAGATAAAATATGGACTGTGGATATGGCAATAGATGCTATTGCTGAATCTTTAATTATACATGTAAATTCAGTTGAGTCGAGCATTAATAGTTTTTCAAGCATATCGGAGTTATACTTTTTTCATTGTTGCTTGACTTCCTCATTTGTATATTTTATAATTAATAATGTTTCATTATAAAATGTGTGGGAAATTATGGCTTGGATAAACATAATGATAGAGGTCAGAGACTAACTCAGTTCTGCAGAAAAAAGCACATCTTCTTTATGAACACTTATTTTAAATTGCCACCCCGTCGGTTATATACGTGAAAAGCCCCTACAAATGAAAAAGATAAGAAAATCATTCGAAATCAAATAGACTATATAACCATAAATAAAAGACAACGAAATATACTCAAATCTGCGAAAACCTATCCTGGAGCAGATATACCTACAGACTATAATTTGCTGCTTGCAACTATCAAGATTAGATTAAAAAAGAACAAACAACAAATATTAACATCGACAAACTCAAAGCGGAAGCCATAAGGAGATTGGTAGAAGTTTGGATACACACAAGCTGGGGACTCATCAGACACCGGAAGAAAAATGGTACCACATCAGAGAAACACTGGATGAAGTAATGAAAAAGCACCTGAAACAAAATACAACCAACGAGAGACAATCATGGATGATGGAGGAAATATTGAATATGATGGAAGTAAGAAGAAAATATAAGAACAACAATAATATAAAATACAAAGAAACCCACAACCTAATAAAAAAAGAAAGGAGGCTAAAGACATATGGCTAAATGAACAATGCACAGAAACAGAAACATTAGAAAACAAATACAACACATTTAATTTACATAATAAAATCAAGGAAGGTGATGGACTAAGGTTACAAAGGCAATCACAAGTAATAGAGGATAAAGTAGGTAAACTACTACTGAACATACAAGAAAGTATAGATAGATGAGAAGAATATATAGGGGAAATGTACAGTGACACAACTAGACAACATACCACAAATAAGCTTAATACAACGGCCCACCTCCCCATAAATAAAGACGAAATATTAGCAGCAACAAATCAGCTTAAAAACAAAAAGGCAGTAGGAGAAGACAATATATCTACAGAAATCCTAAAATATTTCTTGAAAAACCTATGGACATTATACAGGACCTCTTCAACAGTGTTTACAACACAGGTGATGTACCTCATGATTGGTTGACATCAGTTTTTATACCATTGCCAAAAAAAAAACCCTAGAAAGTGCGAGGAATATCGGAATATACTATAGTTTAATGAATCACACCTTCAAACTCTTCCTTAAAGTAATCCACCAAAGAGTATACAAAAAACTAGATGAACGCACTGGACAAACACAGTTCGGCTTTAGGAACGGACTAGGAACGAGGGACGCACTATTCTCCATCCACACTCTTATTGAAAGATGTAGGGATGTCAACTCTGATGTTTATTTATACTTCATAGATTTCCAAATAGCGTTTGATATGGTAAAACATGAGAAAATGATGGAAATTCTACAATCGTGTAACATTGATGACAAATAATATCAAGTTTATACTAGAACCAGACTGCCAAAATAAAAGTTGAGAATCGCATGTCCAAAGAAATAAAAATAGAGAAAGGCGTACGTCAGGGTTGTTTTTTACCACTCCTGTTATTCAATGTCTATTCGGATGAAATCTTCCATAAAGCACTTTCTAACAAAAAAATATGGAATAACAATTAATGATGTGTGTGTGTAAATAACCTCCGCTACGCTGATGATACTGTCATTCTAGCGGACAGTGAAGAAGGCCTACAAAGACTCATGAATGGAATTGTTAATGCATGTGAGGAATATGGAATGAAATTAAATACAAACAAAACAAAAACAATGGTGGTCAGTAAGTATCCTAATACAACTATAAATATTAAAGTACATCAACAAACACTTGAAATGTAACAAAAATAACCTACTTAGGAAGCGTAATTAGTGAAAATTGGAAGCACTCTATTGAAATACACTCAAGAAATACACTCTTTAATAAAAGAAATGAAAAAGCATGAAGCTCCTTTAATAAAATGCGCCACATACTATGTAACTACCAACTACTAGACTTAAAAATAAGAATAATTGAGTTCTGAAAAGAAAGATGTTTCCAGAAAGAAAAAGCATAAGTTAAGTGAACAGTAAAACAACAATTTTTTTCGTTTACTGGTAACTGGTTTACCAGTAAACGAAAAAAATTGTTGTTTTACGGTTCACTTAACTTCAGCTCAATGGATCTCCACCAAGTATCGGCCAAAACAATCCTGTTAAAAAAAAGCACTTACTTTGGCCATATTATGAGAAGCCAAAAGTATGAGCTCCTGCAACTTATAATTGAAGGAAAAATAATCGGTAAGCGAGGACCAGAAAAGCGCCGCAACTCCTGGTTGAAAAACTTACATAAGTGGAAAAACATGACATCTACTGAACTGTTTAGAGCGGCAATAGATAAAATCAGATGGACAAATGTGATCGCCAACATCCTTAGAAGATAAAGCACACTAAGAAGAAGATAAAAAGTTATTTTTTTCTAATTCTAAAACTGTTTCATTCATACTATTCGCAAATAATACGTATCCCCCAGGTGCACTACCACTGGCCAGAACTATTTCAGACTATTTAGCCCCAAACAACAAAAAAGGGTCGTTTTCCTATTGTATCCAAATATAACAGATTGAGAATTTTAGACCGATGCCAGATAGTATTCCAATAAAGTTGCTGAACTGTTGTATTACAGCTAAAATGTAGGTAAAACTCTGAAACCCTTACTACAGCTTGATGCTAATTTGCATAATTCTAGATGATTTATTGCTATCACTTTTAAATAAATGGAGGGTAAAACTTCGTTACGCGGGTTTTTCAGAAAGAGGTTTTTTTTTTGGAATAGGCTTAAAATGGTTTAATTTTGAAAGACTTACGAGAAAATATCGGAGGGAGACCGTTTTTACACATTTTTTTGTATATAATCATTGATACATAAGCGTACGAAAGTCTACTATGCTATTGACAACCAGTGATCGAAAATGCTCGGGAGAACTCAGTTCGTTTATGTCAATGCGTCGAGATGATTATGCTATATTTACAGTGAAATTTTCTTTGCGATCTTTAAGGTAGGGCATTTTTTTTCATTATTTAATGAAATTTAATTTTGTATTCACTGATTATTTAATTCAGGTCAGTTTCGGTAAGTTCAGGTTAACAAAAACGGTTACCTCCTGATTTGTTCTCATAAATTTTTCAAATCTAGGCCATTTTAAGCATATTTAAAATAAAAAATCATTCTTTTTTTACTTTCTTTTTTACTAAAAAAAATGACAATAAACAATTTTGTGATAAGATATAACTAAGAAAAATTTAATGATTTTTTGAAAAGATTAGGCTGACCTCTACATCTACTATATCTAGTATCTCTCCCCCTTAATAAAAAGGATTTTCAGATAGAACTTAACATCATCAAACAAATCGCCCTTAATAATGGTTATTCATTAATTTTATTTGATAAAATCCTACAAAGAAAGTTATATAAAAAAAACCATCGATATGATTTATCCTAATAGCAAAGAAAAAGCAAACAATTACAAAGTTATATCTTATATAGGTCACTCGACTTCAAAAATAGGTAAAATCCTCAACAGTATAGTCATTAAAGAAGCTTACAAAACTAACAATTCTTTAGGCAAATTTATTAAAAATAGTAAAACTAAAACGGTTAGTCTTGAAAAATCAGGAGTTTATTAACTAAATTGCAGAGACTGTGACAAAACGTACATAAGCCAAGACTGGTAGATATTTTGGTAAAAGATTAGATGAACACTATAAATGTTTTATCAAAGGAAAAACCGAATCCAATTATGCAAAACATCTAATGGAGAATGGTCACACCTTCAATAATAATTTCAAAATTCTACACAATGAGAACAAAAACCAAAGAGTAAACTTAATTAAGTCTCTAGAGATAAACAAACTTAAAATTTCCAACCCTCTATTGAACGATCAGGTAGACCTTAATAATTCACCTTTGTTAAATATTTTCTATTAATAGTTAATTAGTTTATGGTAAAAATAAAAAATTTTTTCTTGCTTCTACTCTTTAATGTTCATTAACTCAGAATGTAATGTCTGAAGAAGCTACTGTGATAGCGAAACATGTTGCGGTATATTACAAATATAGTGGATAGTGTGTATAAATAATTGTTTTATTATTTCACATAATAATTATACTTTTCAGTTGGATTTTTGCGGTTGTAAAAATTTAATTTATTAAAGTTATAAACAATGTTTTAAAACAAATGCAAATTAAACCATGTTCTCGGTTTCACTCGAAAATAAGATCGCACTCTTTTAATGTATAAAACGCCACTGAGTGAATTTAAAAAAAAGTTACTAACCTCTTATATTAAAGAAGTTATTAATATTTTTCTGATGACGCGCGGCCTCCAACGCCCTCGTGAACTCTAACGCGCGGGCCGAGGTCGCTGACGCTCTCGAAAAACTCATTAATTTTTAACGAAGTTATAATAGTATACTCAAAACCTTTTGCATTTATTATTTAAGGAATAATTAAGTAAACATTATACAACACATATTAAATTATTAACTGTTACTGCTTCTTCAGTTGGTTTTTTTATTTCAGTATAAACGCATGAAATTAGCGAGTCTTAGATCTAGCTTTACAAGTTCGATGCTTCGATTGATAAACGTTTTCGTGAACCTGATATTCTTCATTTGTACAAAAATCGAAGCTTACATTTTTAAAATAATTAACTGTCAAATCAAACAAGCGTTTGGGAGATGTTATTTGTTTTTTACTATTTCTCTGAAGACTTGCAGTTCTCGCCGCACTTTTAACGCATCCACCAATCCCATCGCAAGCCCCTTTTCTATGGGAAGTGGCGAAAAACGCCAATTTGCATTAAAACCACATTCAGATTCATGCGAGAGTAGAGAAGAAAAAGTGAACTTATTTTTATATTGAGATCCAGCTCCGTCAGGAAAATAATAAATTTTTCGAATGGCAGAGTCGCCGAGTGTAACCTTCAAATGCTGAATCAATTTCACAGTATACAAATCTGCGATCTCAATGTCGAATGAAACCCAGAACATGGTTTAATTCGCAACAAATTAAATTTTTACAACCGCATGAATCAACTGAAAACTATAAACATTTAGCTTCATTTAAAAAAAAAATAACCGGTCAACTGCAACTTACGTAATTAGTGTTCCGTACGTCGATTAAAAATAAAAATTTTTGTTACGGAGGTATAGAATGATCAATGACTTCACAAAACACATCCCAAATGAGTTTTCAACAAAGTTTTTTCCGATCCTTACTGAAAACTAATGACCTTGAAATTTTTGTTTTTTTTATGTACTACATAAATTATTAAAGGTAATGCACTCGTGATAATTTTCGTTCAATCTACATCCTGTCGTGAATATTCTAGAATTTTTTTCAAAATTTTTTAATCAATACTTTTCGAGATAAGGGGGGGCCAGCGATTATTCGCAATTTTTTAAAAATAATACAAAGAAGAGTGTGCGCTAGTATTAGATTATATTATTTTTTTACAAGCTTTCATTTCACCCCACTCGATGACATAGTAAATTTTTTTTTCACTTTCGATTTCACCCCCCAAAACTAAAACCCCTTAAACCAAAATTTAACTTGTACGTCTATCGAAAAACATAATTATCTTTTAAATCCGAGAAAAAAATATTTCAGGTGTCCCGTTTTACATATTTTGTCCCGATTGTTCTAAAATTTTTTGGCTAAAACAAATTTTTATATTTTCTTTTTTATTTTCAGGTATATCGGTCGCAATCAGTATATTTACCATAACAACGATGGCGATCGATAGATATCTAGCAATCATCCGTCCGTTTGGTTTAAGATACCGATGTTTCAATAAAACATCGACAATTATAATGATATTCGCCTTATGGTCGTTTTCCTTAATACTGTTTTCGCCGACTTTATGGATAGCTGACCTGGCCTATGTATTAAGTCCTACTCCGAACAACACCAATTATTTGGCGAAGTGTGGAATGGAGTTCAGTAACTTTCCTATACCGCAGCATATTATTGGAATTGTTTGGTTTGTGTTTATGTTTGCCATACCAGGTAAGGAACTATATTTTTCATTTGACAGAGCGAAATGTCGTATTAAAGGACAAGGGAGAGTCGCTCACTTTTACTTATTTATTTATTTATTTATACAAATTTTACGGGAAATCCCATTGTAGTCCAATTTTAAAACAGGTACAAATGCAGATACAAAAATATTAAAAATTAAAAATGTGACAAAGACTATGTCTAAATAAAAATATTCAACAAACACATAAACATCCTCAATAACAAAATATATAAAATAGATACAGGTGATAAAAGAACTAACCTCAGAAATATAAAGACAATAATAGTATAAACAATAGTAAACACTAATCAAGTAGAACTCTACAGAGCCCTCAACAGCTGGGACCTAAATCCCGAGATAAAGCTGTTAAACATATCGAGCCGGCCATCTAATGAATTCCAAGTCCTCAAAGCTCTATGAATGGGAGAGTGCCTCCCATAATTCGTGCGATGGAAGGGGATGCAAAAGAGATCATGATGGCGAAGATTGCCTCTGGGTATATTAAAATTTATTTTAGCGAGTAGCTGAGGACAGTCAGTGATTCCATTAATAAGTTTGAAGATGAAACATGCATCATAAAGGGATCTTCTCATTTCCAAAGTATGTAACCCTAAGGTCCTCCACATGACAGTCTTATGATAATTCACAAGTGTACCGTTGCACTTGAGTGCGGAAAATCTCAAAAATTTATTTTGTACTCTTTCGATTGTTCCCTTATGCAACTCATAAAATGAAGACCAAATTACCATCGCATATCCCAAGTTTGCTCTCACAAGAGCACAATACAACACTCTCAAAACAGTCATAGAGAACTGCTCGCAATTTCTCAAAACAAAACCCAGCATGCTTAGCCCTTTCTGGCTAAGGGTGGATATATGCCTTGTAAAAGTAAGTTCTTCATCGAAAACAACCCCAAGGTCCTTTGCTGAACTCCTGTAAGGAAGTTGAACACCTTCAATCGAGTATGAGGATGGGACTCTATGTTTCCCTCTATAGAAGCTAATGGTAAAACATTTGCTGACGTTTAAAAATAGATGATTGGACTGGGTCCACTGCCAAACCAGATCAAGGTCATCTTGAAGCGCTACAACGTCCTCAATACCACCAACCCGCCGATAGATTTTCAAATCATCTGCAAATATAAGCCACGTTGAGCGATGCAATACCGATAACAGATCATTTACAAACAAAATAAAGAGCAGAGGAGCGCAGTGCGAACCCTGGGGGACGCCCGATGTAACATGAATAATACTGGATGACAAACCATTCATTCTCACAGTCACAGTCAGCTCAGCTAGAATCTGCCAGGGAAAGAAGCTTACTCAATAAGATCTTAAAGTTAACTCTGTCAAAGGCTTTGGAGAAGTCACTGTAGATAACATCGACCTGATCATCCAACGCCTCCAGCAGAGCAACTTCATATAGTGCCACATTTTCTGTGGTTGATTTCCCAGGACAGAAGCCAAACTGGTAGGGATTGATCATTCCCCTACAGGACCAGTTTAACTGGTCGCACACTAAACTATTAAATAGTTTGGGCATGGCAGACTGTATACACACTCCTCTATAGTTGCTGATATCCTCCCTATCACCCGATTTGAAGATGGGAGATTATGAAGCTGTGCTTCCACCTAGATGGAAAAGCACAAGAGTCCAGAGACTTATTGAAAATAATTTGCAGAGGTAAGGTGATTGAATAAACGCACTGCTTTATAAACAGATTGGGAATATTATCTGGACCACATTTAGTTTCATCTGGCAGCCTCTCAACTTTGGAAAAAATCTCAGATAGACTGAACTTCCTTAACAATATGTCACTAAAACAGTGCTGATCGAAGTCAGGCACCCGACAGTCACTGTCAATATACACACTGGAAAAGTGCTTCGCAAATAAGTTGACAATATCAACACTGGAGTGTGCCAAAATTCCATCCAGGTGCATGCTATTCGGGAGATTAACCGCATTTCTTTTACTATTGACAAACCTCCAGAAGTATTTAGGGTTGTCAATAAGAGAATTTTCCACTCGAATACGATGTACCTCATGACACTTTCTAGACTCAGCCTTACAGAGAGAACGGAAGTGCCTGAAAGCTACATAATCATCATACACTCTGGTTGACATGTATTTTTTGTGGGCAGCCTTCTTTTTACAAATTAGATCCTTTAATGCTGGGATGAACCATTTAGGAAAGCTTGAGTTTTTTACCCGCCTGACCGGAACAAGGCCGTCAATGCAGTAATACAGACTCTCATAGAATTTATCCACTGCATCATCCAAGTCCAAACCGCACAAATATTCCACCCAGTCATGTGAGAGCAAAAAATCATTAATGGCAGGGTAATTAGCATTACGAAAATCGAGATATAGCTCATCGAACTCGGAGGTATCAAAAGACAGCCCGACCCTCAAGCAGTATGCTCTATGATGTAGAGATTCAGGTAATAGTATATCTTCAGCCTGACAAGCCTCAACATCTGGTGAGAAACAGAAAAATAAATCTAAGAAAATATTTCTAAAATTAGGCACTTTAATCACTTCATATAAGTTTAAGAAACATAAGGTTTCTGCTGCCATTAAGGCAGGTGAATTTTCCGGGCACTCCACAGTGACGCCATAAGTCCTATTTTTCCAGATGGCATTAGGTAAGTTGAAGTCCCAAATATCGCAAATTCAGCAACTGATTTCTCTTGACTACGGATTACGTCGTCTCTTTATCTTTCGTAAACAGAGTATTAAGAAAACTGTTCAACATATTGAAACTGGTAAATTCTTCTATAAAGGGCAATTACTGAAAAATAATGATAAATGGCGCTTCTCTACAACTCATGAGAAAATTGACCCTGGAGTTTTATGTTTTTTCAATATTTACACCAATGGTTGTAAAAAATAGACTTTATTATTTAATAGGAATTTTAATAATAACTTGGACTGTTGCAATATTACTATACTATAAAACCCAAAGTTTCTTATTTTATATTATAATCAGTTTAAAAAATTTTATCCAAAACAAGCACTGTTAGTTTGAAAAATCATCTGAAAGAAAGTATACTAAAAGTTCTATGTTATAATATACTTACTTACTTAATCCTTATGCCTTTCTACCCCTTTTGTTAGGAGTGTAAGGCCCGTGGAGTTGAGTTATTCTATATCTGTCTTTTCCATGTTTCTTTCTATATGCTTCCATCCTGTTTAAATTGCCGATTGCCTCTTTTGTTTCTTCTGTATTAGTTTCTTCTGTTTGTGTGAGTGTGAGTTCTGTATCTTGTTCCGGTATTATGTCTCTATGTTGATTTTTCTATGCTTTTCCTTCTAAATTTTTGCATCCATTTCCTTTCCTTTCTGTTTCAGTGATTCCTACATAGTGCATTTGTTGTTCTTCTGATAGTTCATCCTCTTTTCCGTTTATACCCCTATTATTCTATGTTTTCAATCTAATAACTCGATAATTATTTCCCATTTATTTCTTCCTATCTATTTCTTTGATTATCTTCTTATTTGTATTCATTTTACTAGTCTTCTCTTCCGTATCCTTTATCTTTGCCAGGGTCGTCGTCAATCTACCTATCTCTCTCCTTTATCTCAGTCTTTTAACTTGATGGTCGTAGTATTCTTTGTTTGTTCTTTCAGTTTTTCTTCCTCAATGTCCCATTTATATTCTCTTCCTTCGATTATGATTTTTTGATATCCTATTTTCACCCTTTTTCCATTCTTTCTCTCGTTCTCGCTACATGCTTCAATTTCTTTTGAATTTCTCGTTCATGTTTTGTTAAATCGTTGTTTATGTAAACTCTCTCTCTTAGGTTTCTCAGTTTGTTTTTATTTTTCATTATAGCTTCTTTATCTCCCGTGTTTCCAAGTTCTATTTTGTATATAGTCGCTCCTATTTTTATCACATCTTTAATCTGTACTTTTGTGTCCATACTCCTCTCCATAAAACGTTTTACACCTATTTTCAGATCTGGTTGTCTATTCGCTTCAATTCTCATTCCCGATATTACGATATCATTCCTTACGTTGTCTTTTTCCAGTCTACTCATCTTCAAATCCATACTTCTCATGTTTCCTCTAATTATCTTATTTTTCTCTTTCAATACTTCATTCTCCTTTTTTAGTTCCTTCAACTCTTGTTGGTATCTCTTCTGATCTTGTTTTATATTCTTTATATCTGACATTAGCTCTCTGATCATTTCTATCAAATTATCTATCTTATCTACTCTTTCGTTTTTCTCTTTCTGTGGTGTTCTTATCAGCTTTTTACTCTTCTTGTATAATCCCATTGGCTCTTCTTTTTCTTCGACTCTTCCTCTTTTCGAGTCTTCTGAGGTATAATCATCGCTATCCATTATTCTTTCTGTTTTAAAAACTTTACGTGTGTTCCTCGTATATTCTATTTTCAAACACGTTAGAAAAAAAAATTGTTGTTTATATTTCTTATCGCCGTAAACAGTAAAACTATCAAGGTCGTCGCTTATCGTTTCGTTAGCTTCATACAATTTTGCAGAATTATTCTCGTAAACCTCCAAATTTTTTACTTATTGTCTTAATTCTAACACTACACTCTGCTTTATTTCTAGTCCCTCTCGTTTGCAATCGACAAAATAATTAAATAGATCGAAACACTACTGTAATAATGCTCGTTTATTATTGCCGGGCGTTCGATTTACATTTACACACTTCGCGATCCGAAACTCATAATATATTATGTATTCACTAGAAGAAATATACACAAATAGTTTTATATTCCTATACAATAATCACTACACACAATGAAACAGGAAAACTTTAAGTACACTGCCGAAAATTGGCATGGTTTAAACCGTAAAATAAAACACATTCTATGCATTGCATAGTCCACTATTTATTTTCAAATCTACAAAATCCTAAAACTTGACACTATTTAGGCAATAGTTAATTTAAATTTCTGAAGAAAATTAGCCTCGGTACTCCTATCTTGAAGAGAGTAATTTTACGAAATCTAGTTTCTACCGTGCAGTTTTACATTATTTATTGATGCGACATAAAAGTTAGTATGTAGTTATTACACACATATGTTACTGATAGATGTGAGAGTGTCTATTAATATTTTATCCAGTGTGTCCCCAAAAAGTTTTATACAATGGAAAAAAGTTTATCTTACATATTACAAAAAAATTTATTTTGATAAAAAGTTCTGCATCACAAGCAAATCTATAATCAAGCATCAAAAGTTTAAAATATTTGATGGTATACAGGGAAAATAAAAAATAATTACTTATAATGAAGAGTAAAGTGTATTTAAATTTAAATACAGAGCAAAATACTAATTAAAAATAATAATAGGAACTAAAAAATTATGCTCACGTTTAGATTTGTGGCATTCCTAGTTAAAAATTCAAAACAACTCCATTAATCACGTCAGTAATTGTCGGATTATTTATTGAATAAAGGAAAACAAAATTAATTAAAAACTACTGCGCTGATTTTGATTGTATTATATGTTTGTTAAAAATGTGATAACCTTCTTATCTGTTTTGCAACAATTATATTCATAATAAATTTGTGCTAATATCATTTTATTTTAAAAAATTATAAATCTATATATTATTTTCTATTTTCCCTGTATATCATTAAATATTTTAAACTTTAAATGATTGATTATGAATTTCCATATAATGCAGAACCTTTTTCAAGAACAAATTTTTTTGTAATATGTAAGATAAACTTTTTCTCCATTTGTATAAAACTTTTTGAGACACAGTGTATATAGAACTTTTCATTTATTTATATTTCCTAAACGAATAGAGATAATTCAGTTTTTTTTTAAATGAAGCTAAATGTTTATACTTTTCAGCTGAAATCATGCATTTTTAAATTAAACCATGTTGCCGGTTTCACTTGAAAATTAGATCGCACTCTTTTAATGCGTAAAATGCCACTGAGTAAATTTAAAAAAAGAGTTAGTAACCTCTTATATTAAAGTAGTTATTAATACTTTTCTGAGGACGCGCGGCCTCCAACGCGCTCGGGGACACTAAAGCGCGAGCCGCTAACGCTGACGCTCTCGAATAACTCATTAATTTTTAACTGAGGAATCATAAAAGTAACATTAAAACCTTTTGCATTTATTATTTAATAAACAATTAAGTAAAAAAATTATACAATACATACTATATTATTTCAAACATTAACTGTTTACTGCTTCTTCAGAACTAGAAAATATTTTGCACATCAACTGATTTTTTTTTCGGTATAAACACGGAATTGGAGAGTCTTAAATACAGTTTTACAAATTCGATGCTTCGATTGATAAACGTTTTCGCGAGCCTGACATTCTTCATTTGTGCAAAAATCAAAATTTACATTTTTAAAATAATTGTTTTCAAAATAGATAAGCTCAGACCCTTATAATAATTATTGCATTAACGAAAATAGTACTAGATTTTCCCAAAAAGAAAAAGGTGTCGTTACATTTTCGAACGCGCCAAGAGATTTTGTGAATAATCTGTTACGAGTAAAAGTGAGAAAAGATCTTCCAGGCCTGAATGTGCCGCCATCTTTCTTCTGCTAATGCGAAATATAAAAACCACTAAACCCAAGAATAATCTTCTATAGTACCAAATCACTGGAGTAAAATGAAAAACTGTAACGCGTCACTTTCTTTCAATCAGTGCTGATTACTACGAAACTGGACTGGTCACTATCTATTTTTCAATATGGTTTAGATTTCTCGTACGAGCTCGGCTCCCAAATTGTTCCGCACCTACCCTATCTTCCAGATTTGGCCCCAAGTAACGTTTTTTTGTTTCCTAACCTCAAAATCGGCTTAGAGAGAAGAAATTTTCGTCAAATGAAGAGGCTATCTTTACTATAAACAAGTATTATTAACAGTTCAAAACAGTTTTTTTTTCTAAGGGATTAAAAAAATTAGAATCTATCTCAAGAAAAAAATTATTGAGCTCAATGGAGATTATGTTGAAAAATAATATATATACTTGTTGTTCCGCCCAAGGCTTAGGTTATTTTTACTTCACCGGTTGCAGAAACAGTCCTCCATGTTTTAAGTGTTATTTTGTTATTGTAATGTCAATAGATTTATGTGGTTCTTTTGTCACAATTTACAAATACAAATGTCATATCAAGATGAAATTACAAAAGGTATTAATTAGTAATAACTATTACTTCCGTCTTAGCGATTTACAATATTTCAGCCAAAAAAGACCGTTTTTGGCTGGAGAAAGCTAGTCCAGCTTTGTTCTCCGGTATATAATAACGAATAAAAAAAAACTAAAAAATGTCGGAGATGTGAGCCATTAAGTAGGACCCTCTTTTGAAAATCCTTGCTGATGGTGTACTTATTTTCGCTGTCAGGCATCGTCTGAAAAATAAAAAGTATTTTTTTTCTTATTTAGAAAGATGTAGCACAGGAAAAAAATTTTTTAAATATTTTTGTAGAAATGACAGCTGTTTATAACTTGTGATCATGGCACCCAATCAAAAAAATCCTATCTAAATACGTCTTAGATAATATTATAAAGAATAGGTATTGTAAATTTTAACAAAATCAATTAAGTAGATCTTAAAGATATCTTGTACACCAGTTTGAAAAAAGTAGTTTCGAAAAAAACGCAAAAGAACAAACAGTACGGCGTCAGCGTCTTAAGGAGGTTGAGGTTGGATAGTCCCAACCAAAAGTGTTGAATGTTGTCATTTAGAAATGCTTTGTACTAAATAATTTAAAAAATTTATATGACTGAGGATGGTTACTATTATGATAATAAATTCATTATCGAAAGATTTTAAGTCTTATATATTGTTTATTTAATTTTATTAAATAATTTAATATGAATGGATTAACTTTTTGATGTTTTGTACAAACTTGTAGAAAAAAAATATGGAAAATAAGAATTAATTATATTTTATAATTTTTAAAAAATTATCAAAGCAAATAATATGAAAAAAAATAAAAGAATTAAATAAAATTATTTTAATAGTTAAAAAAATAGGTAATTAATAAAAAATGATAATTAAAAATCTTAAAATTCCGGTGTCTCGAAGCGGCAACGCTGTGAAATAATTTACTGTTGACTCTACTGATATGCTTGTATATAAATATATTGAATTTTATGTTTATTGTGATCAGCCGTTGTAAACAAGTAAAAAAAAATGGATAATAATAAAAAATCAACAAATATTGATAAAAATGGTAAAAAAATTTCATGTGGAAGCAAAAACTCGTTACTGAGGCTGTATAAAATCAAAGATTAGGCCCACATAGTGTTGGTAAACGAAACAGAAAATCAAGTGTATCCTAACCTCTGTGACAGTGGTCGTCGAATTGTTAACAAGCGATCACTTGGAGCAAACTTAAAATATTGTTCATGTAATGAAACACTTTCATTATGTTATATTACTAATGAAAAACGCTGGTGGTCTAGCATCACTACTAACTATAAAGTGTGATAAATATCTAACGTACAACACAGTACCAACAGATAGTACACGTACAATGTACAAGGAACATTATAATGTTACACTGAAGCTGCACTACGTAATTATAAGTTAAACAAGTAAATTAATTAAATAATTAAAACAAATGCTTTAAATTATTTATTTTTATTTTATTTATAAAAACTAATACCCATTGCAAATTTATTATTAGTTAAACTTAATATTATTTACTTGCACAGTATGTTTTAATTATATAAACTTGTACTATACAATTTAAAATATTTAAATTTCCCGCCATTACTACTAAATGCAATGTTGCCGCTATTTCAGAGATAAAAAGTAAATCATTCAGAAGTACCTCCAATAATTGTTATTTTTCATAAAGTTAAAGCTTTCTAATTAAATTTGAAAAAATTTTTTTAAATAATCGCGAAATTTCAAAGTCTAACATAGTTAAATTTCCTATTGATGGCATTTTTTTTTTCATTTGTTATAACAAAAAACGTGTCCTTTTTATATCAAACTGACGTATTCTCCGTAAGACTATACGTATTGTTAATTTCGATTTTTATTTAAATAAGTTTCCTAAAGACCTTAAATTTTTCACAGAAAATTTATAAACTAATTAATCTATCGAAATAAATCTATACAAAATAGTTTTCATATTTTACGTTTAACGCCTCAACCTCCTTAAAACCAAATATTTTTTCAAATAACCTTCAATCTGCGATTCCTGGACCATACATGAGGTCTTCCATTATTACTGCGATGTCCTCCGACTCCTTTTGAGCAGCTCTTTTCAATTTCCTGTCCTCTTTAGTCTCCTACTGGGCTCTCATGTTGGCTATAGATACTGGTTAAGAACACAAGTTCTCGGTAAATCGCAGCGCGCTTGGGCCAATTACAAGGTTTAATAATTGCGACATTTGTAATACACTAGTATATCCATCATACTAGCTGCAATATAAGATGCAATCTCAACAATTTTTTTGCCACCGTAATGCACTTTTGGAGTCATAGACCAAATGACAGCGTTTAGACTTTCGTTGTTATTCTGAGTGTATCCTTCTAAACAGCATTCTAACAAATCAATATCAGTCAATCTAACGTATACCGGTTCAATTACTTTTTGAAGGACTACAGGAATAGAATTTTTATGCTTATAGGAATCCAAAAGTTCAGAGGCCTCCGCTTTCTGATACGAACACCAGGTATCTTCGCCGAAGGGGTATTTGTCATGCTGTGGTTTTTCATCAGTGGATATTTTATGGTAATAAGTTGCCCATATCGCATTTTTCATTGTTTCAACTGATGATTATACTTCTTCTAATTGCAAGACCAAGGTAAACTGTTAACTCATCAATAAGATTGGCTATCAACTTCCCTCTGCCACCTATACCAGGATTATCTTTTTTTACTCTGCGTAATTGCGTACCCATTATTGTTATAAAGGACTGACTAAAAGAACAATACCTTTTGTCAATGCTTTGACTGCCTGTGAATTTTTAAATTGTTAAACGTTTAAAATATACTTAAAAGTATAAACAATTTATCTAGCTAAAAAAAATAATTCGATTTTTTGAAAATCTCAAGGTCTTAAATGACAGTTAATTTTTAGATCGACGTTTTTTGGGGCCCAAAACTGGGTCCGGTCTCGGAGACGTCTGCCCTTTGGGGTGATCGACTTTTTTAATGTCAACAACTGTTATGGCACTTGATTTAAGTGGTTAAACGACAGTCTATTTTTGGATGTAGCATTTTGGGCATTATCTAGGCATTCCAAGCAGCAAAATCAACGTTAAATGCTTTTATTCGTCTCACTCGATAGAATATACAACTAGACAGAGGGTTAGTTGGGCCACCCCCTTGGTCTACAACTCTCAGTTGAAATTTAATAACAAAAAAATAAAAGTGTATCAAATTTAAAACAGTCAATATCGTAAAGGTATAGCTTTTTTAGGGCCATGTGCTTCAGAGAAATCCCTATCTACAATGCAAAATATAAAAATACATCACTAAACCCAAAAATAATATTCTATAGTACCAAATCACTGTAGTAAAATTAAAACTGTAAGGCGTTACTTTCTTGCGATCAGTGTTATGAATACTATGAAATTGGACTGGTCACTCTCATGATAATTTAGGTTGCTCTGGTCATGCGCGAGTATTTGTAGAAAATAAAATTCCATTTTCCTATTTTTGTTTCAATTTTAATTCTTGTAGAAAGATCTTAAAACTTCTTGCAACCAGGGTGCCTCGTCATAGTGACGGCAGTAAGCAAGAGTTCATGGCTGGTGGTTTTACACGCAGTCATATACACCCTCTGTCAAAAAAAATACTGAATTTTTAAGGAAAAATAATACAAAGCCTAATTATAAATTGTATATGTACCTATTGAAATACTCAGCTGTATGGCTGTATTAATAACACCCTACAGCCTGGGCGCCAAAAGTATTTTTTATTCTGAGTGGACAACATCTGGCCTAATTAGAGACACAGTAATTTAAAAATGAGGGACTACTGGAACATGCTAAAAATAATTTCTTAATAACAGTCTAATTCTCTAAGTCCTTTTACAAATTTTATTAGCTGAGCACCTCTACCCCTAAGATACTCCATTATTTTTATAAAAGCCTTCAAATTTATTAAACCAAAAAAAAAGGAATTTTATAAATGCCTTTTACACTAAATTAAATTCCAGATATTCAGGCAGATAAGAAAAAGAATTATTTTTTAATTTAATATAAGCAATTATTTAAAATATGAAAATTGCCACTCAAAAGCTTATTATCCAAGGTTATAAGCAAATCCAGAATTTGTTTTTAAGAAGCGTTTATGAACAAATCTAATGGTTTGAGCATTCTTTATCGCCAATATATTTTAACTTGACTATGCTTCAATATATATAGCCTCCTGAGGAAGAAATACAATGTTTCAAAACATCGAAAGTTGAACAAGATTCTTTTTTTTTTTTTCATTTTCAATTCTCCCTCATTAACGAAACTAAAGAAATAATGTTTATACTAACAAAAATGATTATTATGGAGGTTAGAACTTTGAAGTTACAACTTTAACCAATTAAAATGGTTTTTGCCCGTTTTTTTCATCAGTTAAATAATACCAAAGTATGTAAGTACACACTAAGTAGTTTATTATTTAAAATATAACATACGAGAGTGAATTGATAAGTCTGGTAAATTTCTACGAAATAACAAGATATTTTGTTAAGCGGCGTGTGTTGGTAAGCGTGTTTTTTGTAACAGTCGTATCCAAAATTTCAAACAAATGCAACACGTAGTGGTTTATTGGCAGCTATCGTATTACACGCTTAGTAGAAATGGATATCGTGCATTTTTATTTATTTAAAGAAGTGGACTTCGGCCCAGATAGAAACTGAACTGACGGAAGTTTATGGGAACTTTGCACCAGCACTCAAAACCATTCATTACTGGAGAAATGAATTTAATTAGCAGGTACTGCAAGTTTAACCTGATTAAAAATCATCGCATTAAGCTTCGTGAGAACATGAAGGACATTTCAAAATCGTGTTTGGAAAAGTTCCACAGTGAGTTGAAGCGAAAGCGACCAAGATTAGCGAGCACGAAAGTGTTTCTTCATCAAGACAATAAGCCAGGTCACGCATCGGTCGTTGCAATGGCAAAAGTGCACGAGTTGGGCTTCCAAATAGTTCCGCACCTACCCTACCTTCCAGATTTGGCTTCAGGTAACATTTTTTTTTGTTTCCTAACCTCAGAAATCGGCCGAGAAAATTTTCGTCAAATGAAGAGATTATGTTTGCTGTAAACGAGTATTATTCACAGTTCGAAACATTTTTTTTTTTCTGAATAAATAAAAAAATCAGAATCTATCTGGAACAAATGTATTGAGCGCAATGGAGATTATGTTGAAAAATAATATATATATACTTGTTGTTCCGCCCAAGACTTAGATTATTTGTACTTCACTGGTTGTTTCCATGTTTTAAGTGTTATTTTGTTCTTATAATGTCATTAGATTTAGGTAGTGTTTTGTCAGAATTTACTGATACAAATGTAATATCAAGATGAGATTACAAAAAGGCATCTTTCAGGAGTTAAAGTATTTCACTCGTAAATCCACTTTTCTTAAGAATTTGATGAAATTGAAATATGATGTTAATTTAAATGTTTTTCATTTAATTAAATAAAAAAATTTTGATTGTGAAGCGAGGTATTCATAATTAAAGTACACATAATTAACGTGCAATAGGCCAATGAAGTATAAAAAAGGCATAGTTTCGTGTATATCTTAAGAAGCAGTCTTACAATTTTTTTAAAAAACTAATGTTTAGTAAAAAAAAAATTGAAATATAAATATTTTTTTATCAATTTGTTAAAAAGATATAAATATTTAACGATTATTTTTTTAAAAGAATAACCGGGTAGCGGGGGACAGATATGACAATTTGACAGCGCTGTATGTCGTCATATTTTACGCACCAACATTCAAACAGCATTTAAAGTGTTAACTATTAAACAGAAATTCATTTGTAGGTTAAATAATTTATTGAATAAAGACAATATTTTTATCAGCTTTATCTTTAATTATCAAATAAAAACATTAAATGTATTAATTAAAAATTTGAATTTGTATCTTGATACTTATTATTTTTCCTTTAGTATTTAAAAGATTTATATTTAAACAAAAATATGTTTATAGATTCAATAATTTTTCAATAATATTTTAAATTAATATTATGTTTATTTATCAACATTGTTGCATATCAATTGATAACAATATTAAATATATATTAAAAAAAACGGTTTAAAAATTTTCTCGGTAAAACTAAATAAATAATTAAAGCTTCATTAGTAGCTTTATAAATAAAGTATTATAAACTATTTGTAAAATAAATAATTACTTTATTTAATACGGACGTATCTTTGGTTACAAGTGGTTTTCCATTGTCTTTTCGACTAGATAATAATTGCCCTATTCCTGTAGAACCCAATTTATCATAAGAACTTTTTAAATCTTTTAATCATAAGATCTGGAATAACACTTTTTAAAGGCATTAAAGATGGCAATATTAGTTTTTTCATGACGCACTCTTTATACGATACGTAATTTGTAATTACCACCTAAACGTTTCTCATGAGTTATCTTTCCTAGTTAAGGGACTTTTTTACATAGACAACACTTTAAATTTTTTCCTAACTCATCTAACTCGATCCGTCGACCACTACACAGGTTAGGCGCTTCAGTTTTTAATATTTTCGCTTCATTCATTCCCGAAATACTTTTTTTACTTTATTGATGAGCTTTTCCTTTGTAAATTTACCTTTATATCGCAACTGATTATATTCAAAAGGCATTTTTTATTTAATTATACTTTTTTATTTTAAAACAGAAGTAACATGGTCTAAATAGTAAACATACACAAAGTATAAAAAATATAACCTATAAAAACGTTACGTCTATAGAGCATTCGGTATACGCATTGGCAGCGTTGCCACATTTATTTTCATTAAAAGTGTGATTGTATTAGTGTGTGCCTGAATACGAAAGTTTCCATCTATCGAATACACAAAAATAAAATACTCTGCCATTCAGCATTTTAAACTTTTCATATTTACTGTCGGACTATACTTTTGGTTCCGATTGTCACGAGTGAACTACCTTAATTAGTAATAACTATTGCTTCTGACGTCTTTGAGATTTACAATACACACACATACAATACAAGCGGGTCCAGCTTCGTCCTACGGTATTGGCGGCGTCTGTCTTTTGTAGATTCCCTTTTATTCTATCAAGAACAAGCTAAATTTATTAATTTTCATATGGTTAAATGACAGTTCATTTTTAGATCGACGTTTTTTGGGCCTTAAAGCTGTGTCCGGTCTTGGCGACGTTTGCCCTTTGGACGCTCAACTTTATTAGCGTCAACAAATGTTATGGTACTTAAGTGGTTAAACGACAGTCCATTCTTGGATGTAGCATTTTGGGCCTTATCTGGACATTCCGGAGCAAGGGGGGCCGCAAAATCAACGTTAAAGGCTTATATTCGACTCGCCCGATAGAATGAACAACTAGGCAGACGGTTAGTCGAGAGGTCAAAATTTCAGGTCGCCCCCTTGGTCTATAATAACATTGAAATTTAATAACAAAGAAACAAAAATGTATCAAATTTAAAACAGTTAATATAGTAAAGATATATCTTTTTATGGCCACGTGCTTCAGAAAAATCCCTAAAGCTCTACAGTAGAGGTGCGAGCACGGAAAAAGCAATTCACGGTGACATTGAAGCGCTGTAAATTATACTAACATATATTAAAATACCATAATGAAAGTAAACAATTTCAAAAATTTATTGAAAAACTCGTTTTTGCCTTCATTTATTAGATAATTAAAATAAGTACTCTTTTAATAGAAATAAAATGGAAAAAAAAGGAATTTTCCTTCGCTGAAAACGAAAATACCGATCAGATTGGAGGAAGCTAAAATTATTTTTAAAAGGGCTTATTTTTCAGTGTTGGCTCGCTAACTTTTCAATCGTATTTGCTTTTAGTACAGTTAAACTCGACATATCAAAAGTATTTTTAGAATAAGAGGAATTACGTAAGGATCAAAATAAGTAAAACGAGCCACTTGAAATTTTTTTTTTCTCGGATTTCAAAAATAACTATATTTTTCGATAGAGGTACCTTTTTATATTCTAAATTTTTTTGCAATACTTCAATTATTTTGCAAATAATCGCTAGGTGATTATATATGTATAGAACTTTTCATTTATTAATATTTCTGAAACGTGTAACATTAATTTTTTTCTAAGTTTTAAGATCATTTTATTAAACCGTTTTTATTTCTTTGATACATACAATAATTGTTAACTTAAATTAAGCAGTGAACTCGAATTTCATTACATTTTTATATTTAATTGAGCAATTAAACTTTACTAAGCGTAAGTCGATCGATTTAATTTATTTCATTTGCATTAAATATGCATACATTCTGATTAGCAAGAGCGTCCTCAGTCCTTGTCTATCACGTTACAAGTTTAGCACTCCTGTCTCATTTAATACTCCTGAAGTGAACTAGTAAATTTTAAAGATTTCACTTCGACGGAAGGAGAAAAGGGGATGGTATATAACCAGCCCTTTTGGACAATTTGTGGCTTTTTCTTCCATCCTCGAGTGCGTGGCTTTTTCCATCCACGAGTTCGTGGCTTTTTTCCGTCCTCGAGTTCGACGCCTTTTTCCGTTCCAAAGATATCCTACTCATCCTAAGACATTTAGGGTCAAGTGTTGATCAGTTACCCAAATGAAAGTCAGGGGGTAGTGTGTGGGGTAATATTTTGATAGGAAACCCACGAGGAAAGACCAAGCAGTTGATAGGAAACCCGCGAGGAAAGACCAAGCAGTAAGTCGGCAAGTATACCAGTTTAAATAAGTTAGTTCCTGCCCACAACGTATCTTCCCGAAGTTGGTTTCACTGGAAGTGAACCGGGGACAAACTTCCAAAATCGTACCTTTATAAAGCCGTTCTTCATACCCAAAGTAAGTGATACAACAAATACAACCTTCATAATTCTAATTCAAAGACTATCTGTGAACGTGTTCTGTTTGTGGCTCTCATGTTTCCTCAGAGAGCGTTCTTTATGAGTGGCGGTCGACGGATTTCTTTCTAACACCTTCACTATCAACGCCGTTGTGCCCCAAGTTCCATACTGTCTCCTACTCTCTTTCTCATTTACATTAACGATCTGCTGGAAAAGATCGGAAATCAAATCTACAGCTTTGCAGATGACGGTACGCTTATCTCTTCATTCACTTTGAACGAACTTGGTACTCAGGAGAATATGCAGACAGCAGGATGGTTCAACTAACACCTGGAAGAAATTCTATTTTAGGGTGAACAGTAACCAAGTGGAATTTAACGCTACAAAAACCCAGGCGGCAGTTTTTTCTAACAAAGTTAACGTTGCTGAACCCGACATAGTCATGTCGGGGCACTCCATTTCCCTCGCATCGTCACTCAATTTGTTGGGTGTTAATTTGGGAGCAAATATGTCCTGGCATGAACATGTTGCAGGCATAGCAAGGAGAACTTCTCAAAAGTTGGGAATATTATTTCGAACCAGAAAGCTTTACACTCCACAACAATTCTTAATTCTTTCCAAAGCTCAAATTCGACTAACTATGGAATACTATTCCCATGTTTGGGGCTCCACTCCCAAGCACACACTGTATTTGTTGGATTATGTTCAGAGAAGAGCTGCTCGGAGACCCAGAACTGACTGGCGTCCAAGATTCGCTGGAACATCGAAGAACGGTTGGCGACTTGAGTCTGTTCTACAAGTATGTTCATGAAAAGTGTTTGAAGGATGTTCCTCCCAGAGCGGTGCATGTTAGAAATACACCTCACGCTAATAGTTCACATCCGTATAAGGTTCAGCTTGTTACTCCACGTACAACGCTTTTCAAGCATTATCCCTTTGGAATAATTTGCTAGGGTTGTGTTTCCCACCGGGTGCAATTTACAGCGATTCAAGAGCAACGTGGATCACTTTTTCCGCGCACATGCCGCTCCTGGAACGCTTTAGGGACTTCCCTGTAGCATGTGTGCTAGACCCATAAAAAAAATGTACACTCTCATCGCATAAAAGTTTATTTATTTAGTCTATTTAATCTTAATGAAGGAATAAATATAAAAACTTTTTTTATATTTGTTAATATACTTTACTTTGTGTTAGCGTAGTATTTCGCTCAACTCCCGTTCTGTTTTACAGGACGTATAAGTTGTACCTTACTTAAATTTCTACCAACAACTAAGAAACTTTTCAGTACTTTTTCATTTTTTGAGCTGAACTTGAGCTGATTCTTTTTATTATAAAATGAATAGTGCCCAAAACAGTACAACTATAGAGATCGTTTTCAAAAGACATACAAAAATTACCTCGTTCTCCATAACTCTACCAGAAAAAAAAAACGGGCTAACTGATGTTCTAATTTTTTGTTCTCTCTCAGTATTAATATCCACTCAATACATTCTCAAAAATGAGAATATACATAAGGGCCAAATTATGGTTCTTATATAATAAATAAAGTATTTATTTAAATATAAAGAAAACACCACAAACACACAACCAACAAATAGGTATAATTGATTTTTTTTTTTTTTTTAAATGAAGCTAAATGTTTATATTTTTCAACTGAATTCATGTGGTTGTCAAAATTTAATTTGTTAAAGTTATATACAATTATTTTAAACAATTGCGTATTAAACCATGTTGTCGGTTTCACTCGAAAATTGAGATCATACTATTTTAATGCGTAAAATACTACTGAGTAAATTAAAAAAAAAGTTAGTGGAGTTATTAATAATTTTCTAATGACGCGCAACATCCAACGCGATCGTGGACTCCAATGCGCTAGCCGCCAACGCTGAATCTCTTATTATACAAATCCACTGAAGCCGCTGTATGTTTCACGTTCTCTAATCAGAGAACGTGAAACATTCAACGGCTTCAGTTAATTTGTATAATAAAAAATTGATTCAACATTTGAATGTTACATTCAGCGGCTCCGCCATTCGAAAAATTTATTATTTTTCTGACGGAGCTCGGTCTCAATGTAAAAAGAACTTCAATTTTTCACCATTTCCGACGGGAAAGGGGCTTGCTTTGGGATTGGTGGATGCGTTAAAAGTGCGGCGAGAACTGCAAGTCTTCATAGAAATAGTGAAAATCAAATAACCTCTCCCAAACGCTTGTTTGATTGGGCAGTTAATTATTTTAAAAATGTAAGCTTCAATTTTTGTACAAACGAAGAATGTCAGGTTCACGAAAACGTTTGTCACTCGAAGCATCGAACTTGTAAAGCTATATCTAAGACTTCAATTTCATGCATTTATAGCGAAAGAAAATAATAATAATAATAAAATATGTGCAAATTATTTTCTAGTGCTGAAGAAGCAGTAACAGTTAATGTTTGAAATAATTTAATATGTATTGTATAATTTTTACTTAATTCTTCATTAAATAATAAATACAAAAGGTCTTGATATTACTATTAGGATTTCTTCGTTAAAAATTAATGAGTTTTTCGACAGCGTTAGCATTAGCGGTTCGCGCATTAGAATTCACGAGCGCGTTGGAGGGTGCGCATCATCAGAAAAATATTAATAGTTTCTTTAATATAAGAGCTTACTAACTTTTTTTAAAAATTTACTCAGTGGCGTTTTACGCATTAAAAGAGTGCGATCTCATTTTCGAATGAAACCAAAAACACAATTGTTTAAAAAAATTGTTTATAACAAATGATATTAATATAATTTCTACAACAACCGCACGAATGCAACTAAAAAGTATAAATATTTAGCTTCATTTAAAAAAAAAATTAACTCAGTTATCTCTATTCGATGCCGAATATGAAAAAGGTACTTGTACCTCTATTAAAAAGCATAGTTATTTTTAAAAATCGAGAAAAAAAATTCTCGGGTGGCCTTGCTTATTTTGACCCTTAAGTAAAATATACATTTTCAGTAAATAGAATCAAAGTGACCAATCAAGATGTAAACAGAGTTAATATCATGTCCTCTTATCAATTAGGTTTCAGATCAAATTGTTTTACGCTAACAAGTGTCTAGAATTTTGTATAAGAAACTAACCTTGAACATGGAGCACGGCTAGTCTACTGCTATGGTGTTCGATGACCTTAACAGGGCATTTGATTAGGTTAACCAAGGTCTCTAAATACACTCTTTGTGGAGATCCCCCCACTGAACTGAGTGGCTAGTTTTTTTAAGAGACTGAGAGCTCATCTTGGAACTATATTTTTTGTAGTAGAAAAACATACTTAGTATAATTAGATTTAAGAAATAAAACCATACATATCGTACATACAAGTATATAGGACATCCTGAGGCTTTCTTGGATTTGTAATGTCACAAATAAACAACATGCTGTATTTTCATTTGTAGATCGTCACCTTCTTGGCTCCCTTACAGAATTTACCGCTTCATTGAGTATAAGATAGGTAAACAAGTTCCAGTAGTTTTTGAGTCAATTTACACATAGAAAAGATCGCTGATTATGAATATGATGACCTTAGATTGGCTTGAATCTCTACAGGGCAAGTTAGGCCACTTTTAAAAATGTATGGTTAATGTTCAGGTTAGTTATCTGTTTATATGTCTATACTTTTTTGCCTTTTAAATGATCCAGGGGCGCCATATTCATAATCAATGCCCTAATTTAATTGCAATAATTTAATAAAATTAACGGTGCTCATAAATTTATATTCCTTTAATCAGTGAGATACAATTTGGTGGTCTTGCTGCTGTAAGCTTAGTTTTAAAGGCATACCTGCCCTCTATTAGGAGCGGTTTTAAGCACAAACAAATCGATTAATGTTTAGAAAAATACTGCCACAGTTCCTAATAATTACCGCTAGATGGCACGATCATAAGGGTTTTGCCCTGGTGTATAAAATCAATATCAACTACAAATATTGAACAAATTTCATGTTCTATCAGTTATTTGCTGTTCACTCATCTCTCTAACTATTTCGGGACGCTTTTTGTCATATCACGACTCATCAATGGAGCTAGAATGAACAGAGAAGACAGCAAGATTCAAAGTCATTGTCTTTGTTGAATACCAAGATAGGCAAAGCCTCTTTCTTACAATTTTGAAAGTATAAAAATTTCTAATCCTGAATGTATTCTTAAACTAACTTAAACTAAGCTCTTATACTAGTGATCCTATACTAACCTAACCTAGGAAATGTGTATACTCGTATATGTACATGAGTTTCTTAATGCAAAGACTTAAAATACCGTAGCCTAAAACTTACGCTAACTTAAAATTAGAACGCAACATTAACTTAAACTAGGACTAATTATAACTTAACCTAGAATGACAATCTACTATGGTTTTGTATAGCAGAAGCTTGGTCCGTGGCAACAACTTATTGGAGCGATTCAGGATGGGATAGAGTTTGTCCAGTAGTTGATTCGCCTTCTTGATTGCAGTGCAGACCTAGTCCTTCCAGACGAGTTGTCGGTCAAACTGGACGCCCAGGTACTTGATGGACTTGGCCCATTGGATGCGGGAGCCTTGGAGCTGGAGATGTCCATGAGAAGTGCCGCTGCCCTTGGACAAGACGATGGCTTGAGTCTTGGCGGTCAAACCAGGACTCCAGGGTGTCGAGGTGGCGCTGAAGTCTGCTGGTGATGAGACGGCTACTTCTGGAGTGGGTGATAATGGCGGTGTCATCAGCATAAAGGAGGAGGTTGGTCTGATCCGATTTGGGAATTTCGGCTGTGAAAATGTTAAAGAGGTGGGGGGAGAGGACGGAGCCTTGTAGGACTCCGGCTCTGATGGCCTTGACTTCGGAAATGGCCGTTTCGGCTCTGAATTGAAAGGTTCTGCCAGAGAGAAGGACTGAATGAGTTTCGTTATGACAGGGGGATAGCCGTGTTGAATCAGTTTCAGAATGAGGCTTTCGTGCCAGACTAGGTTGAAGGCCTTTGATACATTGAGAAACACAGCTCCAACTTTCTAGTGTCTGTTGAAGTTGTTAGAAATGGTTTGAGCGAGTATAGTGGTGTGGTGAGTGGTGCCATGAAGAGGTTGGAAACCGAATTGTTCGTCAGGCAAAACACGGAGAGCCGTGGACTTTGCTCTGATGATTTCGAGAATGACTTTTTTGAGCTAGTCCAGGAAGTAGGCTGATTGGGCGATAGCTGTTTGCCTCGTGAGAGGAGATTCAAAGTACTTATTACAGTACTAGATCAAAGAATCAGTAAGATACAACAATTTGTATTTCTGCAGGCACTAAGCCTAGTTTTGAAAGTATATTTTTCCTTTGTCGCCGCCTAACGGTAATTGTTAGGAATTCCGGCGGTGTCAGAGCTAAACAATTCCTATATAGGTTTGTGAGATATACCTTCAAAACTAGGCTTACAGCAGGCAGACAAGTACTTAAAATTTTGTTTTATTATCTGTTAGTTCTAGCTCGACTGATGAATCGAGATGCGACGCGACGCGTTCCTAAATATTTCGACAGATGAGAGAACAATAAAGAACTACTGAAATATGAACTTTGTTCAATTGTAATAGTTGGTATTGTTTTTTTTTACATTCATTTAAATGACTTCGTGCATTTGTATCGAAATATATGGAATATGCTATCTTAAAACTAAATTAGAAATATCAAATGTCCAGTTCCTGACCGTTTACCACAATAAAATATTCAGCTCTTCGTGCTTCTAAACCATTACCTCTATTCAGACGGAAGCGATCGTTTAGTTCCATCTGTTCATTTTAATTAACAAAAGGCTTGGAAATAGGTTTATTTGCAAATGTAATATCAACAAGTGTAAAAATATGTAAAAATAGACTACTTTCATTGATTCGATCGCTCGAACTGTCACATAAATCAGCTCGGTAATTGGCAGTTAGAGGAGACATTTTTTTGAAATATGGAGCACTTTTTCGCCTTAGGCAATTGAGAAATTATAGATCATATTTTATAAGTTATCTGGAATTATTGAAAAATTCAGTAATAAAGTGTTTTTTATAACACGTATCAGCACTTGCAAACGATATCCTTTTCATTTCTGTTTCGCGCTGACATATGTATTCCGTAATTTTTGAAAATCAATATGCAACGACAAATTTATCGCATCGCACAAATTACACCCCAAAATTACACTCTGCACGGAAGATCAATTTATCCTCGAACTGACGCAAACGTCGCTGCTGTTGAAGAATTCTCTTAAATGAAATAAACATCAATCTGGCTAGAATTGCGTAGATACTTGGGATTACATCCGTCCATGATTTAATTGATTTGGAAACGGAAGACGCAAAGGCATCGATTGCGTCGTAACTTGTTAAATGCAAAAGTTCACTTTTGGTTGAATGGATTTGTTAAGGACCAAAATAATAGGATTCCGAAAGTGATTCACAAAGTTAATTGCCTCAAGAGAGAGGTAAACTATGGTCAGAATTTCCTGCTATTAGTGTCATTTTCTCTAAAGAGAATAGAGAAGCAACAGTATACCGGTAAATTAACCTTCAAGGGTTTCTGTTATTACGCCATTAGATTACACAGGGGAACAGCTGTTTTGGTGTCGAGGTTTTTTTGAGCTGATTCTATATCAATTTGATGTCCTGAATTCAAATAACGTATTCATTTGTACCTAGGAGCTCAAATTTTTAAGATATACAATTTTAGAGAAATATAAGTTACATTATTGTAACTCAAATCCGTAAGTGTAGTAAACAAAAGTAGATACGAAATTTTTATTTTAGTTATACAAAATACAATATTATGTCGTACTTACAAACAAAAAAAAAACATTGAAGAAATGAAATAGTCACTCAACACTTGGAAAGCTTCTTTTCCGCGACATTCTTGAATGTTTTTTTTTAAACAGTCCCTTTTTAAACTCCAGCAGTAATCTGCCATCATATGCATGTCCCATCTTCCTTGGTAGCGGTCCTCCATAACTTTAATATCTTCGTGAAATCTTTCACCTTGTTCCTCACTCATGTCTCCTAAATTTTCTGGAAAACGGTCTAAGTGGCTGTGTAAATAGTGTATTTTAATACTCATATTGCACCCTAAGGATTTGAAACTATTAAGCATCTTGTTAACCATTTCAACATAGTTTTGAGCTATATGTTTGCCTAGAAAATTTTCTACAACTGCAACAAATGATGTCCAAGCTTCTCGGTCAACTTGATTCATTGAATTTATGAAGGCAGGATCCTTAATTAATTGTCTTATTTGTGGGCTGTCAAATATCCCTGCTTTGAGTTTTTCTGTGCTCAACTGATTCATTTTTACCCCTATATATGCAAAACAAGACCCATTCTTATCAAGAGCCTTTACAAATTGCTTCATTAAGCCCAACTTTAGGAAGTATGATTTTTTCTCTTTCAACCAAAGCGTCGTTAATGACATTCTTTTCCCCAACGTCCATGTTTTCTCTCTGAGGCCAATCTTTTCTAACCCAGTGGTGTGTTTTGTCCCTACTATCCCAGAGGCACAAGAAACACGGATATTTCGTGTAACCACTTTGCTGCCCAAGAAGAAAGTTTACCATTTTTAAGTCTACACAAATCATCCATTGATGTTCGTAATACTTTATCTTCTGCAAGACCAAAGCTATGGTATTATATTCTTCTTTCAGTTTCGTTGAGTGAGCTAGTGGTATTGAACCATATTTTATTCCCATTATGTAGAAGGACACATTTTAAACTTCGCTTTGAACTAGCAATAAATAGGCGCCAATCATCTGGAATATATTCAGAAAGTCCCATTTCTTTTCATGAGTCCCCTAATTTCGTGACAAAATACAAGATTGTCTTCTTGAGAAAAGAATGGTAGCAGATCTTTTTCTCTTGTACGGTAAAAAGGTAATTTTAGTTCCTTGTTCCAGTAAATTTTTGTCGTTCAACCTAGAAGCCAGTACTTCAGAAGCTTTTTTCGATAAATTGAGATCCCTGGTGAGATCATTTAATTCATTTTGATTGAAGCGTTGAGGAACTGATGACGTCCCCTCATAGTCACTGTTAGTTTCATTAGCATCAGAACTTTTATTAGCATCAGAAGAGCGATCAGAGGGAAAATTTTCGTCATCAGAGATATGTGGTAGCTGATGAAATGTTGGAATCGGTATTTCATCTGAGTGCGGGATAGGGCGTATTGCCGAGTCTAAATTGGGATAAGTCCACTTACTGCGGTTATTTCGATTGATTCCATTAGTATTTACTAAACAGAAATAACAATCATTGAAGTGGTTTTTTGGTTCTCTCCAAAACCATTGGTACGCCGAATTTTAGACATTTTCTTTTCCCGGTAGTCCACTGCCGTAAATGCTCTGTACAAGTTTTACATACGAGATGCGGGGCCCACGTTTTGTCCTGATCACCAAGCTTAACTCCAAAGTATCCAAGATACGCTCGCTTTACAAAGTCAGTAATAGTTTGTCTGTTTTGTTGAAACATGTATTCTCCGCATATATAGCAAAACACATCAGGTTGATTTACACAAATTTCTTCTTGAACTGGAACCTGAACTCATTTTAATTCTGTTCAATAACACAAAAACACTCTTTTCTTAACATAAAATAACACGCCGAATTCGATCTACTCTCATTAGTAAGAACGCACAAACTGACGAGACTTACCCGAGTTAGGTGATTAAAAGGGTCAGTTCAGGTACCTGATAGGCAATGGTTCCACTATTTATAGATTTACCTGGAATTTACTCAATTACAGACTGACAATAAAACCATTGTACCTACATTAATGAATATATAATAATTTTAGAACTCTCATAAATGAATATACTGAATAAAAACCACATTGGTAGATAAGTTGATGTATCTAAAAAAGTAGAGCTGATAGAGAAAAAACGGATTGCATGTATAGATTTAGCGTCCCAAATATAGTTAAAATCAGCTCTAAAATCCCAGGCACCAAAACAAAAATATTTTTTTGTTACCCTGTGTTATCTATTATGTGGATTTTATATGGGTATTACACACATGCTACAGGAAAATTCTTAAATAGCCCAGTTGCCAGAAGTTTTAAGCTCTCATTAAATGTTAACAGACTACATTTTGGCCCACAGGTAGTGTTTTGGACGTAGAATACGATAAAAGAAAGTTTTCTAAAGTTTTATGTATGCTAAGTTCGCGAAAACTGGCTGAAAAGTTCGATGTTGGAAAAACACAAATTCTCGATATATTAAAAAATAAGAGTGAACTAAAAATGATGTTTGAAGAGGGTGTTAACTTGAAGCAAAAATGAAAATTTCCCAAATCAGCAGGATTAGCAGTGGATCAAGTTGTCTACAATTGGTTTTGCAAGGCCAGAAATAAAGCTGTTCCAATACCTAGGTCACTACTCACACAAAAAGCACTGAAGGCGTCAAGCAGCTCGAAAGTGAAAAATTTCGCTGCATCAAATGGGTGGTTGGAAAGTTTCTGTGAACGGCACAATATTACTTTTAAGTGAGTTGCTAGTGAGTCCGTAGATGTAAATTTGAAAGATGTAGACGCCTGGAAAACCATATTACCGCTAATTTTAAAAGATTATGTACGAGATGTATACAATGCTGATGAAACAGATAAGACATTTGCTTTAAAAAACGATAAATAGGAAAGAAGGTAGCAAAACAGCGATTAACTATTTTACTGTGTTCAAATATGGAAGGAGAAAAAGAAAATCCGTTAATAATTGGGAAAAGTAAAAATCGTCGTTGTTTTAAAGGTAGTCATGTTGACATGACCTTTAGAATGAGAATCTAACAAAAAGACCTGGATGACGTCAGAAATGGCCCTATAAATTTGATAATAAAATGAAGAAACAAAATAGAAAAGTGCTGCTTTTCTTGGACAATGCTACCTCCCATTCTAAAGTGCCACTAGAAAATGTTAAGCTGGTTTTTTGTCACCAAATACCTCCTCATATTGTCAGCCTTTAGACCAAGGAATAATTCAAAATTTTAAAATGATTTATAGAAATTTTTTAATAAAAAAGCTACTTACGATTGTTGACAGTTATTGTGATTTTGAAAAAAGCATAAATTTAACGAATGCACTAATATGGATTACCACTGCGTGGAAAAATCTTTCGCCAGCTACAATTAAAAATTGTTTTTTCAAGGCCGGATTCTCCGATGTTGCTCCAGAAGATGTTATTTTTGATGAAGAAGACGAAATACCCCTTGCTCAGCTCTGTCCTTTAGTCTATGATAAAACTGCAAACTTGGATGAGTTTGTTTGCATTGATAGTCATGTGCCTATAGAAAGTTTAAACTTCAGTATTTCGGAAATTGTTGAGGAACTGTGCGATACAGATTAAAAGCTTAACTCTGATTCAGACAGTGATGTGGCCGAATGTGAAGCTCCAAATCTACTTTGACTAGTATGAGTGAAGTTTGTGCAACTTTAAGAGACATACAAAACTATTTTTTGTGTAATTACAATGGTGAAATGGCTACAGATATTTCTCGAGTGTTACTTTCAACTGAATCTGAGGTTTTGAAATCAAAGCTGAAAAATTTTAAACAAACAATTGAAACATACTAAGTTGGGAATGTGGAATCTTTGGTACAATGATACTACTCAGTATACATCACCACTACACCAAACACTTTATTTTTGTGCTCGACGCGCGTTTCGCTAACCATATTAGCTTCATCAGGAGCGATGATTGATTGATTGATCGATGAGTCAATCATCGCTCCTGATGAAGCTAACATGGTTAGCGAAACGCTCGTCGAGTGCAAAAATAAAGTGTTTGTGTAGTGGTGATATATACTGAGTAGAATTTAAACATACTTTAAAAAAGCTTAATAACACGTATACATTTTTAAAAAATCCATATTATGTATATATTACTATAGTGTATATACTGTACATTAAAAATATTTTTTTTATATTATTAAATTCTTTTCAAACTGTGTATATGCTAACTCTATTTAGTAAAATAAAGAAAATGTTTAAAAATAGAAACATATATGTTCTTTATTTGTAGGGCGCAAAACCTGGGAATAACGGCCACCTGTCTTAAACGGCCAATATTACTAAATTTTGTGGCCGCCTTTGACAGGTTTTACTGTATATATATATATATATATATATATATATATATATATATATATATATATATATATATATATATATACGAGGCTGGTTTGAAAAGTCCGTGCAAAGTCCGAGAGATGGCACCACCGGCGCGTATCGAGGTCATGTTTAGTTAGTAGCATCTCTTGAATGAACGCACACCAAGTTTCAGCCATATTGGTCTATTTCTTTGTGTTTGGCATTCGTGTGAATCAAGGAAGTCGAGTGATTTTCAAGAAATGGACGAAAAAGAATTTCGTGTGTTGATTAAACATTACTTTATGAAAGGTAAAACGCCTCAGGAGACTAAAGAGAAGCTTGATAAACATTATGGTGACTCTGCACCTTCGATTAGAACAGTTTATAAGTGGTTTCAAAATTTTCGGACTGGCCATATGGGCACAAGTGACGCTGAACGTTCTGGACGGCCTATGGAAGTTACGACTCCAGAAATCATTGATCAAATCCATGATATGGTGATGGATGACAGAAGAGTTAAGGTGCGTGAGATTGCTAGTGCTGTGGGCATCTCGACTGAACGGGTACATAATATTTTGCATAAACATTTGGACATGAGAAAGCTATCCGCAAAATGGGTGCCGCGATTGCTCACGCTTGACCAAAAACGGAATCGTGTGAAGTGTTGCAAGGATGGTTTGCAGCTGTTCCAGAAGAATCCGGAGGGCTTTAAGCGTCGTTTCGTCACTGTGGATGAAACATGGATACATTACTATACTCCTGAGACCAAACAACAATCTAAACAATGGGTTACCAAGGGGGAATCTGCACCAAAAAAGGCGAAGACCGTTTCTTCGGCCGGAAAGGTTATGGCGACTGTCTTTTGGAATTCGCAAGGGATAATCCTCATCGACTATCTGGAAAAGGGTAAAACTATTACAGGTGAATATTATTCATCGTTATTGGACCGTTTGAAAACCGAGCTGCAAGCAAAAAACGCCCGCGATTGGCCCACAAGAAAGTCCTTTTCCATCACGACAACGCACCAGCACACACCTCAGCAGTTGTGGTAGCAAAATTAATGGAAATAGGATTCCAACTCGTTTCACATCCCCCCTATTCTCCAGACTTGGCTTCCTCGGACTACTATTGGTTCCCCAATTTGAAGAAATGGCTGGCGGGACAAAGATTTTATTCAAACGAGGAGGTGATTGAAGACACTAATGGATATTTTTTATATATATATATATATATATATATATATATATATATATATATATATATATATATATATATATATATATATCATCACCATCATCATCATTAGCTTATTCCATCCATAGTCGGATGTAAACCTTCCTAACTTGCCTCTAATGAGCTTTATTGTTTACTTTTTGCATCCATTCGTGTCCTGCTAATCTTTTTATACCGTCCGTCCATCTTGTCTGTGGTCTACTTCTGCATCTTTTGTGTTCTCTATACGACGTGTCGATCTGTTATCATTCGTCCTTGCGATATGCCCCGCCCAATTCCACCTTAATATACATATTCATTGTATTACATCTGCCATTTTTGATCTTCTTCTAACCACGATATTAGGAATACGATCTCGGGATCTAATATTTAGCATTCTCCTCTCCATTACTCTTTGGGTTACCTGGCGTTTATTTACACAGTGCAACACATAAAATGTAAACTAAATTCTGACTTCAGTTTCTGGAAGCGCCCACCCAAACTAGCAAAACCCTCTTTGGGTTTTGATAGTTTAGTTCGAATTTTTTTTTTGTCATGATCAATTTTTTTGCTCGAGCTTTGGTTTTGCACGGCTATACCTCGTAAATTATTGGGAATTTCTCAATGTAATCTTCAGACGAAATGTTCTTCACACCAAAACACACAATTTTTGTGAACATGTCGAGGCCAGATTTTCACTCTTTCGGGGTCTTTTAAGTGCAGGAAGCCCGAAAAAATGCCATTTTTTCATATTTTCGACCATAACTCATAAACCGTGCATATTTTAGCATAACTGTCTTCTACAAAAATATTCTCTGCATCAACACGAGTAACTTTGCTAAACATTACACTAACCTACAATCGATCCTTATAGTTCTTTTGGCCGTTGTAAGGAATTTCGCCACCAAATAGTACATTTCACACCACGTATACACACACGAAAAATTGACAACGTTTAAGTACTAAGTTCCTACTGTGCAACAGTCCATATCAACACTAGTATGGAATTGACGCGCACTGTGCTAGTATTGGTAGAGTGCCATATACTTAACATGCACACGTGTTAGATGTATGGTACTGCACCAATACTAGCACAGTGGGCGTCAATTCCATACTACACACAAGCGATTCCCCGTTCAAATGTGTGTGTATTTATTCCAGCGTGTGTGTGTGTGTGTGTACCAGAGCAGTTTACAAACAAAACTTTTTTTTTCAATTTATTTTCCAAAAATAGATGCTAATGGTTAGTTAACATTCAAAAGTGAGCTAAAAACCAGTTTCTTGAACATAAAACCTGAAAAAAGCTGATATTTTGGTGTGAAATTTCTTACAACGGCCAAAAGAACTATAAGGATCGATTGTAGGTTATTGCAATGTTCAGCAAAGTTACTCGTGTTTCTGTAGAGAACATTTTTAGTCGAAGACAGTTATGCTAAAATATGCACGGTTTATGAGTTATGGTCGAAAAGGTGAAAAAATGGCACACCCCGACAGTGAAAATCTGGCCTCGACATGTTCACAAAAATAGTGTGAAGAACATTTCGTCTGAAGATTGCATTGAGAAATTCCCAATAATTTACGAGATATAGCCGTGCAAAACCAAAGCTCGAGCAAAAAAATTGATGATGCCAAAAAAAAAAAATTCGAACTAAACTATCAAAACCCAAATATAGTTTTGCTAGTTTGGGTGGGCACTTCCAGAAACTGAAGTCAGAATTTAGTTTACATTCGATGACCTCGAAAATGTTGCACAGTGTTATTACACTTTTAATTAAAGCCCACGTTTCATTGCCATGTCTTCTAAAGTCAACGTGAACAGCTTTGGGGATATCGAGTCGCCTTGTCTAATTCCTTCTTTAATTTTGATTTTATTTGATATATATATATATATATATATATATATATATATATATATATATATATATATATATATATATATGTTGTTATAATAATATATATACAAAAACTAATAAGCCAGCCCGCAGTTATCTTGTTTCTAACGAGCTTAACCCTTCACTACTCACAAAGGTCATCGTGATCAGTATAAATAATGTAAATTTTAAGTCCTACAGACTACGCCTAGGCACAACACCTGCCGACACGAAGCAGGGGCTTCGTGTTCCGTAGACAATGAATGTATTTGTACGAGTTCATTATATTGTCTCAAACTAGACTAAGTTAATTTGTAAGGGACCAGCGTGAATAATTAATTAATAAAAGCATTTTGAAACTGATTGCCTACGGTGCCGAAGGTCGAAGCCTTCGGTTCAAATCCCAGTAGGTCGGTGTACTTATTTATATTTAAATATATTTAGCCTGTCCACATATATAGATAATAGTCGTTGCAAAAATGTAACGCCGCGCGCCGCCTGTGGCAGCGCTACCGCGTTGTCTAAAACGGGCCGTAAAATACAAATGTATGTTTCGGCACTGGGCCAACGTACAATATTCAAAACTTTTGGTTAGTTTATTTGATTTTTTTTTTCTCGCGAAACGTACTTGAATAGGCGTTGACGCTTTTAAGATTGGCTTAGGTTATGCACTTTATTTGGTCAGGAAAGTCACACCATCTATTATCGTGAGCTTTAAACCATCAGTTAAGGTATTTCTTGCGAAAAGACACAGAGAACATTATGTTAGAGAAAGACGCGAAATAATTTGGTTTTCAGGGTATAATGAATGTGGCAACGTAGCTTCTCGCTTGCTTCCCGCGGCACGCAATCACGTATTATTTATGATAACCTTGATACTTTTACATGATATACAATAAAAATTATATATAAATAATTAAAATGACACATTATTTGTCAAAATATGTCAATTATTAAGTACTGACGACCAATAAATGCGCGTGCGAGGCACGCGTTTATTCTAGTATTTTTTAAAAGAAAGTCCAATCAGTGCAATGTATATATGTGATTCAAAATTTGAAAGAACGCCCGCCTCCGCGCGTGCACTCTTCTTCAAGCTAACCCGTAGGCTGAAAAGTTTTTGGTCTGACACATAGATGTCGCCCTTTTCAAAAAATCCATATAATTTTTCGGAAGTACCAACCTTCAAACGATACGTGTCAAAATTTCATCACATTTCGACGATTAGTTTACAAGCTACAGTAGTTTTAGTGTCGCTACTTTTGATATTTTCAAAAAAAATGGAAAAAATCTAATTTCTTGTGTTGATTAAATACTGTTTCTTGATGGGAAAAAATACGGTTCAAGCAAAGCAATAGCTTGATAAGTATTACGGGGACTCTGTCCCTGGAAAATCACTAATCATTTACTGGTAGGCTGAATTTAAACGCGGTCGTGCAGTCACAAATGATGCTGAACGCTCTGGACGCCCAAATGAGGTGGTTACACTGGAAAACATTAAAGAAATCCACAAAATTCTTTTGGATAACCGTAAACTGAAATTGCAAGAGATCGCTGACACCCTAAAGATATTGAAAGAACGTATTGGTTATATTTTGCATGAACATTTGGGCACGGGAAAACTCTGTTCCAAATGGGTACCGCGTTTACTGACAGTGGACCAAAAACAACAACGTGTTGATGATTCTGAGTGCTGTTTGAACTTGTTATCGTCGAAACTGAGGCCTATTTTGAAGGCAAAGACAAATCCTTCTACAAGAAAGGTATAGAAATGTTAGAAAAGCATTGGACTAATTCCATCGCTCTTGAAGGAGACTATATTGATGAATAGAGTCTAATTTTGCAAAAAAATATGTTTTTAAGTAGCTAAACCACAAACTTTTCAGCCTATGTGATATATATATATATATATATATATATATATATATATATATATATATATATATATATATATATACATATACATATACATATACATATACATATACATACATACATACATACATACATATATACATATATATATATATATATTATATAAACATATATATATATATATATATATATATATATATATATATATATATATATATATATATATATATATATATATATATATATATATATATATATATATATATATATATATATATATATATATATATATATATTGTAATACTTTGTATTATTTTTAAAAAAAATGGCCAAAAATCGCTATCCCGAAAAGTACTGACCAAAAAATTTTGAAAAAATTCTGTGTAGAGAGTGTAGATAATGGGTGCAATACGTTTCATAGTTTATCTGGTACAAAAGAAAATTATGAAAACTATATTCCTTGACAATATGGTGGAAGTTTTGTTAATTAATTAAGATTGATTTATTGGCTATTCAGTAGCTAAGATGCCATAACTATACATTATTAGGAAGAAAAAATGGGCAAATATATATTGGATCTTAAGATATATTTATACATGTCAAAGACCTAATTAACTAAGCCCAGGTAAGGATTTTATTTTATTTTAAAAGCAATCACCGACTTCCCTTTGGTCGGTTTTTTAATTTGAAAATGACAATAAAAGTAATATGAGTAATTTTATCAGTATTCATTCTGCAACATTTTCTTTCTTTAACATTTTATACGTATATGTCGGTTACACTAGCTGGACAAGCTTTTTTAGGGCCCCTACGGCATACAAAACCAATTCAATTGTACGTGTTTCATTATATTAGTCAGACCCTCTTTCAAGCCATTCAAAGTGTTTTTGTAAGTAAAATTTAATCAAAGCATTTTCTGTAATTAAAAGGACAAGTTGATGTTTCTTTATTTTAAACCAATGTATGGGTAGCATATTGTGTTTATGAAAAATAAAATCTAAGAATCATCTGCATTCGAAATAGAAACAATCTGAAAGTAGATATTTTAGATATTTTTGTGAATACGGCACACTTCTCAGAAGCGGCGCTGAATACAAATACAAATCAAATTCAACAAGCTCTTTATACTTTCTAATTTGTTAATACAAGGTTGGCTTACTTATCGAGGTACAACTTATACAATTTATTTCATATAAATTCATCAGTATTACACTGAATTTATTCAAATCACTCTGACACGTGTTTCGATCTCGCGACCATTTCGAAGAGGATAATCAATAAGACTTAATTTAAGTTTTAAAAGATATTACATTTAGATGGTTAATTGGTACTAAATTTAAATTAAGAGGTAATTAAATTGGGTTAATTCCAGGTAGTTTATCTTAACACGGCGTCTAATAGGAGGGTATTTCCAAATTCTATTTGGGAGTTCGTCATTTTTATATTATTTTTAATGGCTTTTTATGCTAAGAATTTCTAAATAAACCATACGTTTTCCGTTTTGAGCACCGTATAGAAGCTTCAGCCTCTAGTTGTTAAAAAACTGATTATTGACTATGCAGTGTTCAGCAAAGCCTATTAATTTTTGTTTATTTAATGTAGAGTGTCTGTGTTCTTTTATTCTTTGTTCTAGACTCCGGCCCATTTGTCCCACACAGACAGCGTCACAGTCATCACAATTAAGTTCATATATACCCGTTTTTCCATATTTGTTAGATCTTTCTTTGTTATTAAGGAGGCTGACCTCCAACCAAAAGTTTTGAATGCTTTATATTAAATAATTAAAATTTTTTTTAAGACTAACGATGGTAATTATTATTATAGAAAATTCATTATCAAAAGATTTTAAGTCTTATTTATTGTTTATTTAATTTTATTAAATAATTTATGGATTAACTTGTGGAAGTTTTGTCCAAACTTATAGAAAAAAAAATATGGAAAAAAAAAATTAATTATATTTTATAATTTTTAAAAAATTATCAAAGCAAAGAATACGAAAAAAATAAAAGAATAAAAAATTATTTTAATAGTTAAAAAAATAGGTAATTAATAAAAAATGATAATTAAAAATCTTAAAATTCCCGTGTCTCGAAGCAGCAACGCTGTAACGTAATTTACTGTTGGCTCTGCTGATATGCTTATACCTAGATATATTGAATTTTGTGGTTATTGCGATCAGCTGTTGTAAACAATTACAAAAAAATGGATAATATTAAAAAATCAACAAATATTGATAAAAATGGTCGTCGAATTGTTGACATGCGATCACTTGAAGAAAACTTAAAATGTTCTTCATGTAATGAAACACTTTCATTATGTTATATTACTAATGAAAAACGCTGTGGTCTAGCATCATTGCTAATCATAAAGTGTGATAAATGTCTAACGTAGAACACAGTATCAACAAACAGTACACACACACACATATATATATATATATATATATATATATATATATATATATATATATATATATATATATATATATAAAATATATATATATAAATATTTATATATATATATATATATATATATATATATATATATATATATATATATATATATATATATATGTATATATATATATATATATATATATATATATATATATAAAACATTATAATGTTAACACTGAAGCTGCACTAGGCAATTATAAGAAAAGGGGTTATATACAGTTAGAATTTGCAAAAAATCGATTTTTTTTTTTAATTTCATTTTCGTAATGTACATATATTTAAGTACACGCACAGAAAATTTTAAGTCAATCCGACGATTATTCTGGAAGTTACACGAATATTTGTAAATACATCAGAGCGCTTGAAAAGAGGAGGCCGGAGCGGCAGTGCTCACTTAGAACGCTCTCTCCTTAATTTACCTGCCTATTGTAAATGTCCCTTCTATTGTATTCAGGTACATAAAGGCCCTGGAATAGACGACTCGATGTAAGTTGAAAAAAAATTTTTTTTGCTCTATGTAAAGTGCTTATCAAACTTTAAACGCATTTTTCTCAAAACCATGTTTTTATAGTCGATAACCAAGATTTGTTGGAAACTGCTGAACCAATCAGTCTCAAATTTTAATCCAAGCTAAGTATTTTTTTAGTAATTAATCAAAGGTTTTTTCTCACCGATAAATATATTTTTTTTATAAACAATTTAAGGCCAAAATTTTGACCAAAAATCATTTTTGGACGCTATTTTCGCAAAAAATTTTATTTTGCTTATTCCTTCGATTAATAACTAAATTATACATTACTTTAACGATATCCGTTTGGTTTTTTTCATTTTGGATGATCCAGTCCAGAGATATCGTGGTCACCGCAAGACGCCTTTTTTGAGAGGAGCTCCTGGAGATCAGCTATAGCAGCCTTCAAAATTTTTATTTTTATAATTAAAAAATGTTGAAATACAGTTAAAAGTTACCAGAATATGTGTAAAAATTTTTACATTAATAAATTTAAAAGTTTTCTCAGGAAAAATTCTTGAAAAATTCCTTTTTTAGCCCTCCTGACTGTATATAACCCCTTACAAGTAAATTAATTAAATAATTAAAACAAATGCTTTAAATTATTTATTTTTATTTTATTTATAAAAACTAATACCCATTGCAAATCTATTATCTAACTTAATATTATTTACTTGCACTATATGTTTTAATATATAAACTTATGCTAAATACTGCACTGACTTAGCCGTTACTTGATGGAGATCCATAATAGCTATGAATAAAAATTTAAACACCTGTTTAAGATCACCTCCTATGTTTATTATATTATTGCTGATAATTGTTTCGACACACTGTGTCTTCTTCTGAAGCAAGATGCAATTTACATCTTGCTCCAGAAGAAGACACAGTGTGTCAAAACAATTTTCAGCAATAATATAATAAACATAAGTGGTGATCATAAACAGGTGTTTAAATTTTTATTCCTAGTTAAACTTGTACTATACAATTTAAAATATTTAAATTTCCCGCCATTTCTGATAAATGCAACGTTGCCGCTATTTTAGAAATAAAAGGTAAATCATTCACAAATACCTCCAATAATTGTTAAGCTTCCTAATTAAATTTGAATTTTTTTTAAAATAATCTCGAAATTTCAATGTCTAACATAGTTAAATTTCCTATCTCATGGAATACTTTCGAACTTTCCCTTGGATGGACGTTTGTTTTCGATCCGATAACCCATCTGACTACACCAAGGAGGTCTAAGACGTTATTTTGGCTGGTATGGAAGCTTACATCCCGTTTTCGAAGAAATGCTCCTCCAATGGCAAGCCTTGGTTTGACCGAAAATGCAAAGAAGCTGTTGCTTCTAAACATATTGCCTACCGACAATGGCGTGAAAATCCTGACACCATAAATTGTAACACCTTTGTTCGTGCCCGGAACAGATGCAAGGGAATTATCGACGAAACCAAAGAAACACACGATCAACGAATTAGAAACAAACTTCTCGCTTGTCCCAACAGGCCTTTTGGTCAGTCGCTAAGGCAGTTAGTCAAAATTTTACCAAATCCACCATACCACCACTCACACGACCAAATAATTCCATTGCAACCACACCTATTGAGAGAATGAACTTGTTGGCTGAACTCTTTGCTTCACATTCTACTGTCGATTTCCAAGGAAAACCACCACCTACTATTCCCATATTGCAGTCAAGGATGCCCGATGTTGTCTTCAGACAGCGCATCATAAAGCGTATTTTAATGAAGCTAGACACCAAGAAGGCTTCTGGCGCTGACGGAATACCTGCCATAGTTCTCAAAAACTGTACAAGGGAACACACCAGTTTTCTGTAGACTCTTTAACCTATCCTACAGAAAGGGAATATTTCCGTCCTGTTGGAAATGTGCCACGGTTTAGCCGATACCTAAAAAAGGCAAGAAGACCTTGCCAAATAACTACCGACCATTCGCACTGCTTTCAATAATACCGAAAGTCATGGAAGAGGTTATCAATGAGCATCTTCTAAAATATCTCGAACGATTCAATATTATTAGCGATCACCAATATAGTTTTCGTAAAGATAGATCAACAGAAGATTTTCTGACTTATGTAACACATGTTTGGAACAACGCAATTGAACACTTTGGAGAATCTCAAGCGGTTGTTCTTGACATATCCAAGGCATTCGACCGTGTTTGGTACGATGGACTGTTGGCTAAGTTACGCTCTTATGGTATGTCTGAAAGGTTCTGTTTGTGGCTCTCATATTTCCTCAGAGAGCGTTCTTTACGAGTGTCGGTCGACAGATTTCTTTCTAACACCTTCACTATCAACGCCGGTGTGCCCCAGGGCTCCATATTGTCTCCTACTCTCTTTCTTATTTACATTAACGATTTGCTGGAAAAGACCAGGAATCCAATCTACAGCTTTGCAGATGACAGTACGCTTGTCTCTTCATTCACCTTGAACGCTCGGACATCGGCTGGTCAGGCGAATATCCGCAAACAGCAGGAGGTCGTTCAACTTAACAAAGATCTGGAAGAAATTTTACCTTAGGGTGACAGTAACCAAGTGGCATTTAACGCTACAAAAACCCAGGCGGCATTCGGCAGTTTTTTCTAAAAACGTTAATGTTGCTGAACCCGATATAGTTATGTCGGGGCACTCCATTCCCTTAGCATCGTTGCTCAATTTGTTAGGTGTTAGTTTGGGAGCAAATATGTCCTGGCATGAACATGTTGCAGGCATAGCAAGGAGAGCTTCTCAAAAGTTGGGAATATTATTTCGAACCCGAAAGCTTTACACACCACAACAACTGTTAATTCTTTACAAAGCTCAAATTCGACCAACTATGGAATACTGCTCCCACGTTTGGGGTTCCGCTCCCAAACATACACTGTATTTGTTGGATTCTGTTCAGAGAAGAGCGGTCCGTCTGATTGGAGACCCGGAATTGACCGGCGGCCTTGATTTGCTGGAACATCGAAGAACGGTTGGCGACTTGAGTCTGTTCTACAAGTATTTTTATGAAAAGTGTTCGAAGGATGTAGCCCGCTTAATTCCTCCCAAAGCGGTGCATGTTAGAAATACACGTCGCGCTGGTGCTTCACATCCGTATGAGATTCAGCTTGTTACTCCGCGTACAACGCTTTTCAAGCAGTCTTTTATATGGAGAACGTCATCCCTTTGGAATAATTTGCCCAGCGCTGTGTTTCCCACCGAGTACAATTTACAGCGATTCACGAAAAACGTGAATCGCTTTTTCCACACACATGCCGCTCCTGGAGCGCTTTAGGGACTTCCCTGCAGCACGTGTGCTATACCCATAAAATAATAATAATAATAATAATTTCGGAGAAAATCGGGTGTGACAGACGGACAGACAGACAGACAGACGGACGGACAGACACCGAAGGGATCTTATAAGTGTTCCAAAAGAAAACTAAAAACAAAGTAATGTTTACTTCTCTACTTCGTTAATATAAAAAGCACACAATAAGCAAGTGCTTATTTTAAGAGTTGCAAAATCTTTTTTATGTGTTTATATAACGATAACAGCAAAGGCATGCTGAAAATAGGCGTTGAAAAATCGTTCTATTATCTTAACAGGCTTTACTTTTTAAAAAACTACGTGATATTTTGATGAAAAATCTTTTATTTAAAGTAGTGATTGAAGTAATATTTCCGTAAAATGCGGCTTAAATCGCCAGCTAAAATTTCCATTCCATCCATAATTTAGCATTGGCAATGGAAACGATTTCATGGATTTTGGGTTTTTCCCATTTTACTGAATTGCTAAGCTTAAATAACAAAGAAAGACAGCAAAAGGTTTTTTCCAGTCGATTCAAAATAGACGATAAAGGATATTCGTTTATCGAAACTCTAAAAATTAATCAATATTGACCACGGAAAAAATTTCTAATACGAAGTCCTATTTATAGAGAAGCTTTCCTTGCTATCCATTCAACATGTTCTGGCCAAGACATATTTGCTCCGAAGTAAACATCCAACAAATTAGGTGACGATGCTAGAGGAATGTCCCGTGGTCTCGAACCTACCGATTTTTCGGTATCTACCAATATGGGGTCTGTCCTACCGAAATACCAAAATTTAACGATTTTTTCACGATTTCTAAGAATACAACGAAATTCTTCCGGTTTTTTTTAACGATTTTACATTTCCAAGTTGGCAACCCTTTTCGTTTATGTTTTTACGGGGAATCCCTCGATTGTATAATAAGTAGTTATTGTAAAACGCAAATTTTTTTATGACATGAAAATACATAAAATATATCACCCCTCTCAGACACGTTGGTTATTAGTACATGCAGCAGTAAAAAGAGTATTGGAATAAATTAAGTGACGATGCTAGGGGAATGTCCAGTGGTCTCGAACCTACCGATTTTTGGGTATTCTACCGATATGGGGGTCTGTCCTACCAAAATATCGAAATTTAACGATTTTTTCACAAATTTTTAGAATACAACGATATGTTCTCCCCGATTTTTTTTTACCGATTTTACATTTCCAAGTTGGCAACCCTTTTCGTTTATGTTTTTACCGAGAATCCCGCGATTGTATGATAAGTAGTTATTGCAGAACGCAAATTTTTTGTGACGTGAAAGTACATAAAATACTTCACCTCTCTCAGACACGCTGTTTATCAGTACTTGCAGCAGTAAAAAGAGTATTGGAACAAATTAAGTGACGATGCTAGGGGAATGTCCAGTGGTCTCGAACCTACCGATTTTTCGGTATCTACCGATATGGGGTCTGTCCTACCAAAATACCAAAATTTAACGATTTTTTCACGATTTCTAAGAATACAACGAAATTCTTCCGATTTTTTTAACGATTTTACATTTCCAAGTTGGCAACCCTTTTCGTTTATGTTTTTACGGGGAATCCCTCGATTGTATAATAAGTAGTTATTGTAAAACGCAAATTTTTTGTGACATGAAAATACATAAAATATTTCACCCCTCTCAGACACGTTGGTTATCAGTACATGCAGCAGTAAAAAGAGTATTGGAATAAATTAAGTGACGATGCTAGGGGAATGTCCAGTGGTCTCGAACCTACCGATTTTTGGGTATTCTACCGATATGGGGTCTGTCCTACCAAAATATCGAAATTTAACGATTTTTTCACAAATTTTGAGAATACAACGAAATATATAAAATGCCACGTTTCTCTGCCTGTCTGCCTGTCCGTTAGTGCGCTTATCACTCGAGAACCACTTATCTGATTTACGTGTTTTTTTTTTTCATTCATACATATGTACTCTGGCCAAGTTATAAGATATGTATTATTATGTGAGGTAAGATAAGGAATAAGTAGTGACGATAATAGTGAATCAAGTCGGAAAAAAGTTTGCCGCTAGCGCGCTCTCTTGCAATACGCTGCCTAAACTGTTAAATATGGAACAATATTATGTAGCAAAGAATATAATATATATAAAATGTAACGCCTCTCTCTCTCTGTCTGTCTGTCCGTTAGTGCGCTTATCACGCGAGAACCACTTATCCGATGTACGTGTATTTTTTTAAATTCATACATATGTTCCTTGGCCAGGTTACCTAATAATAATAATAATCTATATCTATACACAAATACACAATGGTAATAGTGTTTGTGCTGACTTGGCTGGGGCCCGTTAGCCAAACATGGAACCACATTGACCAAATGTCTCTCTGTCTGTCTCTCTGTCCGTTAGTGTGCTTATCATGATTATCGACCACTTATCCGATTTACGTGTTTTTTTTTTTTAATTCTTACATACGTATGTCCTTTGGCCTGGTGTTATAATAATAACAATAATATATATAATACATATAAAGCGCAACGTCTATCTGTCTGTTTGTCTGTCCGTTACTACGCTTATCATTCGAGAACCACTTATTCGATTTACGTGTTTTTAAAATAAAATTTTTTTTTTTTTTAATTCATAGTGAATCAACTCCCGAAAACTGTGACCTTGAAATTTTATTTTTTTTATAAATTGGGTGTGTGACAGACAGACAGACAGACAGACAGACAGACAGACAGACAGACAGACAGACAGACAGACAGACAGACAGACAGACAGACAGTATTTTACAGACAGACAGACAAAAATAAGTGTTCCGTACGGAACAAAAATAAGTCAAACATTAAGAACTTTTTTTGATTGCTTTTTAAAAAGAGAATATTTAACACACATTAAACATAAACACTATTAGAGAGTACACTTAATAATCAATTATTTCTAACAAAAACATGTTTTCTTTTTAATTATTTTGTAGTCACTGACATTTGTAAACATATATGTAAACTTATCCTTAGGTTTACTGTAGAAAAAAAGAAAAAAGGAAACTTCTAAGTTCATATCTCGAACACGATACAAACCTAATAGGTTTGACCTAATAGGTCTTATGTCTCGATATTCACAGGGCGCAGAACCGGGCACCCTGTATATATTAGCTTATTCGTAATTTAATTTTTCCAGAGTTCCGTTAAAATGGGCACAGGGAAGCTCTCAAGTGCATATCCTAGACATTTTATGGATATCGATGCCGTATACTATGGTGCGGCGGCATCTAATATACTACTTAGTAATTCAGATTTAAGCCCAGATCAAGTAAATTTGTTTGTTGTTGTTTGTTGATTTTTATAACGAAGCTTGCAAGCTAATAACTGCGCTGTTTCCAATGAAAAATAATCCAGTAAAAGGTTTATACCTAATTGAACCAACGAATGTTAAAAGTAACAAATTGCTTCGATAATTCCTGTTAGTAGACTCTTCCCAATATTGTTCAGAACAATGATTGCCAACAAATTGATATAGAGTGGCGTATTTTACGAAATTGTGAACAAATCAAAACATTTCCTGATGACATAGAACTATTTTGGGATAATGCCAGTTTGCTAAAGTATGGCGACGACACTCAAATGTTTCCTTTGTTGTTTACTTTCATCTTTACTATTTTATCACTGCCCCACTCATTCGCTAATGTTGAGCGCATATTCTCGCATATTAATCTTATGAAAACAAAGCACCAAAATAAACTGTCTACTGAGTCAATCACTGGTCTATTACATACAAAACGACTATTTAATGACGCTAATTGTTATGACTTCGAAATTAGTGCAAAGATGACTCCGGCTATGGCCAAAGAATATTGGTATGATCCTAAAAATCATAAAAATGAATTAGATTTAAGTTTGTGTACCTATTTGATGTTAGATATCTTTAGTAATAAACGAATTACAAATTACTTAGTCTGTTATGTTTTTGTTATTTCGTTACTAGTATTCACTAGTGTTTCTAGTTCGAAATAGCATTTCGAACTAGAAAGCTTTACACTCCACAACAACTGTTAATTCTGTACAAAGCTCAAATTCGACCAACTATGGAATACTGCTCCCATGTTTGAGGCTCTGCTCCCAAACATACACTGCATTGTTGGGTTTTATTCAGAGAAGAGCTGTTCGCCTGATTGGAGATCCGGAACGGGCCGGCAACCTTGATTCGTTGGAAGGTCATCCAGCAGTCATCCAGCCTGGAACTATCCTCTTAATGTCATCGAAACATCGTGTGCTTCTAAATGCATCCTGCCTGGGTCTCCGCTCAATAATTCTTTTAGTTCATCGGTTATCTGTTCTTCTGACCACATGGCCCGCCCAATTCCATTTCAAGCAGGCTATTCTTTTTACCGCATCCGACAATCCCGTCATCTTACGCAAGGCTACATTTGTCACCCTGTCTGTTAGGGATAGACCAAGCATTGGTCTTTCCATTCTTCGCTGCATTACTTGGATTTTGCTTATGGTAGCTTTTGTCAAGGTCAGAGTTTCCGCACTGCTCAAATACTTTCCTCTCTAAACTAATGGCGATTTCCGATTTCAAGACATGCCGAAGGCTGCCCAGGTCAATCCTATTCTTCTGTTTATCTCACAGGTCTGGTTATCTCTCCCAATGCGAATTTCGTGCCCCAGATATTTGTAGGTGCTAACTTGTTCAATTTTTTTCACCATCAACGGACAACTTCTCACTCAGCACCAGATTTGTCATGTATTGCGTTTTTAATTTGTTTATGTTTAAGCCTACTCTACTGGATGCTTTATAGAGATCGTCAAGCATACTTTTGGCATCGTCGGCCCGGTCCGCTGTTAGTACGATGTCGTCTGCAAATCTAAGGCGATTAAGTTTTTCACCATCAGTGTTTATACATTTATCGCCGAATTCAAGTTGCTTGAACATGTATTCCAGCAGAGTAATAAACAATTTCGGTGAGATGACATCACCCTGGCGTACTCTTCTTTCAATATTAAAATCCCTAGTATTTTCATGCTCTTGCATTTTCGTATACATGCTTGATGATTGTTATATATCTGTGGTCCATTCTACAAACGGCCAAAGCTGCCAGCATTTTGTGTTGGTTTATGGTATCGAACGGCTTTTCGTAATCCACGAAAATTAGAATAAGAGGCTTATTATATTCTACACTTTTTCCCAATGAGCGTCTTGATAACTTGCAAATGGTCATTGGTGCCATACCCGGCTCTAAAGCCCGCCTGTTTTCGGGTCTGATAAAAATCTAGTTTAGACATTAACCTGTTAGTAATGATATGCATAAACAACTTATATACATGGGAGAGCACACTTATAGGTCGGTAGTTGGCTAAGTTCGTGATATCACCCTTTTTGGGCATTATCACTATTATTGCTCGGTCTCATTGGGAAGGTGTTGTTCCTCTTTTTAAGCATACATTGAACAACTTACAAATGAATCTGTGAAGACGGAGTCCTCCAATTCTAATAGTCTGTATAACCACACCATCATCAATCTTATGATAGACTAAAAAAAATATTATATTATGGTTTTATGTAAATTTTTTTACTAAAATTAAAACTCCATCCTTGATATGAATAAAACCAAAGTTTATTGGGAAAATTAACTATCAGGCAGTTAAAATATACGATGCCCCATTTTATTAGGCAAATTTAATTACGTCGAGGGTGCCTTTTCTTGATAAAAGATATCGTCCGAACTTAGCCGCCTAAAAGGTCATTATGCCTATAATTATTAAAAATTAAATTTAGGTAATTTAAGAAAATTTTAATTAAATTATAATTAGCGTTCTTTCATCTCGATTAAAAAAAAAAAAAACAAACTTGAGAATAATTTAAAAAAGTGTTGTTTTTTTAGCCAAATTATCAAAGAGAGGGATTTTCAATTATATTAAAAATATAATTAAGCGTAAAATTGAAGCAGAGAAGAAAACTTTGGATATTGGTATGTGTCATATATAATATACAAAGTTCTCTTACTAACAGCGAGAAAGAAGCCCCTAAGCAGCACCAAATTTGGCACCACAAATCTACTAAAAAACTGGAAAGAACTTGTTTTTTTACTTTCCTCGCTAAAAGGAAGTATTAAATTCGTAAAAGTATTATCTTCCGTTTCTTTGCTTTTTAAGATGTCTTAATATCAAAAAATATATTTCTATAAGTTAGTCTGGAAGTCTGTTGGGACGACAACTCTCTATCTTTCTCTCTTTCAATTTAGAATTCCTTCTTCTTTTTCTTCTTCCTATATTCCTGGTTTATCTGTTTCTAAGCCTCTTCTCACGTAGTTGTTCAGCTTTCATGCCATCTTTTTAGTAGTCGACCGGGAGGTCTTCTCGTTTCTGGTTTTTCATCTTCTGCCCATCTTGGCCAGCAATTAGCTGACATTTTACTTACGTAATCCCTCCAATATCGACGTCTTGATCTTACGAAACGGACGATGTTTTAAACCTTGAGTTCTTCTCGTATAGTTGTGCTTCGTATCTGGTGTCTCAGGGTTATTCCTTTGATAGTGCGCACTGTTTCATTTCTGTAGCTCTCATAGGGTTTTTTGTTCTAGATGTTTTTGCTCTTGTTTCTACTGCATATGTTAGAACAGGTCTGACCACGATTCTATATAGACATGTAGGCATTTTTTCATATTAAATCCTTCAAACAACCAGATATTCTCGATGCTTTATTTGCCTGATTGGGTACTTCTTGATACAAATTTTTCTAGCTCGATAGCTGTACTCCCAGGTATGAGCAGTGCATGTTCTGTGCTACTGTTGTAGATGGCTAATTTACATCTAATGGGGTCGTTAGTTGTAACCACTGATTGTGATTTTTCCACTGATATTCTCATGTAAGTTTCTGCAATGGTTTGGAAACGATGTATTAGTCGCTGTAAGCCATTTTCATTTGCAACTGTTAATATTGCATCATCAGTAAAGCAAAATATTTTTAGAGTTTTAGGTCCCATTTTGTATCCGCTATTGACCATATTGCCACTATTTATTATTGTGTCTAATATTAAATTAAAAAGTTTTTTTTATCGTTCACCTCCCTGTCTGAGTAGGGATTTCACCCTTTGTCATATCCTAAGGATATCGGCGAGGATGTCGTAATACCCGTCAACGTTATCCAAGTGCCGAAACATACATTTTTGTATTTTACAGCACCTTTTAGACAACTCGGTAGTGCTGCCTCGGATGTTATTGCATTTCTTCGAACAACTACTACCTATATACGTGTCCAAGCCAAATATACTTAAATAATTTAACAAATAAATATACCGACCTGCGTGATTGAACCCTCGACCTTCTGTACCGTAAGCAAGGTACTACGCTACGGAGCCACGGGCCGCCATGGACTTTTTTTTGGGGGGGGGTTTAGCACACGTGCTGCAGGGAAGTCCCTAAAGCGCTACTGGAGCGACACGTGTGCGGAAAACACGTACACACACACACATATACACAACTGTATACAAAATTCATGCAATTAGTTATCGGCATTACCATATGACATAATTTTTTGTATTTAAAATTATTATGTTTAGTATGTATTGTTTTTGTTCTTCCTTCTCACATTTGGTCAATGTGGTTCCAAGTTTGGCTGACAGGCCTAAGCTAAGGACTTATGCTATCACCTTATTGAATTCCAAATGATATTGGTACTTCTTCAGTTAATCCTTTCTGTGTCTTTATACGCGTCCTATTGTTTTTATCGAGCTGTTCTATCAGTTTAATGTAGTTGTTGTTGAAGTCACGATTTCGTAAAATTTGTAACACGTCTCTCAACCTTACCCTATGGAATCATTTTTTTAGATCAACTAAGCACGAAAATAGAAGTTTATTGAATTCTAATGATTTTTCAATCAATTGTCAGATTGTAAATATAGCATCCACCGTCGATCTATTTTCTCTGAAGCTTTGCTGTTCCTCACTTATTTTGATCTTTTTTATTATTTTTTGCAGTCATGATCTTGATTAGTAATTTACTAGTGCTATTTAGCAGGGTAATGCTTCTATAAGTTAGGGTCGGTTTTATTTCCTTTAGGATCGTAATATTGTTCATCCAGTCTTTAGGAATTTTTTGGCTTAAGATTATTATTTGAAGTAAGGTTGTGAATATTCTAATGTTCTAATACCTCCATACTTAACCATTTCGTTGGTTATGTCATCAGGCCTAGGAGCTTTTCTGTTCTTCAGTTTTTCAGTGCTTCATGTACTTCCTCTTGAGATAATTTAAAATTTTGTACATATAAACTTAAAGTAGGAATGGAAGCTATAGTTTTTAACCGATATCGTTTAAGGGTAAGGGGGTAAAAGGGGTTGGGATTGATACATTTGGTTAACCGAAAGTGTAAAAATTAAGGTGATTGATTAAATAAAACACAAACTATTATTAGGTTCTGTACCAAAATTGAAAAACGAAGCACTTCAGTGTCTGTGTCTGTCACAGCCGATTTTCTCCGAAACTAGCTGACATAGAAAGTTGAAATTTGTTACAAATACAGGAATTGATGATCCAATCACAGCGGTGTATTTTTAGAAGTGAAATTTTAACTTAAAAGGTTAGTTTGGGAGGCTAGGATTGGAAGTAAAAAAAAAAATTTACGGTTGTCGAGTGGGGTAGCAAATGAAAGCTTGTGAAAACACATGTTCAAAAATATATACGATGTAATAGTCGCGCAACCTTTTCTTTATATTATTTTTAAAAAATTGCAAAAAATCGGTATTCCCGACCCATCCTCTCTACTAATCAAGAAATTTCGAAAAAATTCTGGAATATTTTCCATAAGGTGCAGATTGAACGAAAATGATCTCGAGTGCATTTCCATTGATAACATAGGCACACAAAAAAAAATGTTGTCTTGTACCGGACATGCGACAGGTCATTTCCTATGTATTTTTGTCTGTTGAATCCAAATTTGATATTAGTTTTACCAGATTGGCTCAAAAAAATTGTTGAAATCCAAAAAACTCTCAAATTATTGCTTAAAGAGGGACCGCAAAATTAGTCCGTTTTTGCAACCTCCATATTTACATATTTTCAACCAAATACCGTATAATAAATTAAAAACCACCCTCTAAAAGGGTGTTGCAATAAGAAGGATATCCTGCTATTTATATATAAGTCTTCAAGCTGAAAATATCTAGAAAGTTAATGAATAATACTGACAAGATACCATGGAATGTAACTCCATGTCTTTAAAATTTATAGCTGAACGGTAGTCAGCCCCTAAAAGGGGGTTAAAATACGTTTCAGTACCGTATAATGTAAAAAATAACTTCTCACTGCGGGAAAAATTCAGAAACTTTTTGTTTATTTTCACCCTTTTCACCGTCAGGGGGTAGTTGCCCCTAAATAAAAAAATGAAAAAATATGTCGTTCTAGATTTAATTTAAGACCTTTTACGTTAAGTTTGCCTTTTTTGTCTCAAAGTTATAGAGGTTGCAAAAATAGGCTAATTTTGCGGACACTCTTTAAGCAATAATTTGATAGTTTTTTTTTGGTTTTAGCAAACAAAAATACATAGAAAATGACCTGTTGCATGTCCAGAACAAGACAATTTTTTTTTTGTATGCCTATGTAATTTATCTGATATATAAAATATATATATATATATATATATATATATATATATATATATATATATATATATATATATATATATACATATAAATATATATATATATATATATATATATATATATATATATATATATATATATATATAAATTTATATATATATATATATATATATATATATATATATATATATATATATATATATAAATATATATATATATATATATATATTTGAATAAGAGTCTATCCACTTATTTGATTAGCATTGGACTTATACAAATGGTAAAAGATACTACTTCTACTAGAGACAGAACCTTGATAGACAATGTGTTTTGCAATTTTCCTAATTATATAGAAGTTCACGTTGTAGAAAGGTTTTTTAGCTATCATAAACAAGTTTATGTCCGAATCCTAGATATTGAGTTTGGGTGTGTGTTTTGGAAGACATTGATCATTTTATACCTCCTTGTCTCGCGAGATTCGAAAAATTTGGAGATCACTGCCGTAGTATGCAGAAAATCTCGTCGACAGCATGCGTCGAAGATGTCAAGCGATTATTGATGTAGGACGCGATTGGAAAACTTACTAAGGTTGTTGCCATTGTTAACACACCAAAGAATACAATGATGGCAAAAAATGTTCTCGAAACACATTTTTTTCAAGAATACGAACGGTCTTACTTGACAGACTGTAACAAGAAAAACAATATGAGATTCATCAATTCAACCAATTCTAAAAAGAATGTATAATACCAGATGTACGAAGTAATTTCTCGGACCTCCTGCCGGGCCTCGTTAATCCCTTATATATTTGATAATAATTATTTGAAAATAATGAAAAGATTACACAGTTTTCATATTTCTTGATTTCAAGAACCCTGACAAGGACATATAATATGATACATAAGAAACAACTCCTCTAACTTCTAAATTTTGCCTTAAAACCGAAATTTTTTGTACTGATGAATTAAAGATGATAAAATATTACAAAAACAAAAAGTGTTATAAATCGTTTGAAGACAGTAGAGAAGGAGATAACGACCAACGGCATGCTAAAAGACCATCTACCGCAATTACAGAAAAAAGTATAAATAAAATCAAGGATCTTGCACGGAATAATCACCATTTAAATATTAGAGATCTTGTTCAAAATAATGGCTAAAGAGATGCTTTTCTTAAATTTTATTGCATTGCATTTATATGTAGGTCTACATCTACAAATTTAATTACTATAACTCAAGAAATAGCAGAGGCAATTGACGAGGGTTGCCAAATGGACATAATTTATTTAGATTTCACCAAAGTCTTTGATCGGCTGGTTTTTCTCTCCTACTTAATAAACTATTATATTTTGGTTTTTCAGACTCATTGATGTCTTTGATTCATTCTTATCTTACTAATCGTAAGCAATATGTGGAAATTTATGGCTCTAAATCAAGATCTTATGATGCTACTTCTGGGGTTCCCCAAGGATCTGTACTGGGACCCCTGTTTTTTAACCTCTTTATAAATGATATTGGGAGGGGTTTAGATGTTGGTTATTTACTCTATGCCGATGATGTAAAATTATACAGCAGGGTAAGAGGTATTCGGGATTGCATAAATCTTCAGAAGGACTTACAGACAATTGGCCAATGGTGCGTAACAAACAATTTACGGCTTAACATTAAGAAATGTAACATCATGTCTTTCTCAAATAAAAACTCACCGATTATTCATAATTATTTGCTGAATAACAGTAATATCTCCTGTGTGAATGTCTTCAGGGACTTGCGCGTAACATTTGATCCAAGACTTTCTTTTACAGATCATATAAACACCATAATCTCTGAAGCTTTTAAAACATATGGCTTTATTGCACGCTGCACCGGTGACTTTCATAATCCTGACGTAATTAAAACTTTATATATTTGTTATGTTCGTTCTAAATTGGAATACGCTGCTACGGTCTGACACCCATACTGATAATCTGGAGAGGGTCCAGCGCAAATTCTTAAAATATATTAGCTTTAAACGAGATGGTATCTATCCACAACAGGGGTTTCCGCATGAGGTACTACTTGCAGATAACGGCTGTTCGTTATTAAAGGTTCGTCGTGGTTACTTGCTACTGACGACTTTATTCAAAATTATAAATAAGATATAGATTCTCCCGCTATTCTGTCAAGAATAAATTTTAGTGTGCCCCGCATAACTAGCAGACAATATAACACTTTTAATCTACCTATTCCAAGAACAAATATATTAAAATTTTCCCCACTTTTTTCAATGTGTAGTATGTATAATCAAGAGATAAGCATCAATTTTTTCAACACAACTATGTTAACGATAGATAAAATATTGCAACACTGAGGGGCTGTGGCATCTTTCTTTTCTTATTGTTTTCATATCTAATTGTTTTTATTATTACTAATATTGTGATTGGAATTTGTATCTGCTTAATACTCTATTATTGTATTACATTTCTATGTATAGTGGCTCTTATCTGTATCTTCGGCCTTGTAGTTGGGTCTTGTACCCTGTAAGGAATGTATGATAAATAAATAAATACATAAATAAATAATGCATATTTGCTGTAAAAATCAAGTGAATATCATTCAAAAGGTGAAACAAAATTGACAAAAAAACACTTGAAAGTTTGCCAAAAATCAATGTAATGTTAATTGTTTTCTTCGATTATCGTAGTGTTGAGCCCAAAACATTCCTTTCAACTGGCCAAATAGTTAATAAAAAGTATCATTTACGCATTGTGTCCCTTTTGGTAACTTCATGAAAAAGTCCTACATTGTGTCACATTTTATAGATTCTGCATTGTGATAACGCGTCATCACTCAATACAATAATTTTTTGTAATTTTTTTAGTAAAAATGAAACGTAATTAGCGTTTCCTACCGTAATCGTTTTGAAAATAAAAAATTTTGTTGTGGAGGTATAAAATGATCAATGTCTTCCCAAAACACAGCCCAAACGAGTTTTCAAAAATCTAGGATTCGGACATAAACTTGTTTGTGATAGCTAAAAAACCTTTCTACAACGTAAACTTCTATATAATTAGGAAAATTACAAAACACATTGTCTATATATATATATATATATATATATATATATATATATATATATATATATATATATATATATATATATATATATAAATATATATATATATATATATATATATATATATATATATATATATATATATATATATATATATATATATATATGAATAAGAGTCTATCCACTTATTTGATTAGCATTGGACTTATACAAATGGTAAAAGATACTACTTCTACTAGAGACAGAACCTTGATAGACAATGGGTTTTGCAATTTTCCTAATTATATAGAAGTTCACGTTGTAGAAAGGTTTTTTAGCTATCACAAACAAGTTTATGTCCGAATCCTAGATATTGATTTTTGAAAACTCGTTTGGGGTGTGTTTTGGGAAGACATTGATCATTTTATACCTCCACAACAAAAATTTTTATTTTCAAAACGATTACGGTAGGAAACGCTAATTACGTTTCATTTTTACTAAAAAAATGCAGAATCTATAAAATGTGACACAATGTAGGACTTTTTCGTGAAGTTACCAAAAGGGACACAATGCGTAAATGATACTTTTTATTAGCTATTCGGAGTTGAAAGGAATTTTTTGGGCTCAACACTACGATAATCGAAGAAAACAATTAACATTACATTGATTTTTGACAAACTTTCAAGTGTTTTTTTGTCAGTTTTGTTTCACCTTTTGAATGATATTCACTTGATTTTTGCAGCAAATATGCATTATTTATTTATCTATTTATTTATTTATCATACATGCCTTACAGGTTACAAGACCCAACTACAGGGCCGAAGATACAGATAAGAGCCACTATACATAGAAATGTAATACAATAATAGAGTATTAAGCAGATACAAATTCCAATCACAATAATAATAATAATAATAAAAACAATTAGATATGAAAAAAATAAGAAAAGAAAGATGCCACAGCCCCTCAGTGTTGCAATATTTTACCTATCGTTAACATAGTTGTGTTGAAAAAGTGGATGCTTATTTCTTGATTATACATACTACACATTGAAAAAAGTGGGGAAAATTTTAATATATTTGTTCTTGGAATAGGTAGATAAAAAGTGTTATATTGTCTGCTAGTTATGCGCGGCACACTAAAATTTATTCTTGACAGAATAGCGGGAGAATCTATATCTTATTTTTAATTTTGAACAAAGTCGTCAGTAGCAAGTAACCACGACGAACCTTTAATTATGAATAACCGTTATCTGCAAGTAGTACCTCATGCGGAAACCCCTGTTGTGGATAGATACCATCTCGTTTAAAGCTAGTATATTTTAAGAATTTGCACTGGACCCTCTCCAGATTATCAGAATGGGTGTCATAGCCTGGGGACCAGACCCTAGCATCATATTCCAATTTAGAACGAACATAACAAATATATAAAGTTTTAATTACGTCAGGATTATGAAAGTCACCGGGGCAGCGTGCAATAAAGTATGTTTTAAAAGCTTCAGAGATTATGGTGTTTATAGGATCTGTCCCTGAAGACATTCACACGGGAGATATTACTGTTATCCAGCAAATAATTATGAATAATCGGCGAGATTTTATTTGAGAAAGACATGATTATCATTTCTTAATGTTAAGCTGTAAATTGTTTGTTACGCACCATTGGCCAATTAGGTGTAAGTCCTTCTGAAGATTTATGCAATCCCGAATACCTCTTACCCTGCTGTATAATTTTACATCATCGGCATAGAGTAAATAACCAACATCTAAACCCTCCCCCAATATCATTTATAAAGAGATTAAAATACAGGGGTCCCAGTACAGATCCTTGGGAACCCCAGAAGTAGCATCATAAGATCTTGATTTAGAGCCATAAATTTCCACATATTGCTTACGATTAGTAAGGTAAGAATGAATCAAAGACATCAATTAGTCTGAAAAACCAAAATATAATAGTTTATTAAGTAGGAGAGAAAAACCAGCCGATCAAAGACTTTGGTGAAATCTAAATAAATTATATCCATTTGGCAACTCTCGTCAATTGCCTCTGCTATTTCTTGAGTTATAGTAATTAAATTTGTAGATGTAGACCAACATATAAATGCAATGCAATAAAATCTAAGAAAAGCATCTCTTTAGCCATTATTTTGAACAAGATCTCTAATATTTAAATGACGATTATTCCGTGCAAGATCCTTGATTTTATTTATACTTTTTTTTCTGTAATTGCGGTAGATGGTCTTTTAACATGCCGTTGGTCGTTATCTCCTTCTCTACTGTCTTCAAACGATTTATAACACTTAAAAATTTTGATCACACTAAATATTCGTTTTTGTAATATTTTAATATCTTTAATTCAACAGTACAAAAAATTTCGGTTTTAAGGCAAAATTTAGAAGTTAGAGGAGTTGTTTCTTACGTATCATATTATATGTCCTTGTCAGGGTTCTTGAAATCAAGAAATATGAAAACTGTGTAATGTTTTCATTATTTTCAAATAACACAAGTCTGCAAAATAAAAATTGAGAGCTGTTTTGGTTTTTTTGTGTAATTCTTATGTTTTTGGGTGTACTGAATCCAAAAATGACTTTTATTTTGTCATATAACGTCACGTTTTCTGACAATGTAGGTATCTATTTTAAACAAGTTATCATCTTAAAATAAAAGATAAAAGACTAAAAATTTTTTTTTTAATTTATAATTGCGTAACAAAACCTATTTTTTTATCTAAAATACATTCATTAGTAAGCACTAAACACATTTCTTTATCCCAGTAAGACTCCTTTTGGTACATTTTCGCTTGTAGGAAGCATCTGGAAGGTCTCTCTGAAGCGTCCAACAGTAGTCTGCCATCATTTAGACGCTCCATCTTCCCTGGTATCTTTTTTCCATCTCCTTAATATCTTGGTGAAATCGTTCACCTTGCTCTTCACTCAGATCTCCTAAATTTTCTGGAAAGTAGTCGAGGTGGGAATGAAGAAAATGTACTTTTAAACTCATTAGGCAACCTAAAGCTTGAAATGCTTTTAACATTCTTTTGACGATTTGTTTGTAGTTAGGGTCTTTGTTATTGCCTAAAAATTTCTATATGGCCTCTTTAAAGGCAATCCACCCTTCTCTTTGTCATGGTTGTGATGAATTGTGGATTAGCCATAAGCCGTCTAATATCTGGTCCAACGAAAACACCTTCCTTCAACTTTGCCTCTGAGAGGCCTGGAAACTTTGATATTAAGTATTTGAAGCAATTTCCATCTCTTGGAAGTGACTTTACAAATTGCTTCATCAATCCCAGCTTTATGTGAAGCGATGGTAGAAGAACTTTATGAGAAGGCACCAAAGTTTCATGCAGGACGTTTTTTCGTCAACTTTAAGCTCCCTCGGAGGCCAACACTTTTTGGTCCAGTGATTTGGTCGGTCTCTACTATCCCATAGACACAAAAAGCAAGGGAATTTGGTAAACCCAGATTGTTGTCCGAGCAACATGCCCAAGATTTTTAAATCACTGCACACTTGCCAACCGTGGTCTTTATATTTTAATTTGCAAAGAACCAATTCCAAGTTCTTGTAGGTTTCCTTGAGGTGTACGGAATGACCGACAGGAATGGAAGCATAGAAACCACCATTGTGAAGCAGAACTGCTTTAAAGGCTTCTTTTTGAAGAATCTATGAAAATACGCCACTGTGCTGGATCGTATGAGATCTTAAATGTATCCATCAAACCTTCAATATTGATACAATAAACCAATTCGTCCTCTTGGCAAAGTAGGAAGTGAACTGCTTCTCACGATATCTAAACCAGGAGGAAGACACTCCCGGCAAAAGTAAGTTCCTGCTTTTGAGCCTTGATCCAAGCAACTCAGCAGCGTTTTTTGGGAAGATTCAAGTCTCTTACCAAATCATTTAGCTCGCCCTGGGAAAACAATTTCGGACTGCTGTCATCTTCAAATTGAAAACTTGACTTGTCATTGGGTTCAGGTACAGCACCATCTTCGTCAGAACTTGGAATCTCTTCCAAGGTAGCAGGGGCCTTGGGCACTGGTATTTCGGTCCCATGAGGGATGAGACGAATAGCTGATTGCAGATTGAGGTATGAAATGGAGTGCTGCCATTTTGAATTATACCCTTTCACATTACACGAACAAAAGTAACAATCATCACTATGGTTCTTTTGCTCGCGCCATATCATAGGAATCGCATATCGGAAAGCTTTTTTCTTGCCCTTAAACCTTCAACACATCGTTTGCAGACTTTATGAGGTGCCCAAACTTTATCCTGATCTCCAAGTTTTAAGCCAAAATACGTGAAGTATACTTTTTTTACAAAATCCGTAATATTAAGTTGTTGCTTTAATACCATATATTCGCCACAAATATAACAGAAACTGTCAGACGAATTCACACACTTCCGCACAGATGAGATTGAACCAAGATCTATAAAACAACGACGAGTTAACACGTAATTGTACCGCACCACTTTCTACACTATCGGAGCGCGCACGTTCTGGTTACAACGTTTATGTTTGTTAATTTAACTCACACAGGGCGTTCTTTATTTAGAAAGTAATGATAGTTATGGCCTGTATACATTTAAAAACAGTAATCAAAATAAAATTGTACCTATTTATTTATGACTTCAAGTTAGCCCAAAAAACCCTTTTTTATAATAAAATTTTGCGTTTGCAAAATAACCTGACGTTCTGGAATTTTTTGAGTATTTTTTTAGTTTTCAGAACACCTAAATACATAGAAATCAGTTGAAAACATCCAGACAGCATTTTTGTTGCAGACCTGTATAATTATTATCAAATATATGAGGGATTAACAAGGCTCGGCAGGAGGTCCGAGAAATTACTTCGTACATCTGGTATTATACATTCTTTTTAGAATTGGTTGAATTGATGAATCTCATATTGTTTGTCTTGTTACAGTCTGTCAAGTAAGACCGTTCGTATTCTTGAAAAAAATGTGTTTCGAGAATATTTTTTTGCCATCATTGTATTCTTTGGTGTGTTAACAATGACAACAACCTTAGTAAGTTTTCCAATCGCGTCCTACATCAATAATCGCCTGACATCTTCGACGCATGCTGTCGACGAGATTTTCTGCATACTACGGCAGTGATCTCCAAATTTTTCGAATCTCGCGAGACAACTGTCAAAGTCCTTAGAGCCTTTTCGCTGAGCTGAGAGTTAGCGTCCGGCGATTGTGAGGGCCACTTTAGTACCTTTTCGTAGACCCAAGCAAGCTGTTCCGTGACGTGATTTTGGCCCAGTAAAGGTTTCTTCAACGTGCTTCGGAATTTTCATCATGAGTCGCATTCGAACCCGATTTTCTGAATTTTGCCGCTTCTTGACGTAGAGTCAATTTCGGGTCCCGTAAAAACAAAGACACGATCCGTTTTTCGACTTTCGGAGTCACTTTGCCTACCGAGCCACGTTTTGGCCAGTCAACAACATTTTTTGTCTTGTTAAATCGATTTACCCACTTCTTCACAAACGATACCGACTTTTTAATATATTTAGCGGCCGCGGAAAGTGTCATTTTAGACCCGCTTGGATTTGAACAAAGAAAAATTGCCTCGCACCGACGCGCAAACAAGTGACTCATTTTGGCTTTTAACATACGTGATTTCGACGAAAGTTCCGAATCGACTGATACTTTTACTAAAATGCGACGTAGACAAAGATTCCCTCTACCGATTTTTTGTTGAATCGTTAGAATGACGTTTCCCAAAAATGAATTATCACGGACACGTTCTTACTTGACAGACTATATATCTGGTGGACTCTACAGGGGGGTAGTGACTTGAGAGAAAAAGGTCATATATGTCGTGTTTCTACGTGCTTGTCAGAGCTTTTGGAGCTGATAAATCGCATTTTTTCTTTATTATTTTTAACTTTAATAAAAATGAAACGATGAGGTAAATGTTAGGTTTCAGTCAAAAATATCTCCAAAGGCTTTCCTGCTGAACTTTTTAAAATATCTATAGTTAAGTGCTTTTAGTGTTTGAATAGAACGAAGTAAGTTAATTAAACAACAACGATGCCCGATGCCAGAAATAATCCAGGAAAATTTGGAAAGATATCAAAATGAACTAAACAAAAAACTATCTAGTAAAGAAAAATTGAATAAAATGGACGTTGATACCCTAGAAATTAAAATAAAAACTGATATAAAAACAGTTGCCAAAAAAATATGCAGTACCAACAGAAAGAAAAATTCAAAGGTCAGAAGGGAGACTAAAGAACTTATGACAAAGAAGAAAATTAGATAAAGGTACACCAGAATATATTGAACTAAACAAAGTTATAAAGAAGAATTTAAGAGATGACTTACGACACTATAATACAATGATGATAAAATCGACAATCGAAAGCAATAAAAACATGAAAATTCTTAGAACAGTTAACAACATGGGACGTCCTCGGATACATCAATTAAAAGACCCAAATGGCGCCATCAAAGAAGATGAGAGGATCTTATAGCACTTACTGAGAAGTTCTATAGTACGAGGCTGGTTTGAAAAGTCCGTGCAAAGTCCGAGAGATGGCACCACCGGCGCGTATCGAGGTCATGTTTAGTTAGTAGCATCTCTTGAATGAACGCACACCAAGTTTCAGCCATACTGGTCTATTTCTTTATGTTTGGCATTCGTGTGAATCAAGGAAGTCGAGTGATTTTCAAGAAATGGACGAAAAAGAATTTCGTGTGGTGATTAAACATTACTTTGTGAAAGACAAAACGCCTCAGGAGACTAAAGAGAAGCTTGATAAACATTATGGTGACTCTGCATCTTCGATTAGAACAATTTATAAGTGGTTTCAAAATTTTTGGACTGGCCATATGGGCACAAGTGACGCTGAACGTTCTGGACGGCCTGTGGAGGCTACGACTCCAGAAATCATTGATCAAATCCATGATATGGTGATGGATGACAGAAGAGTTAAGGTGCGTGAGAACGCTAGTGCTGTGGGCATCTCGACTGAATAGGGACATAATATTTTGCATAAACATTTGGACATGAGAAAGCTATCCGCAAGATGGGTGCCGCGATTGCTCACGCTTGACCAAAAACGGAATCGTGTGAAGTGTTGCAAGGATGGTTTGCAGCTATTCCAGAAGAATCCGGAGGACTTTAAGCGTCGTTTCGTCACTGTGGATGAAACATGGATACATTACTATACTCCTGAGACCAAACAACAATCTAAACAATGGGTTACCAAGGGGGAATCTGCACCAAAAAAGGCGAAGACCGTTCCTTCGGCCGGAAAGGTTATGGCGACTGTCTTTTGGGATTCGCAAGGGATAATCCTCATCGACTATCTGGAAAAGGGTAAAACTAATACAGGTGAATATTATTCATCGTTATTGGACCGTTTGAAAACCGAGCTGCAAGAAAAACGCCCGCGATTGGCCCACAAGAAAGTCCTTTTCCATCACGACAACGCACCAGCACACACCTCAGCAGTTGTGGTCGCAAAATTAATGGAAATAGGATTCCAACCCGTTTCACATCCCCCCTATTCTCCAGACTTGGCTCCTTCGGAGTACTATTTGTTACCCAATTTGAAGAAATGGCTGCGGGACAAAGATTTTATTCAAACGAGGAGGTGATTGCAGACAATAATGGATATTTTGCAGACTTGGACAAATCCTATTATTCGGAAGGGATCAACAAACTAGAACATCATTGGACGAAGTGTATAAGCCTAAAAGGAGACTATGTCGAAAAATAAAAAAGGTTTGCTCCAAACACATAAGTAGTTTTTATTTTTGCACGGACTTTTCAAACCAGCCTCGTACATTATACGCAGAAAGTAATACAAAATAAGTGAAAGTGGATGACGAAACCATTTCAAACGTTGGCTCAGAAGATTTTCCTGACATTACCATATGAAAGGTAGAATTAGCCTTATCACCAATGAAGAATAGTAGAACACCCGGAAACGATGGTGGGATAAAAGAAATGATAAAAGTAGGCGGTGTCATTACTATAGAAGCACTGACGATACTCCTCAATAAATGCCTGATGGAAGGACAAATACCGGATGAATGGCGAAAAGCCGAAGTAATCCTATTATACAAAAAACCGGTCAAGTGCAAGTTGAACTTGCACAATTAGTGTTCCGTACGTTGATTGTTTTTAAAATAAAAATTTTTTGTTAGGGTGGTATAAAATGATCAGTGACTTCACAAAACACACCCCAAATGAGTTTTCAACAAAGTTTGTTTCCAATCTTTACTGAAAACTGGTGACCTTGAAAATTTGTTTTTTTTTATATACCAAATAAATTATTAAAGGTAATGCACTCGTGATAATTTTCGTTCAATCTATATCCCGTGGAGAATATTCCAGAATTTTTTCAAAATTTTTTAACAGTACTTTTCGAGATAAGGTAGGGGACAGCGATTTTTTAAAAGTAATACGAATATATATATATATATATATATATATATATATATATATATATATATACATATGTATATATATATATATATATATATATATATATATATATATATATATATATATATATATATATATATATACATATGTATATATATATATATATATATATATATATATATATATATTTTACTCGTGTTTTCACAAGCTTTCATTTGACACCACACTCGATGACCTAGTAAAAAAATTTTTTTTCACTTCCGATTTCACCCCTCAAAACGAACCCCTTAAGTCAAAACTTATGTTACGGTGGTATAAAATGATCAGTGACTTCACAAAACACACCCCAAATGAGTTTTCAACAAAGTTTGTTTCCAATCTTTACTGAAATCTGATGACCTTGAAATTTTTGTTTTTTTTTATATACCATATAAACTATTAAAGGTAATGCACTCGTGATAATTTTCGTTCAATCTATACCCCGTGGAGAATATTCCAGAATTTTTTCGAAATTTTTTGATAAGTACTTTTCGAGATAAGGCCCGGGACAGCGATTTTTTTCGCGAATTTTTAAAAATAATACAAAGAAAAGTGCGCGCAAGTATAATATTATATATATATTTTTTACTCGTGTTTTCACAAGCTTTCATTTGACACCACACTCGATGACCTAGTAAAAAAATTTTTTTTTCACTTCCGACTTCATCCCCCAAAACTAACCCCTTAAGTCAAAATTTAATTCTCAAAACTACATGGCTCTGATGAGGCCATCAATTCCTATATTACTACCAAATTTTACCTTCCTATGTCAAATAGTTTTTCGGAGAAAATCGGGTGTGACAGACAGACAGACAGACAGACAGACAGACAGACAGACAGACAGACAGACAGACAGACAGACAGACAGACAGACAGACAGACAGACACCGAAGTGATCTTATAAGTGTTCCGTACGGAACACTAAAAATGTGATAAATTAAAACTTGATAATTACCGGCCTATAAGTCTACTCTGCCACCCATACAAACTCCTAACCAAGATTATAACAAACAGACTCATAAACATTATAGCACAATAGAACATATACAGACAATTTGTACACTAATAGAAAAATGCAATGAATATAACGAAACATTACATCTCGCATTCGTTGATTACAATAAGGCTTTCGATTCAGTGGAACTGTGGGCTATTTTTAAAGCCATGAACAATGCAAGAATCGATTTTAGGTATAAAAAAGCTTCTTAAAAATATATATGATAACGCGACAATAACAGTTAACATTGCAGAGGACATTAAAACAAACAAAATTGCAATCAAAAAAGGAGTCAGACAGGGAGATACCATTTCCCCAAAGCATTTACCCTCGCATTGGAGGATGTTTTTCAAAAACTAAATTGGGATGAAAAGGGCATCAAGATAGATGGTAGGTACCTAAGCTATCTGCGCTTTGCGAACGACATTGTACTTATTATCCAAAACATAACGGAACTACAGACTATGTTAAAAGAACTTCAAGGAGAATCCGTAAAAATTGGACTAACAATAAACATGAATAAAACTAAAATCATGACAAAGGATGAGGTAGATGCACATATAGGAGAACAAATTATTGAAAATGTCGAGGAATATATATACCTAGGTCACAATATCAAATTAGGCAAAGAAAATTAAACTGCCGAGATAAGTAGACGTGTTCGGTTAACATGGGCAGCCATAGGTAAACTGACACATATTTTAAGAAATGAGAAATTTCCGATAAATTAAAAAAGAAAAGTGTTTAACACCTGCAAATTACCAGTAATGACATACGGGATGGAAACGATGACGCTCACCATTAGATCAGCCAACAAACTCAGGACAACACAAAGGACTATTGAACGAATGATGTTAGAAATAAGTCTCAGAGATCATATCACAAATGAGAATAGTAGGAATAGAACAAAAGTTGAAAATGTTATAGAACGCATTGCTCAATTGAAGTGAACTGGGTGGGCCATGTTGCATGACAGGACGATTCAAGATGGACAAGGCGTATTGCACAGTGGAGACCTCGCCTTCATAAGCGCAGTGTTGGCAGACCTCAATTACGCTGGCTAGATGACATCAAAAACAGTGTAGGGAATAAATGGCATCAGATAGCACAGGACAAAAGACTATGGAAGAGTATGGATGTTCCTCCCGCGTGCGATGCATGCCCAAAACGCCCTCTTACGGAATTACTAGTTAAATTGTCACACCGATTTTTTACCAAATATTTTTTAACCTCCTATTTGTTTTTAACGCAACTTTATAAAGTTTGACTCTTAGAGCTTACTAAAATTCTCATAAAATATTTATGTATTTAAGGTAAAAACTTAGACCACAAGACTCCCAGTGAAAATGTTTTTCAATACCCCTAAAAGTTTTATTTGCTACGGAGTTACCGAAAATCATTTCCAATTAATTTATAGCTATAATACAAGTCAGAAAAACACTTTTTAGAATCTTTATTTATTCTTCAACAAATCTATGTAGACATGTTATTTTAGTCACCCATAGCAACAGAAGGTTCAAGGACAATATTATAAAACTGGCTGTAACTGAATTGAACAAACGAGGGTTCATTTAAAAGGATTTTTTAATCCTATTTGTTTTCATTACAAACAACTTAATTAATTCCCTGTTCCGTGGCAGAGGGCGCTACACATTTTTTTATTCTTTCTGCAAGATAATTTTGGGAAGTAGTAATTTGCAGGACGTGTAAATAAGGCTTAAAACAACGTTGTAAACGGCTTACTGGAATTACCTACCTTATTAGGCACTTTGTGTTTTTATTACAAACAAGCTAAATTTTAAATAATTAAAAATTAAAATTTTTTATTATAGACCAAGGCCGTCCACGCCAGAGACGTTTACGGGCCAATACAAATTACGAGATGTACTGGCGGGCATTATTTTTTGATTAATTTCTCTTTTACAATTCTGTCAATGTCGTGTCAGTACGTGAACAAGTGACTTAATTTACGGGCCGCATAAATAGGAGTCGCGGGCCGCGTTTTGGACAGTGCTATTACACAACTCTACAAAAAATTTTTTTGTTTTTGTCCTAAAATTTATTTTATGATTTTTCTATTCATTATGCTTCAAAATAAAGGAAAAGTACCCATATTCCATATAAAGTTTGCTTTTGTGGTAGTTATAATAATATTTGTTGAGTTATCGTAGAAATATTACATAGTTCTGGTATATTTAAAATTACCGCGAAAAAATAAAGGGGTCATAACTTTCACACAGTGTCTACAGATGTCACTTAAGTGATAAACAACAATTGACTGTTTTGTAGAAGACTTAAAAAGGCTAAAATGTCGTCGAGAAAGTGTAAATATGATGCTGATGCATTTTGTTACATATGTGGTATATTCATTAAAGCACGAGATATAAAATTTTATTTAAACGCACGTGAAAAGCTTCGTGAAGCCTACAAAGCCTATTTCAACTACCCTGTTCGGAATCTAGACAAGTCCTGGGCTCCACATGTTGCTTGTAGTAATTGCAAAAGATGTTTAGAAGGTAAACAATTTTTAGTAAAAAAAAATATAAATATGTTTATTTTTATCTTTATTTATTTCAGATTGGTATCGAGGTGAGAAACGGAGTATGAAATTCGCAGTACTGAGAATTTGGCGAGAGCCAAGAGACCACGTTAATTAATGACTGTTATTTTTGCGTAGTAAATCCAGCTAAAAGACGTAGAGGCAAAAATGCGTAACCCATCGAATATCCTGACCTTGCTTCATCTTCTGCTCCAACCTCACATACCCCACAACTTCCAGTACCTGAACCTCCTAAAAAATCGTCTCAGTCAAGCTCATCTCAGAGTTCAAATAAAAATACTGAAGATGAAGAATTTGTCACAGGAACCACCGAAACCCCATTTTCTTACCTCAGAAGACTTTAATGACTTAATAAGAGATTTGAATTTGCCGAAGAGTAAGGCAGAGCTTTTGGGTTCACGTTTGAAGCAATGGAATTTGCTTATTGATGTCAAAATAACAGATCAACGAAGTCGGCATGAGACATTTGCTACGTTCTTCACCAAAAAAGATGGACTTTGTTATTGTAACGATATAAGAGGTTTGTTTGAAGCAGTTGGGATGCCCTGTATTCCCAGGGAATGGCGTTTATTTATTGACAGCTCGACGAAAAGCTTGAAAGCTGTTTTATTACATAACTGAAATAAATTTCCATCTCTTCCAGTCGCTCATTCTATACGAGGCTGGTTTGAAAAGTCCGTGCAAAGTCCGAGAGATGGCACCACCGGCGCGTATCGGGTCATGTTTAGTTAGTAGCATCTCTTGAATGAACGCACACCAAGTTTCAGCCGTCTATTTCTTTGTGTTTGGCATTCGCGTGAATCAAGGAAGTCGAGTGATTTTTCAAGAAATGGACGAAAAAGAATTTCGTGTGGTGATTAAACATTACTTTATGAAAGGCAAAACGCCTCAGGAGACTAAAGAAAGATAAACATTATGGTGACTCTGACCTTCGATTAGAACAGTTTATAAGTGGTTTCAAAATTTTTGGACTGGCCATATGGGCACAAGTGAAGGTTACGACTCCAGAAATCATTGATCAAATCCATGATATAGTGATGGAGACAGAAGAGTTAAGGTGCGTGAGATTGCTAGTGCTGTGGGCATCTCGACTAAACGGGTACATAATATTTTGCATAAACATTTGGACATGAGAAAGCTATCCGCAAGATGGGTGCCGCGATTGCTCACGCTTGACCAAAAACGGAATCGTGTGAAGTGTTGCAAGGATGGTTTGCAGCTGTTCCAGGAATCCGGACGACTTTAAGCGTCGTTTCGTCACTGTGGATGAAACATGGTTTATTTACCAAGGGGGAATTGACCGTTCCTTCGGCCGGAAAGGTTATGGCGACCTCTTTTGGGACGAAATCCTCATCGACTATCTGAAAAGCCGAATATTTTATTACGAGCTGCAAGAAAAACGCCCGCGAGTGGCCCACAAGAAATCACGGCAACGCACCAGCATACACCTCAGCAATTTCCAACTCGTTTCATCCCCCCTATTTCCACTTGGCTCCCTCGACTCATTCAATTTGAAGAAATGGCTATATTCTGCAGACACTAATGGATATTTTGTAGACTTGGACAAATCCTATTAAAACAAACTAGAACATCGTTGGACGAAGTGTATAAGCCTAAAAGGAGACTATGTCGAAAAATAAAAAAGGTTTACCCCAAACACATAAGTAGTTTTTATTTTTGCACGGACTTTTCAAACTAGCCTCGTACATCTAAAAGAAAACTATGAAAGTGTTAAAATTTTACTCGAAGCTTTAAAATATCAAGAGTATAAGTGGCAGTTCATTGGAGATTTTAAGATGGTAGGATTTTTAATGGGACTACAGGGTGGATATACAAAATATCTGTGTTATCTCTGTTTGTGGGATAGTAGAGCGGATGCTTAACACTATGTTCAACGATCATGGCCACTAAAGAACGGAATTTTGTGTTGAAAAACAAAACGTCAAATGTGAACCTATTGCTAAACCTGTAAATGTATTAATGCTGCCTTTACACATCAAGTTAGGACTTATGAAACAATTCGTAAAAAAGCTAGATGAAAAATCTGAAGCTTTTACATTTTTAAAAAACTTTTTTCCAAAGTTGTCAAAAGCAAAGGTTAAAGCTGGAATTTTTGTCGGTCCACAAATTAAAAATTTTTTTGCCAATGAAGAATTTCCAAAATTACTTACTAGTGCTCAAAAAAAAAGTTGGAATAGTTTTAAAGCAGTAGTCTCTGGATTTTTAGGGAATAACAAAGTTGAAAATTACCAAGAACTAGTTGAAAACATGTTAGAAAACTTTAAAACCATGGGTTGCAGAATGTCTCTAAAAGTACATATGCTGCATGCTCATTTAGATAAATTTGAAAACAACATGGGGGCGTACTCAGAAGAACAAGGAGAACGTTTTCATCAAGATATTATGAACTTCGAACAACGTTATCAGGGCCAATACAACGAAAATATGAGGGGGCACTACATTTGGGGTTTAGTGAGAGAAAGTACTCATGAACATGAAAGAAAAAGTAATAGGGTTCCCTTTTAAACTTTTTTCCACTATTTTGTAATTTGATATGATAGTAAAAGTTGATAAAAATGATATATAAATATATTTGTTTCGATTTATGAATAAATAAAAATTTAAACTGTGGATTTTCTAAAATACTGTTCAACCGTTCTCCTGGATACAAAAGCAAAGTTTTTTCAGGCCATATATATTTTTTTTCGTCTAACTGTCGATAAATATATCGAAATTTCATACCCTCTTATCAGAGTCAAAATTCTTGTTGAACTGTGTTATAGACCAAGAGGGTAACCCAAAATTTTGACCTGTCGACTAACCGTCTGCCTAGTTGTTCATTCTATCGGGCGAGTCGAATAAAAGCCTTTAAGGTTTATTTTGCGGCCCCCGTGCCCTGGAATGCCCAGATAAAACCCAAAATGCTACATCCAAAAATGTACTGTCGTTTAACCACTTAAATTCATAACATTTGTTGACACTGAAAAAAATGAGCGCCCCAAAGGGCAGACGCCGCCGAGACCGGACCCAGCTTTAGGGCAAAAAAAAAATAAAGATCCAAAAATTTACCATATAAAATCAATAAATTTAGTTTGTTCTTGATAACACAAGAGGACAAACGTCGCCAATATCGGTGGACGAAGCTGAACCCGCTTTTTTCCAGTCAAAAACGGTCGTTTTTCGAGTTTTTGAATACATAAGTCCGAAAGTCCAAGTTTTGGGTCCTACGCGTCCGCCCAAGTTATTTTTGAAAAATTTAGGCCTTAATTAATAAAATATCACGTGGGCAAACCCCTCGCTTGTACCCGGACAAGCCAAGACATTTTCAAAGTTAAAAAAAAAATCGAAATTCTGATAGTATAGACACTATTATAGGTTCTGCATAAATTCGTACCGGATGACTGAAATTGTTATTTTTTTATGTTTTTCGACCCGTAGAATCTGAATTTGCCATTCTCAAGGACCCATAATGTTCGGGCCTTTCGCCATGGGCCCGAAAAATTCTTTTTTTATGTAATTTCTGGGACAGCCCATCTATTGGGAGGGCAAATTGACCTTTTTCATATGTTACAGAATTCGTGGAATTCGCAACAACTAGTCCCAATGAACAAAATCGTTTGGGTCTATTGTTATGGGCCGAAATTAGATCTAAAACGGTATTTGTTTGTAATATCAGCTTTTGCAATCAAAACTGGTATAATACCCAAGGATTGGCTTCAGTCCACTTTTGTGGCAATCTCGAAAAAAGCAAACGCTAAAGAATGTAGTGACCATCGGACTATATCTCTTATGAGTCATACCTTAAAGCTTTTTCTAAAGATAATACACAATCGGATCTACAAAAAGCTTGAAATGGATATTAGTGAGACCCAAATGGGATTCAGAAAAGGAATGGGCACACGCGAGGCCCTGTTTGCGATAAACGTGTTGTCACAGAGATGCATGGACATGAATCAGGAGCTGTACGTTTGCTTTATAGATTTTGAAAAGGCATTCGATAACGTTCGACATGATCAATTAAAGAGAATCCTCAAAATAAAAATATCGATGATCTAGATATCCGCATCATATCCAATCTATATTGGAACCAGACAGCGAGAGTAAAAGTGGAGAACATGATAACGGAAGAGATAGAGATCCGCCGGGGAGTACGTCAGAGCTGCATACTGTCACCCCTTTTGTTTAATATCTATAGCGAGAGTGTATGTCAGGAAGCTCTGTCTGAGGCGGACGAGAGCATAACGGTAAACGGTGAAACCCTGAATAATGTAAAATAAGCCTATGACACAGTTCTCCTAGCAGAAAGTTTAGAAGACCTACAACATCTTGTTGAACTGTTAAATAACAGCTACAATAAATTTGGTCTAAGGATGAATCTAGAGAAAACAAAATTTATGGTGATGGCAAAATCTCAAAATAACGTCTTCTGATTAATGACATAAGTGTTGAGAAAGTCAATTGCTACAAATACTTGGGAACATGGCTGAACGAGAACACAGATCAGACAAAGGAAATTAAAACCTGAATAGAGATATCAAGATCAAGCTTTAATAGAATGAGAAAACTCTTTTGCAATCGAGATCTAACCCTGGAACTGCGGGTACGAATGTTGCGTTGGTATGTATTCTCAACGCTTCTTTATGGAGTGGAAGCATGGACTTTGAAGCAGAACAATACTAAAAGTATTGAAGCTTTTGAGATGTGGTGTTATGGATTGATAGGATAACCAATAACGAGATTCTCCAAAGACTAAACAAAGCTTCAGAACTAATGAATACTATTAAAAAAAGGAAGCTGGGATATTTGGGACATGTGTTGAGGGGAGAAAGGTATTCACTGTTGCGGAATATTATGCAAAGCAAAATTAAAGGGAAGAGAAATGTTGGACGAAGAAGAATATCGTGGTTGCGTAACTTGCGCGACTGGTTTGACTGCAGCTCAATTAAACTGTTTAGAGGAGCAGCAGCAAATAAAGTGAGAGTAGCTGTGATGATTTCTAATCTCCGAGTGGCACTCGAAGAAGAAGACGGTTATTCTTTGGGGTCAAGTAAAGAACCATTCGCTACATTAATTTCTCAATTGGGACGTGTTTAATATTTTTAAAATCGTATTTACCAACCTTTGTAGAACGCCTGTTCACATTGTTACCAACTGCTCGTTTATTTGCTAACATATTATTTGGGTAAAAAAAGTTTCTCAAAACAATCGGATTTCAAGGAAAATAAGAATAAAAACTGTTTCTACATAAAGCTCTTGTGTTAAAATTTTTTTATCGATATTCTTGTAAATATATCTCCTAAAAAACAAAACAACTTGGAACACAACCCTTTACCTGATTATACCAAAATAATAAACTGACTCACGTATTTGAATTTCTATGTCCTAATAACAATTATTATATACTGCATTTTGAACAATCCGCCGTTATTAAACTAAAACACCGTACTAAAGACTTATTCAGTAAAGCGAGTTATATTTTCCAAGTTTATTGATTCTCTAATGAGAATATTAAGGAAATACACCATATACTACAGAAGAAAACGCTCAAAACACAGTTATGTTTAAGTCTTAAATACGCACTAGTTGAAGTCACTAACCAGACATGTCTATATTAATGTTGTTCTGCTTTAAATTATTAACAATGTATGGATTATCGCTCAGACCATCCCATATCAGATTTGCAACGATTCAACCAGTACGAGCTTGCAAATTGCAAGAAAAGCGTGTAAAGGCGACACGACAGCGTAACGTATATGAAGTGATGGTTATTAAATGTGAAAAATTCCAGTTTTAGATAGGAAATTTCGGGTGTATGTTATTTTCGTAAGTGAATAATTTCTTTTGAACTACAGAAGTAGTTTGTATTGTCAGTATAAGCTGCCTTTTTTTTAAATGAAAAAAGGGAAATTTAATTACTTATAAAAAAAAATATCAAACTGTTATTTTTGGGCATAGCACACGTACTGCAGGGAAATCTCCAAAGCGCTACAGGAACGAAGCGAGTGAGGAAAAAGCGATTCACGTTGGTCTTGAATCGCTACGAATTTTACTCTGTGGGAAACACTGTATTAAAATTATAAAATGTAAATATAGTCTAAATAAGGATCGAGGACTTATTCCTAGAGTTCCCTCTACTGCTTATTCGACTGGTACTAAACCTTCGTCTGTAAGTGGTCAATTCTGTCGTCAATCATCGCTTCTAATGTTGCTAACATTGTTAACGAAACGTGCACCGAGTACAAAAATAAGAAATTTGGTGTAGTGGCGATAACTGTTGTGCTGTTAACAATAAACAAAAAACGATTTCGTTGAATGTTGTACGAGACCTGTATTTCTCTATCTCACACTGGCTGTAAGCTATAACTCACGCCAAGCGGGACCAGAGACCCAAATTCCTACCAATAAGGATTTGGTGTTATTACCTAAATAAGGTCCCTTTTATATTTCAACATTTTTTATTGTACGATCGCCATTGTTTTACACAATAACTTCTCATAATAGCTAAGGTTATGATTATCCTCTTGATTTGTTGTCAATTTTAAATTATAACACACATTATCTATTTTTTTTTCAGGTTGTATTATGACAATTGCCTATTCCATGATGGGAAAGACTTTATGCTCCGCCTTACCTCCTTTTGATAATAATGAATCGGCATGTGCCCAACAGGTAAGTTGTATTTATCGTTTTCGTGTGCCTTCACGAAGCTATATATATATATATATATATATATATATATATATATATATATATATATATATATATATATATACATATATATATATATATATATATATATATATATATATATATATATATATATGTATATATATATATATATATATATATATATATATATATATATATATATATATATATGTATATATATATATATATATATATATATATATATATATATATATATATATATATATATATATATATGTATATATATATATATATATATATATATATATATATATATATATAACCTTCCATTACATGTAAATAGAGAACTCTGAAATTTTGGTCCAAAAATATTAAGGTCTATAGGGTGCTAAAGTCGATTTTATTGGTAAAATTGTATATTTTACAGGAAAAAAAACATAAATGTACGTTAAAAACATTAGTTTTTTGAGGTTTCAGTTGTATAGATAGTTATTACAATTATGTACAAACTTAGACTACGTGCGACCACGGGAGACAAAGTTATAAGCAACGTTATTTTTTTCAGATATAAATTGCATAAATATTCTGGACTGAAAAATGTGAACAAATTTAGATCACGTGGAATCATGGATTATCAAGTAAAGTGAAGTTATACGCAATTAAAAGACGTACAAAATTCAAACATAGGCCAAATTTTGTATTTAATGGTTACTTTTTGCTGTGTACCTTATTTTTTTGACGCATAAATTGCATAGATATTGAAGAATAACAATTTTAAATAATCTTAGACCATATAAGAGCATGCTTCGACCACGTAAACTTTAGTTATGAGCCGTTTAAAAACGTATGAAATGCACAAATAGGCCAAATTTTATATTTAATGGTTACTTTACGTTGCGCACTTTATTTTTTTGAGATATAAATTATATAGATATCAGAACTAAAAATTTCGAACATTCTTAGACCAAGTGCAACCATGGGCTACTAAGTAAACTCAAGTTATGACCAACTAAAGACATATAAAATGCACAAATGAGTGACATTTCGTCTTTATTGGTTACTTTATGTTACGCACCTTATTTTTTTTATGAATAAATTGCGTACATATTCAGGACTAACAATTTCGATTAAATTTAGAATTAAAATTTAATTAAACCCATATTAAAATTAAAACCGGGTGGGCAACCAAGTAAACTCAAGCTATGAAAAATTAAAAAAGGCATGAAATGCACAAATATGCCAAATTTCGTATTTAATGGTTGGATGTTTGCATGAAATTTTTCGAACAGAATACTGAAATAATTATCAAATTGTAATCAATAATCAATAGTTTAGAAAAAATAATTAATACATTAATTTCGTAAATAAGTATTATAAATAAGTAGTTTAGTTTATATACAAAAAATCTATAAAATGTTTAAAATCACATTATTGGTAAACGTCCTTTAATTGCTCATAACTCGAGTTGAGTTGGTCGTCTATAGTTATACGTGGTCTAAGATTATTTGAAACTGTCAGTCCTAAATAGCTATGCAAATAATGTGTGTAAGGTAATCATTAAGTTTGAAATTTGGCTTATTTGTTCATTTAAATTGCTCATAACTTGGGTTTACTTGGTCGCCCGTAATCGCAGGTCATCTAAATTTGTACGTAATTGTTAGTTCTACATATTTATACAATTGAAACTTCAAAAAAGCAATGTTTTCAACGTACACTTATATTTTTATCCTGTAAAATATACAATACACTGATGTTACCAATAAAATCGACTTTACCACCCTGTAAACCTTAATATTTTTGGATCAAAATTTCAGAGATCTTTATTTACACATAACAGAAGGTTTTTAGCTGGTAGAACCGCCAAATATAAAAACTATTTTTTAGGGGTCAGTCTAATATATATATTAGAGTGACCGGATCTCATAGAGGGGGAAAAAAATGTCGGAATCTTGTTCGTCTGGACCCCACAAAACGATTCCCCTTTCCAGATATTGAGATAGCCGAAATTGGAGCTCGATTAAACGACGTTAACCCGTGCTGCTCGCCGCTCAAAGTTTGAAAAAATCCAAATTTTTGGCCAAAAAGCTGACATATGGAAGCCATAACTCCAAAACGGTAAATAATAGAAACACGCTTAATATCTCAAAAGAAAGCTAATGTTGTTCTTCAAAATTTATATTCTATACATAATTGTTGTTATTTTAAGTCAAACCGAGTTACAACAGCCTTTAGCCCCAAAAACGTGACCTGGTACTACTAGGAGCATACTTCGTATATTTTGTTATTAAGTGATAAATTTTGGTTTTTTTTTGGTATATTTTTGAGTTTAAAGTAGAAATATAATAAAAAAACAAGTAATACTGATAAGTCTAATGACATTTTTTATTTTAAAATATAAAAATTAGGTATATAATACATACAAAACAGACACAGAAAAGATACAGACGTAGTACCTACATGAGTTGATAATTTTACATAGTTATCTAATCTATTTTAGAGCTTTTGTTAAAGTAGTTTGTGAAACGTCAGGATATAATGCTCGGCATTTACTTACAACTTGCAGGACATATTGCTTTTGGTCTTCATCTTTTGTCAGAAGGTCGTTAAAGTCGGTTATTAATTTAACACCACGCTCAGCCATATCATTAACTACTTTTTTGACAATTTTCAATCCTTCTTGGAAGTCATTATTTTGAGGCCAGGTGTTTGGATGTTGTCTTAGGAAATCTGTTTTTATATTAAATTGGTCAAAGAATGTAAACGTTTCTTTGGTAAGTAAATTTACCAATCCTCCATCAACTACCTCTTTTAAGTTTTCTTTCCTAACTTTTGGATTTACAACCCTAGCGTGCTGTGATGGTTCATCTGTGCTACTGAGCAATTTATTAGCCATTAACAACTTTTCATCGTCTGTAATGGTGGGATCAAAAAACGATAATCCCACCAACTTTGCATTCAAATACCACAAATGGTTCGAAAATTTGGTCAAGGCTATTTCTGCAATGTCGTTGTCACATTCTTTATAGTCTAACAGACTATGCAAAATACCTAAATCTTGCTTTGGTGCAAGATGAGCTTTTGGAGCATTGAACCAAACTTTACAATAAATTTTAACTAGGAAAACAGAAATGGCACGCACAGAACTTTCTTCTTCTTTAGACATCTTAAATTGACGACGAAAAATGAACATTTTTTAAGCAGTAAATAGCCTTTGCCATCCACCTAGCGTGATGGCAAAGGCTATTTACTGGGGTGGCTCTCAGTTAATTTGGTCTCGAATTCAACAGTAACATTTGCAATTACTTCTGGAGTTAGCTGCTTTTGTATTAGATTGTCACTGATACCTATGCCGTATTTTCCTTTGTCTATCTTGGGCCACGCAGTGAGGAATCTCTTGAAAATGTCTGGATGAGGTCTAGTGGTTGATCCCATTTTTGTGTCGAATACGCCTCTTAACAGAATTTCCAAGATATGGTGACGGCAAGCAAGGTATAACAAT
>CM032446.1:228139849-228193737 GCA_019049505.1 Pachyrhynchus sulphureomaculatus | reverse complement strand
TAATATTGTTCCATATTTAATGGTTTAGGCTGTATATTGCAAGGGAACGCGCTAGCGGCAAACTTTTTTCCGATTTCATTCACTATTGTCGTCACTGCTCATTCCTTATGCTACCTATCGTAATAAAATATGGCTATAACCTGACCAGAAAACATATGTACTCGTATGTTTTAAAAAAAAAAGTACGTAAATCGGATAAGTGGTTCTCCAGTGATAAGCGCACTAACGGACAGACACACATAGAGACGTTGCATTTTATATATATTATAGATTATAGATATCGATTGTGTCCATTCTTTAGGCGGAGGCTATTGTTTGTTTTTTTTTTATGGGTCTAGCACACGTGCTGCAGGGTAATCCCTAAAGCGCTACAGGAGCGACACGTGTGCGGAAAAAGCGATTCACATTGTTCTTGAATCGCTGTAAATTGTACTCGGTGGGAAACACAGTCCTGGGTAAGCCATTCCAAAGGGATGATGTTCTCCATATAAAAGACTGCTTGAAAAGCATTGTACGAGGAGTAACAAGCTGAACCTCATACGGATGTGAAGTATCATGTGGGTTTATTGATCCGTTTAAATGATGAAATCAAGAATGAGCTTCCGCATTTAGCGAAGACAAAAGTGTTGTTTTACCCAGAAAATACACCAGCTTACAAGTCCATAAAATCGACAGTGAAATTAGGACAATTGGGCTATGCATTGCTTCTTCATCTACCGTATTCACCAGATCTGGCCTCACAGCAATTATTACCATTTTCTAAATTTAAAAAGGTGGCTCGAGGGAAAGAGGTTTAGCTCAAATGAAGAAGTCGAATGGAAAGTTGAGGCTTATTTGGAAGAGCTCGACAAATTGTATTATATGAAAGGTATCCAAACAAAAAGTTATTTGTTAAAAATAATTTCACATTGTTATAAATTTCAACTTGTGCTGTAAAACTACATGCCTTTTCATTTCGCTGGAAAAGCATCCTGGAAAATACGTTGTCCTTAAGTCAGCAGCACTATGCTATGATATTTAAAACAAATGATGTTTACAGGTAATTCAAGAACATTTCGTTTGAATTCCCACCGGTAACATGCATATATACATACTCATATATTTTTATTTTTATGAGTATCAATATTTTCTGCTTTATGTTATATTTAAAAGATATCTACTTTGCATATACATTCAATAGTATAATAAAAAACATTTATCATACAGGGAATATTGGGACCATAAGGCAAAAGAAAAGAAATAGAAGAAAAAGAATTATTATTACCTTTGATGAATGATGTAAAATTCAATAGGAAGGGGCTAACATTCGTTTCGGGTTCATGTTTATTTGATTTATGGATAAATGTGCTGACTTTTCAAGTTAAAATTAGTTTTTTTCTTTGTTTAAGTGGGTCCCTAAGTCTCTGGAAAAGTGATTGATTTTTAATAGCGTAGTCTCACACAGGACCGTAGCTAAAAGAATGTCTTACTGCTGAGAAAGTATTTTCGGCGCCTTTAATTGTTTTTTACGGTTGCGACATAAACTAAAAAGCAATTAAAATCACCGCCAAAAACAGAAATACGAGGATGGATTGAAAAGTTCTCGGCCTCTCCAAAAAATAATTATAATAATTTTATTATAGTACCCTCAATAAGTTTATACTTTCTTTGGTTGTCAGTGTAAAATTTTGTTGCTGTAGAATTTGCGGTTTTTAGGTTAGAAAGAGTTTAGTGAGACCACGTGCAGCGTTTTTGGAAAAATGGAAGAAATTGAACAACGTGCGGTTCTCAAGTACCTGTTTAAAAAAAGATTAACACCAAAGGAGATCCACGATGATACGAAAACAACACTAGGAGAATCTGCTCCGTCATATACCACGGTGAAAAAATGGATTGCAGAATTTAAACGTGGACGAGAGATCATCGAAGATGACCCTCGCTCCGGCCAGCCCACGACCTCTACGACTGAAGAAAACATCGGCAAAGTGTGTGATCTCATATTAAAAGACCGTAGATTTACTATCAGGGAATTTGCAGACATTACAGGCATCTCGAATGAACGAACACAAAACATCTTTGCCAACAAACTAGGATTTTCTAAGGTTTCCGCTAGGTGGGTCCCCAGATTTATTTCATTAGAACAAAGACGAATTCGACTCACAATTTCTCGGTACTGTTTAAGGCTGATCTGCAAGATTTTTCTAAACAGGTTTGTGACAATGGTCGAAACCTAGGTTCACCACTATACACCAGAGTCAAAACAACAATCCAAGTGTGGAAAAAATCTGGTGAACCGATCCCAAAGAAAGCGAAGGCAATTCTGTCGGCTGGAAAAGTAATGGCGACAGTTTTTTGGGATGCTAAAGGTATTATTACCTTCTGAAAGGCGAAACAATAAACTCGACTTACGACTTACTATTGCACCCTTTTGCGTCGTTTACGTCAAGAAATTAAAGAGAAACGGATTACTAAGAAAGAAAGTTTTGTTCCATCAGGACAACGCTAGTGTTCACACGTCTGTTGAGTCTATGGCTCAAATTCGTGATTGTGGTTTCGAATTTCTGCCCCACCCTGCTTATTCTCCTGATTTGGCATCTTCCGACTTTCTTCTGTTTCCAAACCTAAAAAAACTCCTCGGTGGCCAAAAATTTTCATCAAATGAAGCTGCAGTTAACCAGCATTTTGAAGACTTTGAGGAATCTTTTTTTCAAACAGGTGTGGAAGCTTTGGAAAGCAGGTGGATGAAGTGCATAGAGCTAGGTGGAGATTACGTAGAAAAATAAAAAAAATTTTGTACCTATTTTATATTGTTATCTTGACTAGGCAGCGAATTTTTCAATCCATCCTCGTAAAATAAATTTTGACCCTATTAAAAGATGGAAAAGTTCAAGACAATCTAAAATAGAGGTAAAAATACTTCAGAGAAGACAGAGTCAAAAAAATAATATATAGACTAATATGGAAAATATGGCTAAAGGAAACAATGCCATGAGCGTGAAAGAATGATGCTACATAAAAAGGGTGATTAAATCCCATATAAGAATTACAGATCCTTTCCGTTACGATTTGCAAATAGAAATTTTCAAACAATAGACTTAACTGGTTTGTTAAAGCTATATATATATATATATATATATATATATATATATATATATATATATATATATATAGATAGATATATATATATATATATATATATATATATATATATATATATATATATTATATATATATATATATATATATTATATTATATATATATATATATATATATATATATATATATTATATATATATATATATATATATATAAAGGGTGATTCATTTTAGAGGTACTTTTTGTGATGGGGATTTAATTGCAGATTGCGCATGCGTCGTGTCAACCTAAGTGGCATTCCTGTTCAGTAGTGTTTGACAATTCATAATGGAAAGACTTAGCCTGGCACAGCGTCTACAAATTGTTCAACTTTATTACGAAAATGGGCGTTCTACGAGGAATGTGTATCGGGCGCTTAGAGCAACTTATGGTCCACATAATCGGCCTACCGAACGCACAATTCGCTCTACCATCAATAAGTTTGAGACCCAATTTTCATTATTAGATAATGCTCGACCGAATAGACCACATCCAGCACGTAGTGAAGAAAATATAGGGGCGGTAGCGGAGAGTGTACGCGAAGACCGTGAAGTGTCGATTTGTCGCCGTTCTCAACAGCTTGGCCTGTCATATTCAACAACTTGACGTATTTTACGTAAGGATCTTTCTTTAAAAGCATACAAAATTCAACTAGTGCAACAACTGAAGCCGACCGACCTTCCGAATCGTTTCCGTTTTAGTCGTTGGGCTCTTGACAAGCTTGCAGAAGATCCACTGTTTTCGAGAAAAATTGACTTGACTTTTTCCTTTGGGGCTATGTAAAGTCCAAAGTCTACATGGATAAGCCAGCTACAATTGAGGCATTGGAGGCCAATATTACTCGAGTCATTGGCCAAATACCACTCGAAATACTCACGCGCGTCATTGAAAATTGGAACTTCAGAATGGACGTTGTTAACCGTAGTCGCGGACAACATTTGAAAGAAATTATCTTTAAGAAATAATTGTAAAGAATGGTTCTTTTATATGATAATAAAGATTATAAAATAAAATTGTTTTTATTCATTTTTTTTGTATTTAAAAAAAAGTACCTCTAAATGAATCACCCTTTATATATATATATAACATATATATATATATATATATATATATATATATATATATATATATATATATATATATATATATATTATATATATATTATATATATATATATATATATATATAATATACATATATATATATATATATATATATATATATATATATATATATATATATATATAGTACGAAGTAGTATCATCCTGACAGAATGGTACACAAAGCCATCATGGTCAAGAAGATGCTTCAACTTTCATTCGAGCCATGCGGTGGCATACAAGATCAGTGTTATTGTAGATTTAAAAGATAGAGCAAGAAACTTAACTACCCCAAAACTGAGAGCAGCTACACGAAAAAAGTAGAAACTGTCAAATAGCTTTTAAGAAAGAGACATCTACCGCACAATAAAAAAAAGAACCTACATAGCCACCAAAGGACAAAAAATAAAAAATATCTACCACTACCATACACCAAGGAACTATCAGAAAAACTAAATAATCGGTCAAGTGCAAGTTGAACTTGCGCAATTAGTGTTCCGTACATTGATTGCTTTTTAAATAAGAATTTTCATTACTGAAGTGTAAAATGATTAGAGACTTCACAAAACATATCCCAAATGAGTTTTCAACAAAGTTTTTTTCCGATCTTTAGTGAAAAACTGATGACTTTGAAATTTTTGTTTTTTTTTATATACCAAATAAATTATTAAAGCTAATACACTCGTGATAATTTTCATTCAATCTACACCCTGTAGAGAATATTCCAGAATTTTTTTAAAAGTTGTTGATCAGTACTTTTCGAGATAAGGTGGGGGGACAGCGATTTTTCGCACTTTTTTAAAAATAAAACTAAGAGAATTGTGCGCAAGTATTACATTATAAATATTTTTGAACTCGTCTTTTTATAAGCTTTCATTTGACACCCCACTCGAAGACCTGGTAAAAAAAAAAATTTCACTTCCGATTTCACTCCCAACGCTAACCCCTTAAGTCAAAATTTAATTTTCAAAATGATCTTATAAGTGTTCCGTACGGAACATTAAAAATACATAAAAAATCAAAACATTAAAGTGTGCCACAAAACCCATAATAAATTGCGTTCATTGTTTACAAATTTAAAAAGTCCTACTCTCATCATGAACCAGGCAAATATGTAAATGATATATTTTAAAACACCCAGTATACACAAAAATATTTGATACAAAAACAGAAAGTAAAAAGCATCTTGATAAGAGATATAAGATCAAAATACTGATTTTAGTAACACACTGACGTGTACACATTCAATGTGCGTACTTCGTGAATCCTAAAAATAAGATTTATTTGAAGTGAAGTATATAGGGATACGAAAAATTTTAAAATGTAATAAAGAATTCTGTTTGTTTTTAGATATGTAAATTAGAAACTTTAAAAACACTCAAAAAATTTGGCGAAACGTCAACCACAAAAAATAAAAAAAATAATCGTTTCATTGCCGAACCTAAACACCCAATAATACAAAAATCACATAATTTATAAAAATAACAAGATTGGAAAAAGGAAAACAAATTATTATAGATATGTATATATATATATATATATATATATATATATTATATATATATATATATATATATATATATATATATACATATATATATTATATATATATATATATATATATATATATATATATATATATATATATATATTACTATTAAGGGAATAACCCTGAGAGGCCACGTACAAAGTGCAGCTATACGAGAAGAACTCAAGATTCAAGACATAGTCCGGATGCTAGCCAATATGGACAAAACCCAGAAACAAGAAGACCTCCCTGTCAACCACCAAAAAGATGGCACGAAAGCTGGACATCTGCGTCACTTCTTCTTATAAGACCTTATCTTATAAGAAGAAGAAGAATATGTATATATGTACATATATATATATATATAATATATATATATATTATATATATATATATATATATATATATATACATACAGTGTGTCCCAAAAAGTTTTATACAAATGGAGAAAAAGTTTATCTTACATATTATAAAAAAATTTATTCTTGATAAAAAGTACTGCATCACATGGAAATCCATAATCAAGCATCAAGGGTTTAAAATATTTGATGGTATATACGGAAAATAAAAATAATGATTTATAGTAAAGAGTAAAGTGTGTTTAAATACAGAGCAAAATATTAATTGAAAATGTTAATAGGAACTAAAAAATTATGCTCACGTTTAGATTTGTGGCCTTCCTAGTTAAAAATTCAAAAAAACTCACGTCGATAATTGTTGGATTATATATTAAATAAAAGAGAACGAAATCACTACAAATTTTAGGCTGAAAATAAATTAAACATATCTTTGGAAATATCTAACAACTCTCGAAAAACTTCAAAGCTAAAGTCAGTCTGCATTTGCAATAATTAGAAATGCCAGTAAAATTGAGTGATAAAGATAAAATTGAATTTGTTCTCATAGTTGGAGATAATTATAAAACGTTCAGAGAAGCAGCAGAAATCGTTAATAGACACCCTGATAAAACTGTACACTGTAGGATATCTAATAAATAAATTCAACATTGAAGTTTGAAAATAAATTTAAAGAAACATCCGGCATGAGTTTCAAATAAAGATAATCAACATCAAGTAATACTACTGGTAGTAGAAAAGCCAAAAGATTCACTTCGGAAAAGATCAGCTTTATTGAATGTGAGTACAACTACAGTTTTTTAAGATTAAATAAATTTAAGCCATACAAACCCCAATTTACCCATACTTTAAAAGCAGGCGATTTTGAACGAAGATTTGAATTTTGTGCTTGGTTTCAAGGAGAGTTGGTGCAATATCCATACTCGAGATCAATACTCGTTTAAAAACGGTGTGGAATTTTTTAAAGACAGAATAGTTTGGACCATTCTTTTTTCGAAATAATAAGAATGCTGAACGTTATCTAGAATTTTTTATATAATGGGTTCTCTGAGTTTCTTAATCGCCTACCAATAACTGAAAAACAGACAAAACTTTCACGCACGCCCTCTATAAACAATAACACTTTTTTGGTGAAATTATATATATGAAAAAAAAAAAAATATATATATATATATATATATATATATATATATATATATATATATATATGTATATATATATATATATATATATATATATATATATATATATATATATATATGTATATATATATGTATATATATATATATATATATATATATATATATATATATAATATATATATATATATATATATATATATATATATATGTATATATTATATATATATATATATATATATATATATATATATATACAGTATTAAGGGAATTAAGTTCAGCAGCAGCATTAAACAATTAAGCTGCATTGAACCTTATCTAATAATGTGTATTCTGTTTTTACCATTTTTATCAGTGGCCTTTTGTTTGGCTTAAATATTAAAGATTATGTTTTTACTTATTGTTTCAGAGAAATCGCGTCATGAGATCCAGGAGACGAGTTGCTTGCATCCTTCTTTTGCTGGCTTTTGTCTTTGCTGGTTGCTGGCTACCGTACCACGTCTTAATCTGATCGATGACACCCAACCGGCAAACGAAGATGACGAGTATCAAATCGAGAAAAATTATGAAACTCAGAAGATTAGTAGATACTTACTTTTATTGGGCCACGCCAATTCTGCGCTGAATCCGATCATATATTGCGCATTATCGAGGAATTTTAGAAATTCAATCAAGAGTTTGTTGAAGTGTAAGATTACGTGTAGAAAAAGGAAGAATAATCTTAATAATGTAAGTATGATTAAGGGTAATTTTCAGTATTTTTAAATCTAATGATGTAAGTAATAAAAAAAAAACAAAAAATAACACATTCAAAACTATCCTTCTAATCTCCTCCTTTAACCTTTTAATGGTTTGACTGTAAAGAATATTGTTGTGGTTTGATCATTACACAGCCACAAAAAAAAAGTTCATTGCCCCGAACCAAAATAGATGGATCCAGTGTATTTTTCGACGCTTAATTCGAATCTGCAGTTAAAAAAAGATTTATCGTGTCATTTTTTTTTTTGCCAAAAACATCCCTTGAAATGGGCTAAAACTATAGTAATAATGTAATGACTCTTAATCACGTGTGAAAAATGGTAGATATGTTATAATCTAGAGAAGAGAATATGCATTCAAACCACAGCAGGCTAATTCTATTACTTAAACCAAAATCCACCCTTATAGGGGATCAAAAGTACCTCTAAAATTCAAACAACGCATGTGAGTTTAAATAGTATGTACAAAAGACAAAATATCTGAATCTGGTGTGACCACCACACTACTCTTAAACGGTTAGGGTCCCTATAGGGTGTATGGTGTAAAAACCACCTCCACGTACGAAGATATCTCATAAATTTCGGTAACGATGAGCTTGGTAGTTTTAGGCAGAGTGAACAAATATGGAGTAGATTCGCTTGAATCACCGATATACGACTATAAACTACCCTTACACTAGATTCATGTATTTTGGTTCATGATAATGAACTTTCTTTTGTGTAGGTGTGTTATCTTCACCAAACTTAAGGAAAAATTCTCATAATATTATAGAGACATTTTTATGGTGCTGCAGAGGAATCCCTAAAGCGCTACAGAAGCGACGCGAGTGCGGAAAAAAAAAAAAAGCGATTTACGTTGGTCTTAAATCGCTGTAAATTGTACTTGGTGGAAAACATAGTTGATTTGGAGGGTAAAGGTTTCTAGTTCGGAATAATATTCCCAGCTTTTGAGAGGCTTCCCTGTTATGCTTGCGACATGTTCATACATATTTGCTCTCAAATTACCGCCCAGCAAATTGAGTGACGTTGGTAGAGGAATGGAGTGCCCTGACATAACTATGTTGGGTTCGGCACCGTTAATCTTTTGAGAAGAAACTACCGCCTGGGTTTTTGTAGCGTTAAATTCTACTTGGCTACTGTCACCCCAAGATAGTATTCCTTTCAGGGCTTTGTTAAGTTGAACGACTTCCTGCTGTCTGCGGATATTTGCATGATTAGCTGATGTTCGAGCTTTCAAATTGAATGAAGAAATACGCGTATTGTCATCTACAAAGCTATAGAATGGATTACTGATCCTTTCCAGCAGATCGTTAATGTAAATAAGAGAGTAGGAGACAGTATGGAGCCTTGAGGCACACCGGCGTTCATAGTGAAGGGTTAGAAAGAAATTCGTCGACTGCCACTCGTAAAGAAGGACTATACAAAATGTATGGACTCATCCCTTTTAATTCCTTTCTCTTAAGCAATATAGTTAAAAAACTATAAGTTCTGCAGCTACTTCAAGTTTGAAAACTGATATATCACTTCGTTCGAAAGTTATCCTAACAAAACACAGGCAGACCAGCAGACAGAAGTATACTGTTTTTTTGTGATCTAGGAGCTCTAAACTGTAAAGAAATGCAAAATCTCGGAATGTGATTTATTTCATGAATACAATTCTTCCTTTAGTAAGGCAAATAACAAACATTAGAAAAACACCCTTTTCACTACGCCACGTATTTAGTGAAAAACATTCCAATTCTCTTAAAAACTTTAAGTACTAAACCACTACTTTAAGATTAATTAGTTTCCCCGCCTTTCTATTTCCTACTACACATAAAAGCTTTTTCAGCTTGCAGTCAAAACCATTTTAAACTCTTATCATACTTTCTATCGCTGTAACTTTAGTTTTCTCGAGCATCTGTATAAAGTTGTTCTTGAAGGTTGGGGCAAACCAGTTTCGTAGATAAACATCCGTAAACGTTGTAATTCACGTAAACTTTTAAGGGGTTACATACACCTGGGCGCTGCAAAAGTATGTATATTTTAAAAAAATATATTTTAAAGCTTATTAAAGTAGTTCACTCATGCTAGAGACCGGATTATATCCATTTGCATTTTTCATATGCATTTGCATATTTAGACCATCTCACCGATTATTGCATATTTTACCCAAAATCTAGTAATGATGCATATTTTTCCCTATATTTACAATATTTCTCGGTATTACTAGGCAATTGAATTGCTCAGGATATTGTTAATGTCGCCATCTGGAACCGATCTTATCGCCGGGACATTACCTGCAATAGTCTAAACATCGATTAGGTTATAGTACCAAGGGAATACCCAAAATTACGACGGTATTTTATTCCTTTGTTTCTTGGTCGGGATATTAAGTGATAAGTAGTTAGTTTCTAAGAATACTTGTTTGAGCGTGGAAGACGAATTTTTATTTTAAAACATGATATCAGTTTTAACATTATTGTTGACGCGCTTGTATTAGTGTAGTCTTTTTGCAATTTTTAACGTGTTGTGTTAAAGTTTAACCTGTACCATGCCACCCGCAAAAAAAAGTGTAGTAAATGACTTCGATAGTGCAGAGGTTATGGCAGTTCGTCAATCCAAGGAAGCATTTAACGATTCTAAAATAAAAAAAAAGATCGCTTTGATTAGCACTCACTTTTCCCACATACCTGCGGGTATTAAAAAGCTTGAAACTCGAGGTTTTGCGTTGACCGAATCAATTCAGTTAATGAATAAAATCCGTCAAATAAACTCCACATTGCCAGATGTATTCCGGCGTAGCGTTAAAGAAAAGTTTGAAAACATTTTGTGCAATAACCCAGGCTTTGAACCTTTGTGTCAAATTGATAGTTTTATTAATGGGACGGGTGAACTTTTGCCAGAAACAATAAGTGCTAACATAGCACCCAAATTCAAATACTGCCCAGTTACCTCAGTGGATGTGGAACGGTCTTTTTCCACTTATAAAAATATTTTAAGTGATCGAAGTCACAATCTTACTATCCAACATTTGGAACAATACCTTATTGTTTACGTGTACAAGAATACAAATGATAAGTAATTTAAAAAAATGTTAAATAATTGTTAATTAAATTTAAACATCGTTGATAACTTGTTAATTTTATGCTGATATTGAAATAATAAAATTACTACTTTTATTATTATTTAATATTGCATATTTTGACTCTTTTCATGCATATTTCAAGCATTTTTCATGCATATTTGCATGCGTATTTCAAGATTTTTATGTTGCATATAATCCGGTCTCTACTCATGACAATCGGAGCCAAAAGTATAATCCGATCATAAATACAAAAAGTTTAAAATACCCACGGCAGAGTGTTTTATTTTTGTCGAAAACTGTATTCGATATATGGAAACTTTCATATGCAGACACACACTTTTAATGAAAATAAATATGGCAATGCTGCCAATGCGTATACCGAATGCTCTATAGAATGATGTTTATATAGATTATTATACTTTGTGTATGTTTACTGTTTAGATCGCATTACTTCTATTTAAAATAAAAAAAAACAATTTAATAAAAAATGCCTTTTGATTATAATCAGTTGCGACATAAAGGCAAATTTGCAAAGGAAAGCTCATCAATAAACAGCTTGGGAAACATATAAGATCTTATATGGCAAGAAAAGATGAAATAAGAAAACAAAGAGCATCAAGAGCTAATCTGCCTGCAACCAAAAAACTTAGAAATTTATTGATTAGTAGTAAAGAGGCCACGAGAAAAAATAAAGAAAAACTAGAATGGGTACAGTATCAATCAAATTGTGGACTGCAGATGGACGTTTATCATACTGGTGACATCCTCAAGCGTTAACTAATATATTGAATATTGTTTCAATTACATCCGAGGGCTGTTGCTTTGTGTATTTCGATTTAGAAACATTGGGATTTTCAAGTACAGCTGATATTTTGCAAATAGCTGTGAATCGGGATCAAACATTCAGTCTTTATATTAGGCCTATGCAATCGAGTAATTACTATGCTTTCAAAGTTACGGGCTTAGAACATATTAATGGCAACCTGTATCTATAGGGTAAACCTATCAAAACAATCACTCTAAAGGACGCCTTAATTTCATTCCAACAGTTTTTAAATTTTTCCCCAAAACCTTGCGTACTTGTTGCCCACAGTGCACGTTTTGATTCGTCTCATTTAATTCAAGGTATAATTAATTTTGCAATGATCGAGGATTTTAAAAATATTGCTGGTTCTTCGGACACTGTAAGACTTTTTAAAAAACGTCGACCTGACCGAAAAGGCTTAGAAATATTTAAGCTCGGAAAGTTAGTGCATGATTTATTGCATTGCAAACGAAAAATTCCATGAGGCGATATATGACGCTAAAATCCTTGAATATTTGGCAAATGAGAAGAGAGAAGATTTAAGTACAAAGTACGTATCGTATAAGGAGTGCGTCATGGAAAAACTAATATTGCCATTTTTAATTTATTTAAAAAGTGTTATTTCATATCTTAAAATTAAAACAATTGCATCTGAATGCATAAATTTGAAAGATCAAAAAAGCTCTTATGATAAATTGGGTTCTACAGGAATAGCGCAATTATTATCTAGTCGAAAAGACGATGGCAAACCACATGTAATCAAAGATATGCGAGTAGTAAATAAAGTAATGAATTAGTTAACAAATAGTTTATAGTACTTTATTTATTTATCATTGGTATCATTAATTACACAAGTCTGCAACAAAAATGCTGTCTGGATGTTTTCAACTGATTTCTATGTATTTAGGTGTTCTGAAAACTTAAAAAGTACTCAAAAAATTCCAGAACTTCAGGTTATTTTGCAAAACGCAAAATTTTATTATAAAAAAGGGTTTTTTGGGCTAACTTGAAGTCATAAATAAATAGGTACAATTTTATTTTGATTACTGTTTTTAAATGTATACAGGCCATAACTATCATTTCTTTCTAAATAAAGAACGCCCTGTGTGAGCTAAAATAACATAACATAAACGTTGTAACCAGAACGTGCGCGCTCCGATAGTGTAGAAAGTGGCGCGGTACGATTACGTGTTAACTCGTCATTGTTTTATAGATCTTGGTTCAATATAGTGCAATATCATGTGTGCGGAAGTGTGTGAATTCGTCTGACAGTTTCTGTTATATTTGTGGCGAACATATGGTATTAAAGCAACAACTTAATATTACGGACTTTATAAAAACTTGGAGATCAGGATAAAGTTTGGGCACCTCATAAAGTCTGCAAACGATGTGTTGAAGACCTTCGAAATTGGTTTAAGGGCAAGAAAAAAGCTTTCCGATATACGATTCCTATGGTATGGCGCCAGCAAAAGAACCATAGTGATGATTGTTACTTTTGTTCGTGTAATGTGAAAGGGTATAATTCAAAATGGAAGCAGTCCATTTCATACCCCAATCTCCAATCAGCTATTCGTCCCATCCCTCATGGGACCGAAATACCAGTGCCCAAGGCCCCTGCTACCTTGGAAGAGATTCCAAGTTCTGACGAAGATGGTGCTGTACCTGAACCTGATGACAAGTCAAGATGACAGCAGTCCGAAATTGTTTTCCCAGGGCGAGCTAAATGATTTGGTAAGAGACTTGAATCTTCCCAAAAACGCTGCTGAGTTGCTTGGATTAAGGCTCAAAAGCAGGAACTTACTTTTGCCGGAGTGTCTGCCTCCTGGTTTAGATATCGTGAGAAGCAGTTCACTTCCTACTTTGCCCAAGAGGACGAGTTGGTTATATTGAAGGTTTGATGGATACATTTAAGATCTCATACGACCCAGCACAGTGGCGTATTTTCATAGATTCTTCAAAAAGAAGCCTTAAAGTAGTTCTGCTTCACAATGGCGGTTTCTATGCTTCCATTCCTGTCGGTCATTCCGTACACCTCAAGGAAACCTACAAGAACTTGGAATTGGTTCTGCAATTGGTTCTTGCAAATTAAAATATAAAGACCACGGTTGGCAAGTGTGCGGTAATTTAAAAATCTTGGGCATGTTGCTCGGACAACAATCTGGGTTTACCAAATTCCCTTGCTTTTTGTGTCTATGGGATAGTAGAGACCGAGCAAATCACTGGACCAAAAAGTGTTGGCCTCCGAGGGAGCTTAAAGTTGACGAAAAGAACGTCCTGCATGAAACTTTGGTGCCTCCTCATAAAGTTCTTCTACCACCGCTTCACATAAAGCTGGGATTGATGAAGCAATTTGTAAAGTCACTTCCAAGAGATGGAAATTGCTTCAAATACTTAATATCAAAGTTTCCAGGCCTCTCGGAGGCAAAGTTGAAGGAAGGTGTTTTCGTTGGACCAGATATTAGACGGCTTATGGCTGATCCACAATTCATCACAACCATGACGGATCCTCAAAGAGAAGGGTGGATTGCCTTTAAAGAGGTCATAGAGAAATTTTTAGGCAATAACAAAGACCCTAACTACAAACAAATCGTCAAAAGAATGTTAAAAGCATTTCAAGCTTTAGGTTGCCTAATGAGTTTAAAAGTACATTTTCTTCATTCCCACCTCGACTACTTTCCAGAAAATTTAGGAGATCTGAGTGAAGAGCAAGGTGAACGATTTCACCAAGATATTAAGGAGATGGAAAAAAGATACCAGGGAAGATAGAGCGTCTCAATGTTGGCAGACTACTGTTGGACGCTTCAGAGAGACCTTCCAGATGCTTCCTACAAGCGAAAATGTACCAAAAGGAGTCTCACTGGGAAAAAGAAATGTGTTTAGTGCTTACTAATGAATGTATTTTAGATAAAAAAATAAGTTTTGTTACGCAATTATAAATTAAAAAAAAAATTTTAGTCTTTTATCTTTTATTTTAAGATAATAACTTGTTTAACATAGATACCTACATTGTCAGAAAACGTGACGTTCTATGACAAAATGAAAGTCATTTTCGGATTCGGTACCCCCAAAAACATAAGAATTACGCAAAAAAACCAAACTTGTGTTATTTATTTAGTTTTACGGAGAAGATTTATAAAACCGTTTTTCTTTAATATATATTTAATATTGTTATCAATTCATATGTAATAGTGTTGATAAATAAATATAATATTAACTTAAAATATTGAAAAGTTATTGACCCTACAAACATATATTTGTTAAATATAAATCTCTTAAATACTAAAGAAAAAAATAATAAATATAAAGATACAAATTCAAATATTTAATTAATACATTTAATATTTCTGTTTGATAATTATAGATAAAATTGATAAACATATTGTGTTTATTCAGTAAATTATTTAACCTACAAATGAATTTCTATTTAACAATAAACCATTTTAAATGCTGTTTGAATGTTGGCGCGTAAAATATGACGACATACAGCGTTGTCAAATTGTGATATTTGTCCTCACTACGCAGTTATTCTTTTAAACAAATATCAACTTTAAATATATATAAAATCTTTTTAAAAAACCGATTAAATAAAATTATTTTTATTTCAAAATTTTTCTAATTTTTTTTTTACTAATTTAAAAAAATTCGTAAGAAAAGTTCTTAAGATATACAGGAAACTATGCCTTTTTTACACTTCATTGACCTATTGCATGTTAATTATGTGCATTTTAATTTTGAATATCTCGCTTCGCAATCGGTCAAATTTTTTCTTTTTAGTGTTCCATACGGAACACTTATAAGATGACTTCGGTGTCTGTCTGTCTGTCTGTCACACCTGATTTTCTCCGAAACTATTTGTCATAGAAAGTAAAAATTTGGTAATAATGTAGGAATTGATGGCCTCATCAGAGCCTTGTAGTTTTGAAAGTTAAATTTTGACTTAAGGAGTTAGTTTTGGGGGGTGAAATCGGAAGTGAAAAAAAAAATTTTTTACTTGGTCATCGAGTGTGGTGTCAAATGAAAGCTTGTGAAAAGCGAGTAAAAAATATATATTTAATGTAATACTTGCGCGCAATTTTCTTTGTATTATTTTTAAAAAATCGCGAAAAACTGCTGTCCTCACCTTATCTCAAAAAGTACTGATCGAAAAATTTTGAAAAAACTCTGGAATATTCTCCACGGGGTGTAGATTGAACGAAAATTATCTCGAGTGCATTACTTTTAATAATTTATCTGGTATATAAAAAAAAAAAAAAATTTCAAGGTTATCAGTTTTCAGTAAAGATTGGAAACAAACTTTGTTGAAAACTCATTTGGAGTGTGTTTCGTGAAGTCACTGATCATTTTATACCTCCGTAACAACAATTTTTATTTTAAAAGCAATCAACTTACGGAACACTAATCGTGCAAGTTCAGTTTGCACTTGAACGGTTATTTTTGTTTTAATTAAATGATAAACATTTAGATTAACATCATATTTCAACTTCACCAAATTCTTAAGAAAAGTGGATTTACGAGTGAACTACCTTAAGTGAATAATACAAAAGAATGGCGATTATGTATTTTTATTGTATTTTAAATTATAAGACATCATATATATATATATATATATATATATATATATATATATATATATATATATATATATATATACATATATGTATATATATATATATATATATATATATATATATATATATATATATATATATATATATATATATATACATATATGTATATATATATATATATATATATATATATATATATACATATATGTATATATATATATATATATATATATATATATATATACATGTTTGAAGTGTTAACATTATTTTTTATCGGCTGATAAAAACTATGGCCCCTCCTTGTAGGGCTGCCAACTTTTTTTGAGAATAATGTAACTAATCTTTTGAATAAGGAAAAAAAGTATTTATAAGATACTACTCAGTATATATCACCACTACACCAAACACTTTATTTTTGCACTCGACGCGCGTTTCGCTAACCATGTTAGCTTCATCAGGAGCGATGATTGACTAAAGCTAAACTACAAATCTACCCTATTTATACTTAGCCTAACCCTTGAATTACTCAAGCGGAACTAATGACATAGGCAAGGCATTTCCCAAGGGTATGGTATAGGTATGTGGATGATATTTTCGCGATTTTTGATACAAAGAAAGCAAACATTGATGATTTTGTTTCTAAATTAAATAGCCGGTATGATTCCATTAAATTCACTTAGGAAGTTGAGAACAAAGGACAATTGCCTTTTCTAGATATTTTAATTATTAAAAATAATAATAGATTAGAATTTGATATCTATAAGAAGGACACAGTAACAGATAGATATATTCCTAATGATTCATTTCATTGCAAAACAACATAAATTAGCCTCATTACATTTTTTAGTTCATCGTTTGGTCACTTTCCCTCTGAATAGAGTAAACTTTAATAAAGAAAGGAATCGTTTTAGAAATATAACTAGAGTTATTGGTTATGACGATGACTTAGTAAATAAGCTAATAAATAGACATAAGTTTAGGTTTAATATTCAGAATTCCACCTTTTTTACACGCGAAGAAAATAACATCAAGTATGTCTCCATACCATATAATCCGAAATATAGCAAGGGACTCGATAAGGTATTTAATAAGGTAGGCCTCACCTTAGTCTATAAGTCATTAGACAATCTGAGGAATATCTTAGAAAATCCCAAAGATAAGATTCCTAATTGTGAGAAAAGTGGAATTTATGAAATTAGTTGTAATGATTGTGACAAAAAGTATGTTGGGCAAACTAAAAGGTCAATTAAAACAAGATTTAAAGAACACTTAGCACACTTAAAATACAATAGAACAGAAAAGTCTAGCATTGCCGAACATGCCCTTGAAGCTGATCATACTGTAACATTAGATAATCTAAGATTAATAAAAAATGTATCTGATAGGAGATTGTTGAACGCATACGAAAGTATGGAAATCATAAAATGTAAAAGTAGTTTAAATAAAGACATCTATTCCTTATAGTCCCCTCTACTGGTTACTTGACCGGAACTGTTGGCCTTGCCTATGTCATTAGTTCCGCTTGAGTAATTCAAGGGTAGGCTAAGTATAAATAGGGTAGATTTGTAGTTTTAGCTTTAGTCAATCATCGCTCCTGATGAAGCTAACATGGTTAGCAAAACGCGCGTCGAGTGCAAAAATAAAGTGTTTGGTGTAGTGGTGATATATACTGAGTAGTATCATTGTACCAAAGATTCCACATTCCCAACTTATTTTTAAGATAAAAAAATATTTTTTAAATTTTTATTGCCCTAAATACATATTTTTTGTGCCTTTAGCACATACTAACAATTATTGGTTGTCTTTGAAAGTTTCATAGCTAGTTTTACAGTCTAGGCCTAGATTTAAATAAATAAATAATTCATTTTTTATTAAATGTATGGACGCTTTATTTCTCTCTTCTCGCCCCTTCACATTTATCACCGAAAAAAAACGCTTTCTGTGAAAGCTGAGGTTGCGGGAACAGAGAGCAAATAAGAAATATTTTTTTTATATTTGGTAAGTTATCACACGCATTATTAAGTATATATTGCCATTTTTCAGCAGTATTTTTCCCTGAAAATTCTTTGTCATTATTAGTAGATTTTCTTTGGATTTCTGTAGGTCTTATTGACTCGGAATACAAAGCATCCATCTTAATATTTAATCTGTCTTGTAATTTGGTATCGATAAATCGTTCGGAAATTACGCATAACAGTGTTTTGTTTTGCGCATCACAGTAAAGACTCAAAATAAAGCATTTTCGCATACTTTATTTTTTATGCAAAAGTACAAAGTATATTCACCAAAAATAAAGTAGAATACGTGATTATAAAGTATGTTGGGAATGTGGAATCTTTGGGACAATGATATTACTCAGTACATATCATCACTACACCGAACACTTTATTTTTGCACTCAACGCGCGTTTCGCTAACCATGTTAGCTTCATCAGGGGCGATAATTGACCAGTCAATCGTCGCTCTTGATGAAGCTAGCATGGTTAGCGAAACGCGCGTCGAGTGCAGAAATAAAGTGTTTGGTGTAGTGGTGATATATACTCGTACTGAGTAGTATTACAAAGTATAGTTGGCAACTATACCTCCTTGTCTGCAGGAGAACTTCACCAAAAATAATACAGTCTATAAAAATAAAAAATAATCTTGTACATTAATGTAGAAGTTAAAAATTGTGAAGGGTTCTTTTTTACAGAAATAAAAATATTACGGTGTTTTAAACTTTAGTATGCAATTTTTGACCAAAAAAATTGTCTATTAGAAAAATTAAAAAAACCTCCCGACATTTTGTAGAAAAAGAATTATTAAGATTTTAAAAAATATTAAAAATTGACTGAGTAATATTGCAGACATAGTTTCGAGTAGGTTAAAGTTTCGAGTAGATAAAAAGTTAACTCACGGCTGGTGGCCCATTCTAGCTTCGTACTGTTTGCCTTTGAAATCCTCTTGTATCTTGGGGTTATTTATAGTTTTCTGTTTTTTTTTTTTTTTTTGGTTAACTCTGACTTCTTTTGTGGTTTGAATTGATTTTACCTGGCGTGTTTCAAACGATTAGCATCCTCTTTTCGACAGTAACTGTGCACTTCAAACCCAACTCCCAGCAATTCTAACATTTGTAAATGACCGTTAGCCCCATCGTTAAATGTAGATACTGCAACACTGGTCCCAATTTCAACAATTTAACGACTACCTGGCGTACATTTTGGAGCAATTTTCCAATTTTTGTATTTAGACTCACATTATTGTTTTGAGTGAATCCACCTAAGCACTTTTCTAATACAGTAATACCCCGCTTAGCGCGACCCCGTTACGCGCGGTTTCACTATAACGCGAATTTCAAATTTCGCGCTCATGTAGTCATTAACTTCTCTATGGTCGCGGGGGGATCCCCGCTTTCTCTGAATATTCTCTTTGAAGAATTGGGAATTCCCTGTCCTTCGACTTTGTTCTATGGGGATTTCCTCGTTCGTTTCGTGTGTTCATTTGTTCCGTAATGTTAGTTCGGTCGGCTGGCAGTTTTGTTTTAATATTTATTGGAGATACATACATACATAATTTAACCCTACGTTAAAAATGCCGCCTGTAAAGAAAAAAGAGCGTAAAAGCGTCACTTTGGAATTGAAGATGAAAGTGTTAAGAAGAATGGAAAATGGAGGCAAAGCAACAATTGTTGGGAGAGATTTTGGACTCTCAGAATCGACTGTGAGAACGATTTATAAAAATCGGGAAAAAATTAAAATCTCCAGCGAAGGTTCAACACCTATAAGTGCAACAAAACTTTCTCGTTCGAGATCATCTATCTTAGAAAGAATGGAGAAATTACTGTCAGTCTGGATCGAAGATTTGAATAAGAAGAACACACCACTAAGTCAAGATCTCATATGCACAAAAGCAAAATCTTTGTATGAGATGCTGAAAACAAAAGAAGGAGAAGGGAGTGCCACTCCGACTTTTGCTGCCAGCAGAGGCTGGTTCCATCGGTTCAAGCAGCGTTCTAATCTTCACAATATCCACATAACAGGCGAGGCGGCCAGCGCGGACATTCAAGCTGCAGCTGAGTTTCCAGACAAGTTTCAAGACTTCGTTAGACGAGAGAAAATTCCTGCTTGTCTCATCTTCAATGTTGATGAGACCGCACTTTACTGGAAAAAAATGCCATCTCGAACATTCATTTCTAAGGAAGAACGTCAAGCCAGTGGTTTCAAAGCTGCGAAAGATCGACTAACACTTCTGCTGGGTGGTAATGCCACTGGTGATTTCAAACTGAAACCTTTACTAGTGTACCATTCAGAAACACCCCGTGCAATGCGAGGCACAGACAAGACAAGTCTACCAGTTGTGTGGTGATCAAACAGAAAGGCGTGGGTTACACGGGAAATTTTTCAAGAATGGTATTCTAATAGTTTTTGCCCATCAGTCAAATCATACTGTGACAGAAATGGGCTTGAACCTAAAGTTATATTACTCTTAGACAATGCCCCAGGACATCCAACCTCACTTGATACGCCCAGAGACTTAAAAGTGTACGTAAAGTTCCTTCCACCAAACACTACGTCAATATTACAACCTATGGACCAGGGAGCAATAGCAAACTTCAAAGCTTATTACCATCGCCGCACTTTTAGCCAACTAATTCATGAAACTGACGGGGAAGGAAGACAGTCTATGCGAGAGTGGTGGAAGTCATACAACATTATGAAGTCTATTCACAACATAGAAGAGGCTTGGAAGGAAGTTAAAATGAGTTGTATGAATGGGGTGTGGCGTAATCTTTGGCCAGATGTAGTGGAAGCACCTAGAAGAATTGTCCAGATGCAGAGACAAGTGCTTGAAGACATTGCTGCAATGATTGAGGGGTCTGAACTTGAAGATGTCACGGTAGAAGATCTCGTAGAACTTGTAGCAACGCACGACGATCCTATTAGCAATGAAGATCTGATCGAGTTACAGAATAATCCTATCTACGATGAGGAAGAACAAGTAGAAGAGAAAGTTTTATCTTCAGGGGAAATACAAAATGCACTTTCAAAAATTTATTCAGGTTTGGACATATTGCAGAGTATAGACAATAATGATGACCGTGTCTTGACCGTGTGTCAAACAATTAAAAACAGTGTTGGGTGTTATGAACGTATTTTACAAGAACGTAAACAAAACGTTACCCAAAAGACAATAGATGTATTTTTCCGTAAAAAATAAGAGTATGTATTGCATAAAGTGTTCTTAGAATTAAAGTGATTGATTAAAATGATTTGTATTTTTTTGTATTAAATTTTGACTATGTTTAATCATAAACCTCGATATACGCGAATTTCAGTTAACGCGATTTTTTTCGGAACGTATCCCTCGCGTAAAGCGGGGTATTACTGTACATCGTCGCTACCTAATGACTCGTAGATGAGTTTAATTGCCGTTTGTACTATCTCAGGTAATGGGGCCTTATGGACAAAAGTTGTTAAATGACCCTTCAGCTTTAGCTTTCTGCCAACTACACCAACTGTCACTACCTGGAGGACGATAAGAATGCTGAATATTCTCGTCTGTAGGTATTTTATGGTAATAGGTAGCTCACATTACTTTCTTCATATCCTCCAAAGAATTTATATTATTTCTTAATGCCAATCCATAAAAAATGGTTAGTTCATCTATTAATTTCCCTGTCAATTTTCCTTTGCCACTAAGAATTGATCGTCGAGGTTGCTTTGATGTTTCAAGCTCCTGTTTTAGTGAATTAGATTTTTTACTGTCATTTACTAATTTTCGGAGTCACAAACCCATACGTTTCTGAACATGTCCAATACACTCCTTCTTCACTTCTATGTCGTTGTAAGGCTCAGTTTTTGCGACCACAGAAAATGTTTTTGAATCTCCATCTCCCATGTAGTACTGGTACTTTACACCAAGTAACTTTTCCAACAGTTGAAACATAGTTAGTACGGCGTCGGATTCCTACGCTCCCGTTATGATTTGCGGAGCACAATGCTTTATGTTCATAAAACCACGATTTATGCTCTGCAGTATCCTTATATTTTTCATAACTTTCACATTCTTTGCAGTAACCACTTTTTCAACACACATTTTCCAGTAAATGTCTAATAAGTGTAGCTACACCAAAGAGAAATGAAAATCCTCTTTTCATCCACTTGCCATCGCCAGAACAATGATTCCATGACTACATAATTCTAATTTTTTTTCTTTTGCTTGTAATTGTTCGTTTTTAGAAGCAAACTTCATTGATGCTGCAGCAGCAGTTTTCACGGCTTTTCCGATATTACACATAATCATATCATAAGTTCTTTGGGTGATACAAGTTAGTAGATCCATAAGACCACAAGAAAGTTGCATGGCCCTCAATCGTTTGCCGAGAAGGCGCATAGTATACGCAAATCGTCTATTTATTTCACATGCCATATATGAGTTTAACAGTGGGGATGAATTTATGGTTTTAATATCTTCATTACACTTTGTACAAAATACAACAAGTTTAAACCAAAGCACATGAATACTTTTTTTAACAAATTTCACATCACCACTACATTCTCGGCAAACAAGACACTCAGCGATTCCAAAAAAATTGTAGCAAAATGAATAATATAATACGAAAAAGTTTTATCACACGAAACATCCACTGATTGTCCCCGTAATTTTTTCGCAGCTGTACTTCGAAATTGAGTCACAGACTTCATTACTGCAGCTGTAGGAGGACCTCGCTTCTTTTTCGGCCGAATATGCCGTTGACCTCTTTTTCCTTTGAGATCAATGGAACGGCGTTTCAATATTTTTAAAATTTGCGAGAAAATGTACACTTCGAAAGACAACAGTTAGAACCATAAACTCCACAAATAGATGCAGAATTTTAAAGACTTTATTTTCAAAAGAAACCGGTCGACAAAAGAAATACGAAACGCAACTGCTGAGAGGCGCGGCATTAAGACAGGTCGTGGACCCAATCCGATGCTCTTCTTCTTCAAGTGCCACTCCTATCGGAGATTAGAAATCATCACAGGTACTCTCACTTTATTTGCTGCTCTTCTAAACAGTTCAATTGAGCTGCAGCCAAACCAGTCGCGCAATTTACGCAACCACGATATTCTTCTTCGTCCAGCATTTCTCTTCCCTTTGATTTTGCCCTGCATAATATTCCGCAACAGTGAATACCTTTCTCCCCTCAACACATGTCCCAAATATTCCAGCTTCCTTTTTTTAATAGTGTTCATTAGTTCTGGGGCTTTGTTTAGTCTTTGGAGAATCTCGTTATTGGTTACCCTATCAATCCATGACACTTTCAGAATGCGCCGATAACACCACATCTCAAAAGCTTCAATACTTTTAGTACCGTTCTGCCTTAAAGTCCATGCTTCCACTCCATAAAGAAGCGTTAAGAAGACATAACAACGAAACATTCGTAACCGCAGTACCAGGCTTAGATCTCGATTGCAAAAGAGTTTTCTCATTCTATTAAAGCTTGATCTTGATATCTCTATTCGGGTTTTTAATCTCCTTTATCTGATCTGTGTTCTCGTTCAGCCATGTTCCCAAGTATTTGTAGCAATAGACTTTCTCAACACTTATGTTATTAACCAGAAGACGAACCTGGTTATTTTGAGATTTTGCCATAACCATAAATTTTGTTTTCTTTAGATTTATCTTTAGACCAAATTTATCGCAGCTGTTATTTAACCGCTCAACAAGATGTTGTAGGTCTTCTAAACTTTCTGCTGGCAGAACTGTGTCATCGGCATATCTTACATTATTCAGGGTTTCACCGTTTACCGCTATGCCCTCGACCGCCTCAGACAGAGCTTCCTGACATACTCCCCGGCGGATCTCTATCTCTTCCGTAATCATGTTCTCCACTTTTACTCTCGCTGTCTGGTTCTCTTTAATTGATTATGTCGAATTTTATCGAATGCCTTTTCAAAGTCTATAAAGGACACGTACAGCTCCTGATTCATGTCCATGCATCTCTGTGACAACACGTTTATCGCAAACAGGGCCTCGTGTGTGCCTATTCCTTTTCTGAATCCCATTTGGGTCTCACTAATATCCATTTCAAGCTTTTTGTAGATCCGATTGTGTATTATCTTTAGAAAAAGCTTTAAGGTATGACTCATAAGAGATATAGTCCGATGGTCACTACATTCTTTAGCGTTTGCTTTTTTCGGGATTGCCACAAAAGTGGACTGAAGCCAATCCTTGGGTATTACACCAGTTTTATATATTAAGTCCGACGCTAGGTCACATTTAATGCTATAACTTTGTAATGGAATGGAATTTTCTTAAAAGTTCTTAGAAGTATAGAGAATAAAAATCGATAAAAAAAATCGAATTTGAAAATTCGAGGTGTATGTAACCCCTTAATAGAAGTTAATACCACTTGCAAATAGAAAACTACAAAACTAAAATATAACTACCAAAAATAAACAGAGCTCATTTTTAATATGTAAATTATGCTTTCCGACCTGTTAACTTATCGCACGATGTCCGTTACAGATTTTTTTATATTTTATACAGCACGCCAATCTGCATTTTTTTTTTTCTCTTCTTATCCTTCTCCTTTCACTTAAGACAAATTAGCACTCTAGACATGGATTATCAAAATTCTCAAAGGCAATTTTCAAATTCTAATAACAAGAAGATGTCTCTTTGCGTTTGTAATTAAAATTGATCATCATTTTACAACGCTGTAAACAAAAGACCCCAAAGGAGATGTTGATTGCAACCAGAATTTGGCGAAATTAATTGTTTAATATAATTGGTATTGTTAATCTGGCCAAACTCTGTTTATTAGAAACATCTACCCTGCGCTCTTTTGTTTACGGTGTTGGTTTTTTTCCTAATTACAAACACTCATAGGTATTAGACCTAACATAGAACTACAAAAGATTAAGAATAGAAATAAATTGAAAATATAGCACTACTACTACAAATGGAAATAAATACAGTTTTTAGTGTTCCGTACGGAACACTTATAAGATCTCTTCGGTGTTTGTATGTCCGTCTGTCTTTTGGTCTGTCCATCTGTTACACCCGATTTTCTCGATAGGAATTGATGGTCTAATCAGAGCCGTGTAGTTTTGAAAGTTAAATTTTGACGTAAGGGGTTAGTTTTGGGGGTAAAGTAGGAAGTGAGAAAAATATTTCATCGAGTGGGGTGTCAAATGTGCATACTTTTCTCTGCATTATCTCAAAAAGTTTTGAAAAAAATTTGGGTGTAGATTGAATGAAAATTATCACGAGTGCATTACTTTTAATAATTTTTCTGGTATATAAAAAAAAATTCAAAGTGAACAGGTTTCAGTAAAAATCGCAAAAAAAACTGTGTTGAAAACTCATTTAGGATGTGTTTTGTGAAGTCATTGCTCATTTTATACCTCCGTAAAAATTTTTTTTATTTTAACAGCAATCAACGTACGGAACACTAATTGCGCAGGTCCGAGTTGCACTTGGCCGGTTATCTATAATATATATCTCTCTGGCTGTGTGTCTGTCTATCCGTTAGTGCTCTTTTCACTGGAGAACCACTTATCCGATTTACGTGCTTTTTGTTAAAAACATACATATGTTCGCTGGCCAGATTATAGGAAATATTTTATTACTGTAGGAAATATAAGGAATAACAATATCATGTAGCAAAGAATATAATATATATAAAATGCAACTTCTCTCTGTTTGTCTGTCTGTCCGTTAGGCGCTTATCACTCCAGAACCATGGTTCTAAGTGAAGTTCTTTCATTATATTTACATGCGAGAATGAATTCCAGGGTGCCTAGCTTTACTCCATCCGCTTCTTTTCTTCTGCCATTTTTTCAACGCCTCAGCTAAGGCTACTGCAACGAGAGTCTTCATACATGAGCTATTGGACAATATGACAATACGTATTTGAACGCAAAACACACATCACACTTTAAAAGTGTAACTCGGGCTGAGAACTGAACGGACAGTGTAAAAAACAAGCCTCCTTCCGAACTGAAATGAAACGAAAACTGAAACTGAGACGAAACTGAGAACTGATATGACCGTGTATAAGATGCTTAATATATATAAAACGTAACACCTCTCTGTCTGTCTGTCTGTTCGTTAGTGCGCCGATGACTCGAGAAGCATTTATCCGATTTACGCGTTTTTTTTTAATTCATACATATGTTCTCTGGCCATGTTATCTATAATATATGTTAAATGCAACGTCTGTCTGCCTGTCCGTTAATGCGCTTATCACTCGAGAACCACTTATCCGATTAACGTGCTTTTTTAAAAAAAACATACATATGTTCTCTGGCCACGTTATAGGATATATTTTATTACATTAGGTAATATAAGGAGTAATCAGTGACGATAATACTGAATCAAGTCAGAAAAAAGTTTGGCACTAGCACGTTCTCTTGCAATACACTGCCTAAACTATTAAATATGAAAATATCATGTAGCAAAGAATATAATATATATATATATATATATATATATATATATATATATATATATATATATATATATATATATATAAAAATGCAACGTCTCTCTGTCTGTCTGTCCGTTAGTGCGCTTATCACTCTAGAACCACTTAGCCGATTTACGTGTTTTTTTTTTAAATTCATACATATGTTCTCTGGCCAGATTATCTATAATCTATAATATATATAAAATAAAACGACTCTCTGTCTCTGTTCTCTACATATATATGTTCTCTAGCCAGGTTATAGGATATATTTTATTACGTTAGGTAACATAAGGACTAATAGTGAATCAAGTCGGAAAAATGTTTGCCGCTAGCGCGTTCTCTTGTAATACGCTGCCTTAACCATTAACTATGGAACAATATCATGTAGCAATGAATATAATATATAAAATGCAAGGTCTCTCTGTCTGTCTATCTGTCCATTAGTGCGCTTATCACTCGAGAACCACTTATTCGATTTATGTGTTTTTTTTTTAAATTCATACATATGTTCTCTGGGCCAGGTTATAGGATATATTTATTACATTAGGTAATATCGGGTGGCGCATAAGTAACGCTATGATTTTTTTAATGAATAACTTTTTTCTTTCTGATTTTATTTAACGTTGGCGTTTATTAAAATTTAGAATATAGTTTCGAAATATGTTCACATTATGTTTTGAAGATAATATCTTTCAAATGGTGCCCATTGTTTGCTTCGACCTGACGTGCTCTTTCCAGAGCATTTCCCATAACTTTTCTTAGAATTTCAGGTCCCAGCGCCCTCACTTCTTCTCGGATATTCGCCTTAAGCTCTTGGATGGTTCTTGGCTTATTGGCATATACCTTACTTTTTAGGTAACCCCAAAGAAAAAAAATCGGGAGCCGTTAAATCGGGCGAACGCGGTGGCCAGTTAAAATCAGAAAAACGCGATATTATTCGATCGGCAAAAATTTCGCGCAGGAGAGCCATAGTTGGACGAGCTGTGTGAGCTGTGGCTCCATCTTGTTGGAACCACAATTCTGGATTGTTCTCTACCTCGGGCCTTAAAAAATTTTCAATCATTGCCCGATATTGAATGCCATTCACATTGTAACATTCATTTTTTCTTAGATTTTAAGACCATGTAATGTTACTGATTTTTCACTTTAAATTGTACTTCTTTTCATTTTTGTATCGAGCGGTATATTAATCAGAAATTCCAAGCCGTTCGGTATATTAGTGTGCTGTGCGGGTTTGCGACCGAATCTCTCGATACGCCGGGATTGGTTAAATATTTGTATCCGCAGTTTTGGTTCCGGCGTAGCCATATTGCCGAGAGAGTGCCCACAGTTTATTTAAGGGTCCGGTGAACGAAAATCTGGGCTTATTTCCACCGAGCCGCCAAGTAGGTTATTTCGACCGAGCTGCCAAGTAGGCTAATTTCCATCGAGCCGCAGCCAGGCTTACTTCGACCGAGCCGCAGTAGAGGCTCATAGCAACAATTATGAGAGCCAAGTAAAGCACGAGTTTTTTTTTCCTAACGTAAAGCCGTAGTGGGCTCTAAGTGTTTCCTACAAAGTGTAAAATCGGTTTTGTGTTCCATCGAAGGCCTAGAAGCCCAAATACAAACCGTAAGTTACCAGAACATTCATCAATAGACCTATTCCCGAAGTAGTGCCTTAATAGCAATTTGAACTGACAAAAAGTGAAGTGAAAATCACGATTCTTCGCTTTCAGGGGTAGTCAGGTTTTAGAATTTAAATGTCTGATTTAGGGACTCTAATAATAATAACTACCTGTTAGGCTAGAATTTTTTTTGTGATCCTTAAAACCACAAAGGTTAGAACTTTTATTTTAAAATCATGAATAAATTTTCTTTTTGTTGATTAAAGTTAGTGTCTCACTGAATACCTATCTTTCTTTTCAGGATAAGGACGGCTGTACCAAACTGATTTTTTATATAACAACTGTACACCCTTTCAGTATTTTTTCATTTTTTTAGCTGAAGTTAGATCCTTTCTATTTTAAAATGAATGGTGCCCAAAATTCGTGCAGCTGAGGTTTTTTAAAAAATAGAAAATAATTCCAAAAAGACGTACAAAAATTATCTCTTACCCATATCTCTCTACCAAGGAAAACTGAGCTAGTGTTTGTTTAATTTCTTTAGTTCTTTTAAAATCATTATTCACTCAATTCATTCTCAGAAATTAAAAAGAGGTTGCAAGAAAATTGTGCCCAAGCGTGGGAAAAACAATTTTCACAGGGTACAAAATGACGCCGCAAAAAGCGACCAATTAATTTACACGGTACAAAATAACGCCTCAAAAAGCGGGCAAAGTAAAAAACACATTACAACATTAACCGCAACTTGTTCGTCATTTTCGAAAAAATATGGTCCAATGATCTTTTCTGAAGTTATTCCACACCATACTGTGCATTTAAGTGGGTGCATTTAATGTTCAACAATTATTCTTGGATTTTTGGTGCCCCATATTCTGCAATTTTGTTTATTCACGTGACCATTGAGGTGGAAATGGGCCTCATCGCTCATTATGAGTTTGTGAATAAACTCGTTGTTTTCTAGGCACAATTCTTGCAAACCGCGACTATATTGAATGCGTCTTTGTGCATCATTTGGCTTTATCTCATGAACCAATTGAATCTTATATGGGAAAAGCTGTAAATTATGCAAAATTCTTTGCAAAGACCGCCTAGACATCACCAACTGCTGAGAACGTCGCATGGTGGAAGTTTCGGGGTTTTCCTCAATACTTGCTTGCACCCGAGCAATGTTCACATCATTTCAAACTGCACGAGGTCTTCCAGCACGCGGAAGATCACAGACAGCCCCTTGTTGCCGAAAACGCTGAACCAATCGGTAAATTGTCGGAGCGCAGGTAACATGAAAGAAATTTCGATATGATCTTTGTGTCTGAATAATCGAATGCTGACTTTCATAATAAAATTGAACAACTTTGGTTCTTTGTTCTGTGCTGAGTCTTTCCATCATAAATTTCCCAAGATTTTCAAAGTTAATTCTGAAAAAAAAAATAAAAAAAAGACGTTAACAAAAAATTTATTCACTTATTAAATCATAACGTTACTTATGCGCCACCCTATATAAGGATGAGCAGTGACGCTAAGAATGAATCCAGTCCACGTGAGCAGAGCCGCGGCAAGGTTAGTTTAGTATAAATAAATAATTTCTAAAAAACAAAATATAATTGCAGAGCTGCACACAATGTGGTTATTTTTAATTATTCTTATATTAAAACTTACAGTATAATAATGATATATGCACAAGGATTTTTTTTTCAATACTATATTTTATTAAATATTTCTAATGTATGTATGCCCGTTAAAATCTTGCAAACAAAAATTTCGTTTTCAGTTTTACAAATTATAAAACAACATAAATAAAAACTATTAGTATCATCAGAAAGCTGAAACTCTTCTCTTCAAAAAGCTACCTTTTAATTTTTTTACATTCTGAAAACAAGTAATACCGATTAACCTTCGAGCGGTGCGCGTAGACATTTATCCGAATTTTTAATAAATTCTCGAGCTAATGAATAAAATCTGGCAACAAAATCTATATACTATTTCTTTGTAAAATTTTCCGCTCTTCCAAGTGGTGCTATTAATCTTTCAATATATTTTTTTTATTTTCCGAGATATTACTGAAAAACCTAGTTTTTTATATTATTTTGGATTTTGTCGGCTTAGCATACATCAAACTTTAGCAAACTTTTTTATCGTATCCTACGTTCAAAAAAAACTACCCGAGTGCCAAAATGCAGCCTGTTAACATTTAATGAGAGCTCAAAACCCTTGCCTACTAGGCTAAAATGCTTTTTCCAAAAAAAATCATTTTTATATAAAAGCAGCTCGTTTTTCTGTTAAACTGACTCTAAATAAGACTAAAATTTTTTAACATATCTGACTAACAGTGGATTAGACTCTAAACCAGCCATTCTTTTTACTGGAAACTAGTCATGTTACTGTCTGAAAAGATGCGATTTATCAAGCTTTAAGATAAACGAGATTTACCGCTTCCTACTTCAATTTTGCAAATGGATACCAATCTTAATGGTACTTTAGTTGGTAAATGTAGGGCTAGTTTATCAGTGTGTGTTTAGTTAACTCAAAGGATATTTTGTTTTCTTGGTATTTTTCATAGAGAGAACTTTTAACCATCAGCTAAATAAGCTAATTAATGAATAATAATAATAACACATATTGCCGTCAAAATACAACAAAGTGTACATTGGATATGGGATTTTTCTTTATTATCAAATTTAGAAAAAAAGTAAAATTATAAGTGGAAATCCAAAAAATGATTTTGTAATGCGGTTTATCATTTGTCGTCTGGCGAAAAATTTCAATTTCCTAAAGTTTAAAGTCCAAAAGTCACTCTGTTAAAATTCGAAAATATTTATTAGGAAAAAGTGTTTAGAGTTACATTTTATGGTAGTGTGCAAAATTTTAAATCGACTGGATAAAAATCATATTTTGTCATTTTTGACCAATAAAAATATGATCGCTAGGAGATTTGTAATTCTTGAATTTAAAATATATTTGTTAAATTGGTACAAAAAGCTCAACGTTCCGTACGGAACACATATAAGATCACTTCCGTGTCTGTCCGTCTGTTACACCCGATTCCCTCAGAAACTATTTGACATAGAAAGTTGAAATTTGGCACCAATATAGGAATTGATGACCCATCAGAGCTGTTAAGTTAAATTTTGACTTAAACGGCTAGTTTTAGGGGGGGGGGGGGGAAATGGAAGTGAAAAAAAAAACACGAATTCAAAAATATATATAATGTAATACTTGCGCACACTTTTCTTTATATTATTTTTAAAAAATTGCCACAAATCGCTGCCCCCCCCCTTATCTCAAAAAGTACCGATCAAAAAATTTTGAAAAAATTCTAGAATATTCTACTCAGGATGTAGATTGAACGAAAATTATCACGAGTGCATTACCTTTAATAATTTATCTGGTATATAAAAAAAAATTCAAGGTCATCAGTTTTCAACAAAGACCGGAAACAAACTTTGTTGAAAACTCATTTGGGAGTGTTTTGTGAAATCATTGATCATTTTATACCTCCGTAACAATTTTTTTTTTATTTTAAAAGCAATCAATATACGGAACACTAATTGCACAATTCCGACTTGGACTTGACCGGTGATTTTTTTTTTGGTTTCAAGTTATGTTTTCACTATATCATTATCATATAAGCCTAGTCCTATCCAATGCTTCTTCCTAAATATGGCCTTCACTTGGAAATTCAGGGAGAAGACCAAGTTGTATTTTTCTAGTATATAATATACTAGCAGTGCCCGCGGCTCCGCTCGCGTGGGCTTGATTCACTACTATCGTCACTGCTTATTCCTTATGTTACCTAACGTAATAAAATATCTCCCATTATTTTCCCTTACCTCCCATTATTTCTCCTTATCTGCCATTATCTCTACATAATTTCCATTATCTAGGCTTATCTTTGCTCATCTCCCATCATTTCTCCGTATCTCCCATTATTTCCCCTTATCTCCCATTATCTCACCTTGTCTCCCATTATCTAGGCTTATCTCGACTTATCTCGCAATATTTCTCCTTATCTCCCATTATTTCTCCTTAACTCCCATTATCTCACCATAACTCCCATCATCTAGACTTATCTGTGCTTGTCTCCCATTATTTCTCCTTATCTCCCATTGTTTATACTTATCTCCCATTATCTCACCTTATCTCCCATTATCTAGGCTTATATCGAATTATATAGAACATATATATAAATTTATAAACACACGTAAATTGGAAAATGGTTCTCGAGTGATAAGTGCACTAACAGACAGACAGAGAGACGTTGCATTATATATATATATATATATATATATATATATATATATATATATATATATATATATATTATATTCTTTGCTACATGATATTGTTCCATATTTAATGCTTTAAACAATATAATGCAAGAGAACGTGCTAGCGGCAAACTTTTCTCCGACTTGATTCACTATTATCGTCACTGCTTATTCCTTATGTCACCTAACGTAATAAAATATATCCTATAACCCGGTCAGAGAACATATGTATGTTTAAAAAAAAGCACGTAAATCGGATAAGTGGTTCTCCAGTGACAAGCGCAGTAACAGACAGACAGAGAGACGTTGCATTTTATATATATTATAGATATTCTTTACTATATCATATTGTTACATATGTAATGGTTTAGCATGTTTAAAAGAAAGCACGTAAATCGGATAAGTGGTTCTCCAGTGATAAGCGCACAAACGGGCAAACAGACAGAGAGACGTTGCATTTTATATATTATAGATATCGTTTGCGACATAATATTGTTTGATATTTAGTGGTTTAGGCAGTATTGCAAGAGAACGCATTAGCTGCAAACTTTTTTCCGATTTGATTTACTACTATCGTCACTGTTTATTCCTCATGTTACCTAACGTTATAAAATATAGCCTATAACCTGACCAGACAGACAAACAGAGCGACGTTGTATTTTATATATATATATATATATATATATATATATATATATATATATATATATATATATATATATATATTATAGATATAGATTCTTATTATTATTATATAACCTGGCCAAAGAACATATGTATGAATTTAAAAAAAGACAAGTAAATCGGATAAGTAGTTCTCGCGTGATAAACGCACCAATGGACAGACAGACAGGCAGAGAGACATTGCATTATATATATATATATATATATATATATATATATATATATATATATATATATATATATATATATATATATATATATATATATATTATAGATTATAGTCCATATTTAATGGTTTAGGTTGTGTATTGCAAGGGAACGCGCTAGCGGCAAACTCTTTCCGACGTCATTCACTATTATCGTCACTGCTCATTCCTTATGCTACCTATCGTAATAAAATATAGCCTATAACCTGGCAGAGAACATATGTAAGTTTAAAAAAAAAAGAACGTAAATCGGATATGTGGTTCTTCAGTGATAAGCGCACTAACGGACAAACAGACAGACAGACAGATAGACACAGACAGACAGATAGACAGGCAGACAGAGAGACGTTGTATTTTTTATATATTATAGAAGCGCAATTTCCTCCAACTACAAATTTTTTCTTAATTTTATGAGTTTAAGTATTATACTTTTTCGTATTAATTATAAATTCATATTTCTTGCGTTTTTGGTTTAGCGTGGCAGTAAAGATTTCTTTTGCTAATTTATTTTCTTTTATAAGCAAGTAACATAGATACTAACTTTTTAAAATAAAAATAAACATTTTATTTTTATTTATGTAGTTATAACTTCATAATTATGTTTTTCTTTAGTATAAAAATATACAAAATCCATAAAGTTACGTGGTTCTTTCAACCAAAGAATTGAAATATTAAATTTTTTTTATTATTTTTATTGTGAACATGAGAAATCGCTGAAAGAGGTCATTGTAAGAATTTTTTAATATAAAGTCATTTCTCTATTCTTCTTCTTAAGACGCCGTTTAGTCACGAAAGTTTGCGATCCATATACGAGGCATGTTTTTTAAGTAAGTACCGTTTTGGAATTAAAAAAAGACGTGCAAAGATATCGCTATAATTTTATTTTTACATGAAAGCCTGTACCTTAATCTACTTTTCTACATAATTTCCGTGAATATTGAGGCACTTGTCATAACGTGGCACCAGTTTTCGAATACCCTCCTCATAAAATTCTGCCGCCTGACTTGTTAACCACTGTATCACAAATGTTTTGACTTCGTTATCGTCTTGAAGACGCTGACCACCCAGGTGCTTCTTCAAGTGCAGGAACAAATGGTAGTCGCTGGGCGCCAGATCAGGGCTGTATGGAGGATGATCTAGAGTTTCCCATTTAAAAGATTTTATGAGATCTTTGGTCCGATTAGCCACATGTGGACGGGCATTGTCATGCAGCAAAACGATACCCTTACTCAACTTGCCACGTCTTTTGTTCTGGATTGCACGACGCAGATTGTTCAATGTCTCACAATAAGACGCTGCATTGATTGTCTCATTACGAGGCAGAAACTCCACTAGCAATACTCCTTTTCTGTCCCAAAAAACTGTGCACATGATTTTGCGGGCAAAAATTGTTTGCTTAAACTTCACTTTTTTGGGTGATGATGAATGTCGCCATTCCATGGATTGTTGTTTCGATTCTGGTATGACGTAGGCCACCCATGTTTCGTCACCAGTAACAATTTGGTCTAAAAAATGTTCACCTTCATTGTGGTACCGCTCAAGGAAAGTCAATGCACTGCCTAAAGGTTGGGTTTTGTGCAAATCCGTCAACATTTTTGGAACCCAACGTGAACACAATTTCCGGTAATTCAAGTTCTCGGTCACAATGCGATACAAAACACTACGAGAATATTGAGGAAAGCAGTCGCACAATGATGAAATTGTAAAGCGTCTGTTTTCTCTCACCTTTTCGTCCACTTTCTGCACCAAATCTTCATTAACGACCGAAGGACGCCCACTCCGTTCTTCATCATGCACATTTGTGCGGCCATCTTTAAATGCTCTCACCCATTTCCTTACCATTCCATCACTCATAATGTTTTGTCCGTAAACTTCACAGATCTCACGATGAATATCGATCGGTTTTACGCCTTTAGCACTAAGAAATCGTATAACAGCCCGTACTTCACAATCGGCGGGACTCACGATTGTCGGAGGCATCTTAAACACTCAGTAAACAACGTATACAATGAAGAATCAGACTGTAATGGCGTCAGTGCGTAGACATGAGATGTAGGTTACCAGCGCGCATGCGCGGAACGCCGACCGTATCGCTGCGGCGGCGGAATCGCAAAACGGTACTTACTTAAAAAACATGCCTCGTAGCTAAACGAACTTTAGAAACTGTTGCTCGAAAAATATCACTCCAAGCATATCGAAACCACCTTCTCATGTCCTTCAGCCAAGAATTCTGTCGTCTTCGGCTTGAATATTTGCCCTTTATTATATTATAATTAGATTAAGCAATTCGTACTTTGGGCCTCTCATTATATGTCCGAAATATTGAGTTTTCCTTATTTTTATGATTGTTAGTAATTTCTCCATTTTGTTCATTCTTTCCAGTACTTCTGTCTTTTTATTTTCTGTACCCAGGAGACGCGAAGAAGGAATCTATAAATGTACATTTCAAAAGATTCCAGTGGTTTCGCTTAGCCAGGACCAAGGGTCCAGCACTCACATCCATACAATAGCACGAGCGATGAAAAAATTTGTTCATATTCATCTACTTACTCGGACCTGTTCAATTCGGGAATACGTTTCCTTTCTTGGACCCGACTTGTCATTTATATTGGTTCCCAAATATTTAAATGTGGAGACCTGTTCTACGGTGTTGTCCCTGATTTCGAGGGATTCTGGTGGTAGATTTTTCTTTATTATTACCATCTACTTGGTTTTTCTTATAATCCTAGTTAATTCAAATCTTTCGCTAGCTGTTACGACTCGATTGATCAGTTGCTGGAGATCTTTGATATTATTTGCTAATAGAACAGTATCATCAGCATGTCGTATGCTGTTCAGTGTACTCCCATTAACTGTTATTCCCTCAATGGATTCATAGATGGTTTAAATAAACACAACATCAGAATAAAGACTGAACAAAAGTGGTGAGAGAATGCATCCCTGTCTTACTCCTTTTGTTATTTTTATGCTTTCGGACTTTTCCAGTCCAATTTCAACTTCCACTGATTGATTCCAGTACAGATTTTTAATAACATTTGGATCTCTTTTGTCTATATTTGTTGTGTCAAAAATTTTTATTAATATCTCGTGCATCACACAGTAGCAAGCTTTATTGTAATCTATAAAACATGCATATACATCTACATTCATATCTTTACAACGCTTGACTAGTACATTTAATGAGAATAAAGCTACCCATGCCTTTTCAGAATCCGAATTGTGTGTTATCTAGTTCACATTATCATTTTCTATATATTCTGGTATGGATTATTTTTAGGAATATCTTGAGAACGCGATATAAGTGCTGAAAGGGATGAGGTAGGGGGCTCAAATGGTGATTGCGTGTATACCGTAATATACTCCTATTTCAGTGTTCTTTATTTTTCATTATTTCCAATTTTAACAGAAATAGTATATAGAACAAATAGAGATCTAATATCAGAGTAACCTAAACTAACGGGAAATATTCGTGAAAAAATTACCCTCCAAAATGCATCTTTTTAGATCACGAGAAACATATTTTTTTAACTTGCAACTTTATAATAAATAATATTAAATATGGCAAAAATAATAATCTAGCCACGCATCACAAAAACGGTTTATTTTTTTACAGGTTAAGAGATTTTTCTTGATATGTTTATTTTCTAAAGTACGCACGAATCTTATTAGCAAAAATGAGTTTAATAGAGAGGATTCGTTTTTTAATCATTAAATACTCTTTTTAATCATTTAAACAAGGTAAAATTCAATAAGTTACTATAAAGTGTGTTTCAAATTTACAGATTATTTTAGAACTGTACAGGGTGAGTCGACGATGGAGTAAAATATGTTAAATACAATAGTTTTAGGGAATGTTAAAGTGCACAGTTTAAAATTATTTTTAAGTATACAGGGTACTTCAAAAAAGTGTGGCAGGTATAACATGTTTTTTTTTAAATGGAACATCCTATTATCTCATTTATTTTTAAATTCTGCGTAAAATTTTATAACTCTTTTAATAATAATATTATTTCCCTAAACCTAGCAGTTTTTCTAATATTACCATTTAAAAAAAAAATACTAATTTTCAGTTTTGTGAAAAATTGCCAGTAGCACCATTGTTTCTGAAGGTGGAATACTCATAATTGATAGGAGCGTTCTATAGAGATGAAAAAAAAACGTATGTGTAAAACAATTTGAGTTAGATGCTACAGGGTGTTTAAAATAAATTTAATGCATTTCGACTATTTTAAATTGAAAAATCTCAAATTTTTTTAAGTGGCACACCCTGTATATTATTATTTTTTCTGATAAATTTTACAAAACCTTCCAACTTTTATTAAGCATGTCATATACCCATTTTTAATAGTTTTCGATTTATTTTGAATTTTTGTTTTTAATAGACTTACGCTATTGTGAAAACATAAACAAATAGTTAATAATAATTTTAATATAGTTTAACTAATCTAATGATTAATTATGATGGCGTAATAAATGTTCAAAAATATGCTCGTCTACTTGAATACACATGTTTAGTCGTTTTACTATATTTTCCTTCACTTTCTTTAGCATAAAGGGCGTTATTGTCCTGCACGCATCCCGTATCCTATTTTCCATATCTACTGGTATTGTAGGGGAATTCACATAAACACGATCTTTAATATAGCTCCACAAAAAGAAGTCTAAATGTGTCAAGTCACATGATCGAGGGGGCCACTGAATGAATCCATCCCTACCGATCGATCGTTTAAAAATTCCCGAACTTCCCGGTGGTAATGAGCAGGAGCTCCGGCTTGTTAAATCCACATTTGTTCCCTTTCAAAATTATCAACTTCTTCAAGAAGCTGAGGTAATTCGTTTTGCAAAAAAATTAAATATCTAGGCCCGTTAAGCGGTTCGAGGAAAAAATATGGACCAATAATTCAAAAATCAACTTGACACCTTGACATGTGTCAAAATCAGCTAATATAGAAGTATGCAATTTCTCTATTTCATGTCATATGACCTTTTGGAGGTATTAGCACAACAAATTTGTTTGCGTTGTATCAGAGTTGTATTCTATCGCCCTTGTTGTTCAACCTCTATTCTGAGGTGACATTCAATGAAGCAATCAGTGGTACCACTGAAGGAATCAACATCAACGGCGTTAACATATATAACATCAGATACGCTAATGATACATTAATTATAACTAATAATGGAAAAGCTCTACAGAAACTTATGGAAAAAATAACTGACACTTGTACATAGTTTGGTTTAAGACTCAACGCATATAAAACAAAATAAGACGTAGGCTGAAAAGTTTTTGGTCTGACACATAGATATCGCCCTTTTCAAAAAATCCATATGATTTTCAGGAAGTACCAACCTTCAAATTATATGTGTCAAAATTTCGTCACATTCCGACGATTAGTTTACAAGTTACAGTGGTTTTAGTAACGCTACTTTTGATATTTTCAAAACAATGGAAAAAAAATCGAATTTCGTGTGTTGATTGAACATTGCTTTTTGATGGGAAAAATACCGTTCAAGCAGAAAATCTCTCATCATTGACTGGTATGCTAAATTTAAAACGCAGTGGTACAGATACAAATGATGGGACGGCCAAAATGAGGTGATTACACCAAAAAACATGAAAAAATCCACAAAATTGTTTTGGATTACCGTAAAGTGAAATTGCGTGAGATAGCTGACACCCTAAAGATATCAAAAGAACTCAACTTCCCGGACCCAAAATGGATTAATTGTTGAATAATAATGCATATTATGGCTGTTAACTGCTCCATTACTGCGAAAGTAGCTTTATCAGAAAACATTATTTTGGATAAAAAATTTGAATCGGCCTCTATTGCTCCATTCATGGTTGTACAAAAGTTTACTCATCGTGCAAACTCACGGTCTTGAAGTTTTTGATGTAGTTCCATATGAAAGAGATGATACTTATATTTTCTCGTGGTGCGATTAGCCGTAGATTGGGATGTGTCAGATAAGTCAGTAGTTGACGGCTGCTGACCTGGGGATTATCTTCAACATGAAGTAAAATTTCCATTTCTTTTTCCTCATTGGTAGCATTCTGGTTTACTACTTTCCGTTTCATATACTCAAAGTTACTACTACTATCAAACCGTTCCATTAGCACTGAAAAGATTTTCTAGATGGTATACGTCTATTAGGGTACTTCGCTTCGTAAAGCCTTACTGTCAAAAGACAATTTTTTCCCGCCTCGCCCAGTATATAAACTATATCAATTAATTCATTTTTAGGAAAATCTATAACTATTACCTTTATACGTCACTTACTATAAGTTAAAACTATTTTTACTTGCTTAATAGACATGTCAAAATTTGACAATGCCTGCATTTTTGTTTTGTCTTGGCAACTATGATGTTATAGCGTAAGTGTATTAAAAACAAGGGTAAAAAAATTAAAAAATTCAAAATAAAACGAAAACTATTAGAAATAGGTATATGACATACCTAATAAAAGTTAGAGGGTTTTGTAAAATCTATCAGAAAAAATAATAATATACAGGGTGTGCCATCTAAAAAATTTGAGATTTTTCAATTTAAAATAGTCGAAATGCATAAATTTATTTTGAACACCCTGTAGCATCTAACTCAAATTTCTTTACATATATGTTTTTTTTTTTTTCATCTCTATAGAACGCTCATACGAATTATGAGTATTCCACCTTCAAAAACAATGGCGCTACTGGCAATTTTTTACAAAACTGAAAACTAGTATTTTTAAAAAAAAAAATGAAATATTAGAAAAACTACTAGGTTTAGGTATATAACATTATTAATAAAAAAGTTATAAAATTTTACGCATTTAAAAAAACATTTGTTATATCGGCCACACTTTTTTGAAGTATACTGTATACTCAAAAATAATTTTAAACTGTGCACTTTAACATTCCCTAAAACATTTAACATTTTTTCGTCATTCCCGAAACAAATGAGATAATGAACTTTGCTTAATCGTTGACTCACCCTGTACATACATAATCACTTTAATATTTTCACACAATATACCTGGTAATGACAGATGTTTCAAATTTAATAAATTTTAAATTTCGGATGGTTGTAGCTTCTACTTGATGAAAATTCATTATAAATATATAACAAAAGACTGTTTTTAGTCAATTTTCACTGGTTTATTTAAATTTCTTGATGACGCGTTTCGCTGTCAATGCAGCTTCGTCGGATCTACATTTAACACTCTCTTTTTCTTTCTTGTTATGTGATATACGTTTTCGTTGAATGAGTGATTTATTGTTTTATTTTAAATATTTTTTATGTATTATTGTTTTTACTTTTTCACGTGTGTTTGAATCCAAGTCAGTAAATCTATAAAGTTTAGTTTAAATAATAATTCTGTGTCGATTACCTTAAGATACATGTTATATGAGTCTCTCTCTTGCAGTATTGGATGTTTTTCTATATATATATATATATATATATATATATATATATATATATATATATATATATATATATATATATATATATATATATATATATATATATATATATCTATATATATATATATATATATATATATATATATATATATATATATATATATATATATATATATATATATATATAAGCTTGCTTCAAAAAGTGCAATGTCTCTCTGCAACGTCTCTGTCTGTCTGTCCATTATCACTGCGTTTATCAGGCGAGAACCACTTATCCGATTTACGTGTCTTTATTTAAATTCATACATATATTCAATTTCTCTGGCTTTGGCACACAATATATAGGTTATATATAATAATAATAATAATAATCTATATCTATAATATATATAAAAATGCAACATCTCTCTGTCTGTCTGTCTGTCCGTCAGTGCGCTTATCCCTCGAGAACCACTTATCCGATTTACGTGATTTTTTAAAATTCATACATATGTTCTCTAACCAGGTTGCATAGATATATATTTTATTACATCCATAATATATATAAAATGCAACGTATCTCTGTCTGTCTGTCTGTCGTTAGTGCGCTTATCACTGGAGAACCACTTATCCGATTTACGTACTTTTTTTTTTAAACATACATATGTTTTCTGTCCAGGTCTTAGGATATATTTTATTACGTTAGGTGACATAAGGAATAAGTAGTGACGATAATAGTGAATCAAGTCGGAGAAAAAAGTTTGCCGCTAGCGCGTTCTCTTGCAATACACTGCCCAAAGTATTAAATATGGAACAATATCATGTAGCAAAGAATATAATATATATAAATTGCAACGTCTCTCTGTCCTGTCCATTAGTGCACTTATTACTCAAGAACCGCTTATCCGATTTACGTGTTTTTTTTTTAATTCATACATTTGTTCTCTGGCCAGGTTATCTATAATCTTCTATCTATAATATATATAAAATGCAACGTCTCTCTCTGTCTGTCTGTCTGCCTGTCTCTCTGCCTGTCTGTCCGTTTATAGTGCGCTTATCACTGGAGAACCACTTATCCGATTTACGTGCTTTTTTTTTTAAAATACTCATATTTTCTCTGGCCAGGTTATAGGATATATTTTATTGCGTTAGGTAACATAAAGAATAAGCAGTGACGATAATAGTGAATCAAGTGGGAAAAAAGGTTACCGTTAGCGCGTTGCAATACACTGCCTTAACCTTTAAATATAAAATATCATGTTGCAAAGAATATAATATATATAAAATGCAACATCTCTCTATCTGTCTGTCTGCCCGTTAGTTATCACTTGAGAACCGCTTATCCGATTTACGTGTTTTTTTTTATAAATTTATACATATGTTCTATATCGTATATAATTCGATATAAGCCTAGATAATGGGAGATAAGGTGAGATAATGGGAGATAAGTATAAATAATGGGAGATAAGGAGAAATATTTGGAGAAAGCGGAGATAAGATAATGGGAGTTATGGTGAGATATTGAGAGATAAGGAGAAATAATGGGAGATAAAGAGAAATATTGCAAGATAAGTCGTGATAAACCTAGATAATGGAAGATAAGGTGAGATAATGGGAGATAAAGAGAAATAATGGGAGATAAGAAGAAATAATGGGAGATGAGCAGAGATAAGCCTAGATAATGGAAAATTATGTAGAGACAAGGAGAGATAAGAAGAAATAATGAAAGATAAGGGGAAATAATGGCAGATATTTTATTACCTTAGGTAACATAAGGAATAAGCAGTGGCAATAGTAGTAAATCAAGTCCACGCGAGCGGAGCCGCGGGCACGGCTAGTAAACTTTATAAATAACGATATAGCAACGGTTTTTTTTTAGTTTTAAATAGTCCTCTTCTCCTCAATTCTTCAAAGAAAATGTAATCAAATTTACAGTTTCTGCTTAAGTAGTTGCAGCACTACTGCTAGTAGTAATATTACTTTCTAGATTATCAAGTAAATCTTACAGCAAAGGAAAATCGAGAATAAAAGTTTAAAACTTCTTACATCAAAGGGTTTAATATTACTTCGCCATCATCATCATCATAAGGTATATTATTAAATCTGTCTTGTAATATTGAAAATATAAAACGAATAATAATTATTTTTTAATAAAAGTGGATGGCATTTAACTTTGTCTAAAAATAAAGGGTCGTTGGTGTGTACGTATACCAGTATTTTAAGATTATATATTATATAATATAGATCAGGGGTGCTCAAACGGTCGATCGCGATCGACAAGTCGATCGCGAGTGCTTTTTGAGTCGATCTCGAGAAAAAAATTCCGATATAGAATTATTCACAGATTTTGTTTTAGGCAACTAAAACAAAATGTAATGAATAAACTACTAAAATTTATTCAATCCACAATTAGGAAAGAATAACCCCCTCATCACTTTCTTTTATCGTAATAACCCCCTGCTAGCGGCAAAACACGGCTTTATCAAAGGAACGCGCGGTACTTGTCAAAGAAAAGCCGCGTTTTTGATTCCCGCCGATTTTTCTAGAAACTTCGGGCGGCGTGTTTGACGGGAACATTCGAGACGTCGTTCGCGCCGATATATAAATGTTGCGCCTGCAGGAATAGGAGTCAGTCTGAGTTGTACTTGAAGGCGATACATCGATACAAAGTTTATTAATAAATAGTCCAAAATGAGTGCGGCGAAGAAAAGTAAAACATCATCATTTTCAATAACGATTGGGAGGAAGAATTTTTCTTTTGTATGGAAAGGATTAGAGAGGCATCATAAAACGGTTTAGAGAGGCATCATAAAACGGTCTATGAAAAGGATTTTCCGTCACAGAGTGAATTAAGAAAATGAAAAGTACGTGATTTGATAACTTGTTTGAAAAAAGAACAAACCATGTTCACAAGACCAGCCAAACAACCAAAAGCGCAACGATCGCGTCATTTAAAATATCTCATATATTGGCGAAACACAAGAAACCATTTGATGATAGATTGGTTGTGAAGGAAGCATTTATTGAAGCGGGTGAGACCTTATTTAGAGATTTTAAAAATAAAACAGAGATTATGTCTGCTATTAGAGAACTTCAGTTATCTCGTCCGACTGTCACAAGACGTCTTGAAGTCATGAGTCAGGACATGGCAGATAAACTAAAACATGATATCATGGAATGTACATACTTTTCTTTACAGTTCGACCACTGCCAGCTGTGTATTTTTATTCAAATGGTATTTAATGACATGTCGGCTAAGGAAGAGTTTTTGACAATGATTCCTCTGAAAGGAAAGACCCGTGACGAAAATATATATGACGTTTTCTTCAATTTTGTAACAAACTTCAAGCTACCAATATATAAACTAGTGTGCATTACAACCGATGGAGCACCAGCGATGACTGGAAACAAAAACGGTTTTGTGGCATTGTGTCGAGCTAATGATGATTTCCCTTCCTTTTTCTCCTTCCATTGCATTATACATCAACAAGTTTTATGTTCTAAAAGTTCTAAACATAGAGGAGATTATGGACATTGCAATAAAAATTGTGAAATTCTATCCGTGCACGTAGCTTGCAACGATGGGCTCTTTAAATTGCAGTTGGAAGATAGTGAGTCAGCTGAACACACTGATTTAGTTCTTCACACGGACGTCAGGTGGTTGAGTCGCGGAAAATTCCTAGAAAGGTTTCAAGAATTATTGCCCGAAATAACAGCTTTTCTGGACGAAAGAGGTGATGACACTAAAATGCTGAAAAACGGAAAATGGCTGACTGATTTGGCATTTTTGACAGACATCACAATGCATTTAAACACCATTAATTTCGAGCTTCGAGGTAAGGGAAAAAAACTATTATTGAGATGATTAGCGCAATAAACGCATTCAAAAGTAAATTGCAACTTATGATAGATCAACTGAAAAGAAAGGATCTGAAAAATTTTCCGTCTTTGAAAGCAAGGATTCCTCAGTTGAATTATGATAATTATGAGGCAGAATTATCAAATATTTTGGGCCAATTCGAAATACGTTTTTATGATTTCAGTAAATTGGCAAATATCGCATCATTTATGAGTTATCCTTTTTCGTGTAAAAACATTGAGGAATTAGCTACTGAAAATAGCAACTCAGTTTAACATGGACTCATGTTCTGTTGAAAATGAGTTAGTGCAGATTATATCAGATATACATCTCAAAGCCACAGCATCTGATACAAAATTCTGGTGTTTTATATCTGAAGATAAATATCCGAATCTAAGGCAAATCGCCCTTCAACTGACGGCAATGTTTGGGTCAACTTACTTGTGCGAGTCTGCATTTTCTGAAATGAAGATAATTAAGTCAAAATATCGCAATCGACTAACTGACGAGCATATGTAATTACATACCATCTTATGAAAAGTATGCTGAGGATATGCAGTGCCACGCTTCAACATCCAAAGTCACTCTTTAGTTAAGTTTAGATACTAGAACTCGTTTGTTTTGTAAGAACCAATAAATTCGCAATTTTTTTCATTGACATTTTAGAGCAGACCTACACTTACCTTGACTAAAAAAATGCATATTGTGCGGAAAACTAATATCTATGCCACGATACACCCTACCTAGACGACAATCCTGCATCACACTTACTTGCAGCCTCTCAGAGTCGATCGATCGTAGTCTAACAATATTGAGGTAGATCGCCAGCAGTTCAAGTTTGAGCATCCCTGATATAGACCAATCAAATTAAATTATAAAAAACCCATTTAATCATGTTAAAAATAATTAAAACTAAGAAGATTTACAGCGATTCAAAAACAACGTGAATCGTTTTTTCCGCACAAGTGTCGCTCCTGTAGCGCTTTAGGGACTTCCCTGCAGCACGTGTGCTAGACCCAAAAAATAAAAAAATTACACTTTCTTGAAAAGTATCCTATTGGAAAGTGTTATATTTCAATAATATTCTCTGAAAATTTTAGAGGAAAATTTCCAATACTAACGAAATTATAGACGATTATAGCGCCAAGTGCCAGGCAGTTCACAAAGGTCTTGCTCTACCTGCGTCGACCTTCTGCTGCTACTTTCATGATTCTAAGAAAGATAGAAGCAGGTAAAGGGAGAGCTTACTATAATGGGTTTTAGGCTAAACTACAGCTCCAAAGCAAAAGGTACGTTGCCTGCTCAATTCAAAAATATCGCTCGCAGGGTTAACTTTACTCAATAAACGTCTCGGCTAATATTGTGCAAAATGGAAATTTAGTTCGAAGCGAGTGTGCAGACCATGTAAACCACGTATTTAACCACCGATATAATATCTTCTTTACCCGACAAAGTCTTCGGATATTAATGCAACTCATCACTGTACCTCCTCCTCTTTTCACTATCGAGAGGGTATTGTGACTGTGCTCGATAAATGCACTGAACTATCATCTGCCACTGTTCTCGGTTTTATGCATGCCCTGATGCTTCATGTAATGACTTCCCGATTAACTGTTTCATGTGATCCACCCAATGTGAAAGTGATCTATCCTTGCAGCGCTTGCCTTCAACTTTTCCCTGTATGACAAGTGATTCCAGTTCATGCCTTCTGCTGAGGTGGCCGAAATACCTCAAGTATGTTTGGTTTAAAAGCAAGGTTAGTCTTTTAGTAATTTTTAGTTCTTGTAAAATAAACTGGTTAGTTCGATGTTCCACCCACGATATCCTAAATATTCGACAATACACCTATATCTCAAATGCAGCAATTTTATTTCTATCAGATTTCTTTATCGTCCATGTTTCCGATGCATATGTTCCAATAGGAAATATAAGCGATTTTGCAATCCTTAACTTAGTCGCTCGCGAGATGCTTGAGTCTTTCTATATTGACTAATTTTGTGGTTGCAAAGCGAGCATTTGAGAGTCTCCTACGTATTTCTGAGTGATACTGGCTGGTATTGGTAATTAGAGATCCAAAGCATTGATAGGAATCTTCGATTTCATACCCTAGTAGATGTTGAGGTTGATTATCCATCGTTCTACTAATGATCCTTATTTTTGTTTTGTTGTTGTTTACTTTCAATCCGTAGCTTTTACTTATCCTTGTCAGTTTTTGCATAATGACCTCTAATTCACTTTCATTTGCGGCTATAATCAAAGTGTCATCTGCATAACGCAAGTTCTGTACGCGTTTTCCTCCAACGACGATACTACCATTCCAGTTATTAAAAGCTTCGCGCATTATGTACTTCGTATAAATGTTGAAGAGTAGAGGCGAAAGAATGCTCCTTACTGGACACTGCACACCAATCATTAAATGGTAACCTGGATGCTTTGCTGGTATGCAAAGTGGTAAGACTTACACATTATTAATTTGCAACCCATTATGGGAGAATTGGCAAAACGGCAAACTTAAAATGCCGAGATTTTACGCAAATGGAAGACGACGATGACGGACCACTACATAGGCTATATTACTGCGACTTTTTCAGAGAAGCCAGAAACAAACTAAAAGAGATACTAGATGATGTTGAAGATGTAAACAACATAGCACCGAGCATATTATTAGAAGAACTTTGTAAAAGAGAAATGATCGAAGCCTTAGAAGACTTCGTTCCAACTGGGGTGCTCCGTCTGTAGCCGGGAATGTGTAAATAGACAAAATTTTGTTGAGCCAAATAGAGCATAAGTTAGTAATTAAGTATTTTATATATTCGGAGTAACTAGAATAAAAACTGCGCTCAAAGATTTGATTAATATTATTAATTTAAAGTTATTTTTCACTAATTATAATTATTTCATAAAGTAGTAGAATGGGGGTTGTAGGTACCCCGGGACAAAGTCCACACATTGAGGAAGGACACCTCCCCATTTTAACAAGAGAGATACATGAATATGCAAACTACAGTGAAAAAAAATCGAAAGAGGAAATAAATAAAATCTACTATATTTTATACCGGGTAGCCCCGAAAGCATCACATTTAAACAATGCATTCAACAGCTGTGATACGATCGCGTAAGTACTCATGAACTACCTCATCCCTGCAACTGATTGCAAGGATCCCATGTCCCAACTATAAATTACCTATTTTCAGCACGTTTTCGTGGCCGAGCTTTCGCCCATACTGTGTACAGATATACACACGAGCGTATTTACAGACAGATATTTGGTTTTATTTTATGAGAGATTCGTGTAATTTAAATTTTAGCATTATTTTTACCGGGATATAGTAATATATATATATATATATATATACATGAATCGTGTCACAAGGATATCTTTCGATGCCTATTCTCCATGCCGCTCTGTTCATCTAGAGAGGTTCATCTAATTCGTGCAACGTAGTCGTCTCCGTGCCATTTAAGTTGTTTTATTTTTATGTCTTCCCTTATTCTATAAGCAACTTTCGTTATCTCTCCGATTCAATTGTTAGTTACATGCTCCAACCATGACTTTCCGGCTGCTCTCCTCCAATAGTTCTTTCTGTAGTTGGAACACTTTTAATAATCATGTTATTTATGCGACGTTTGTTTGGTTTTGATATGCTTTGGTCCCACAGTACACTATTCTGTTATGCAATAGCTCTTCGTCCCTGAGTATTTCTATACTTGATACCGTCATCCAATTTCTCATCTTCAGTCAGTTGCATCCCCAGATACGTATATTTGCTGCAATTTTTTATTTGCGGTCCATCCTAAAATATTAAGCCTTGCCGTGCTTCACTAATAATCATATATTGTGTTTGGTTTATGTGAACTTCTAAACCCTATTTTTGATATTTCTCGATCGGTTTCCGAGTCTTATATTCCAAATCATCATGCTCTTGCGCTATTACAATCTGGTTGTCCAAAGCATAATGTATGGAGGTTGTTCTTCTCTAACGGTATCTCCATATTACTACATTTTCATTTCCATTCTTTTAGTGCTTGCTCCAAATATATTTTAAATAGTGAAGGTAACAGGCAACATCCCTGTTTAAGGCCCTTACGGACTTGCCAACCTTTAGACGTTAAGTTTCCGACCTTAACTTCGGTTTCTGCATTTTTATACGACAGTTGAACTGCGGAAATTTGGTTCGAATTTGTTAATCTGTTGACGGGTTTATAATAGTTTACTTTGTGAGACACTATCATATGCTTTTTAAGGTTAACCTATAGCAAATGTAGTTCTTGGTTTACGGCGAATTTTTTCTCGATAATTCGAGTAACACAAAAAAGGTGATCTACTGTAGATCTTCCAGCTCTAAAGCCTGCCAGTTCCTCGGCTTCCATATCGTGGTACTCATTCCCAATTCTCTGTTCTTTAATAACTTTCTGTAGATCCTACTAATTATTCTAGTGACGGCGTGTATAGCAGTACTAAATGAAATTACTTGAGCTGATCTGATCTACATAGTAGTCAAAATCTACATAGTCTTCTTCTTCTTCTTCCTATAAGACAAGGTCTTAGTTCGTCTGTTTTTAAGCCTTTTGTGACGTAAATATCCAGCTTTCGTGCTATTTTTTGGTGGTCGACCGGAAGGTTCTTATTTCTGGTTTTTCATCTTTTACCCATCTTGGCCAGCTATTAGCTGGCATTGTACTTACGTGATCCGACCAATATCAACGTCTTGATCTGGCGACACGGACGATGTCTTGAATCTGTTTTGTTGCAGATGACTAATTTACATCTAAAGGGGTCTTTAGGTATAACCAATAATTCTGTTTTTTTTTCCACTGATATTCTCATGTTGTAAGTTTCTGCAGTGGTTTGGAAACGATGTATAGTCGCTGTAAGTCATCTTCATTTCCTGCTGTTCATATTGCATCATAAGCAAGGCACAATATTTTGAGAGTTTTTCGTCGCATTTTGTATACGCCATTGACCTCATTGGCACTATTTATTATTTTGTTCATAATTAAATTAAAAAGTATTGAACTTATTCTATCACCTTGTCGAATTCCAGAAGCTATTGGTACTTCTTCAGTTAGTTCTTGCTGGGCCTTTATACTTAGCCTATTTTTTTTATTGCACTGCTCTATCACTTTAATATAGTTGTTATTGAAGTCATGATCACGTAAAATTTATAATACGTCTCTCAACTGTACCCTATCGAATGCTTTTTTCAGATCAACTAAGCACAGAAATAGAGGTTTATTGAATTCTAATGATTTTTCAATCAATTGTCTAATTATAAATATAGTATCCACTGTCGATCTATTTTCTTTAAATCCTTGCTATTCTTCGCTTATTTTGATCTTTTTTGTTATTTTTGTAGTCATAATCTTGGTTAGTAATTTACTAGTGCTATTTAGCAAGGTAATGGTTATAATAGTTCTATAATTGTTGGGGTCGTTCTTTTTGAATATTGGGATCGTAGTACTGTTCCTCCTATCTTCAGGAATTTTTTTTATGGATCTAGCACACGTGGTACAGGGAAGTCCCTAAAACGCTCCAGGAGCGGCATGTGTGAGGAAAAAGCGATTCACGTTGTTCTTGTATCGCTGTAAATTGTACTCGGTGAGAAACACAGCCCTGGGCAAATTATTCCAGAGGGATGATGTTCTCCATATAAAAGACTGCTTGAAAAGCGTTGTACGCAGAGTAACAAGCTGAACCTCATACGGATGTGAAGTATTAGCGCGACGTGTATTTCTAACATGCACCGCTCTGGAAGGAATTAAGCGGGCTCCATCGTTCGAACACTTTCCATGAAAATACTTGTAGAATAGATTCAAGTCGCCAACCGTTCTTCGATGTTCCAGCGAATCAAGGCCACCGGTCAGTTTCGGGTCTCCAATCAGACGAACAACTCTTCTCTGAACAGAATCCAACAAATGCAGTGTGTGTTTGGGAGCGGAGCCCCAAACATGGGAGCAATAATCTATAGTTGGTCGAATTTGAGCTTTGTAAAGAATTAACAGTTGTTGTGGAGTTTAAAGCTTTCTGGTTCGAAATAATATTCCCAACTTTTGAGAAGCTCTCCTTGCTATGCCTGCAACATGTTCATGCCAGGAAATATTTGCTCCCAATTTAACGCCCAACAAATTGAGTGACGATGCTAGGGGAATGGACTGCCCCGACATGACGCGTTCAAAGTGAATGAAGAGATAAGCGTACTGTCAATTTGCAAAGCTGTAGATTGGATTCCAAATCGTTAATGTAAATGAGAAGAGAGTAGCAGACAGTATGGAGCCTTAGGGCACACCGGCGTTGACACTGAAGGTGTTAGAGTACTTGAGCATACTTAAGCATTTCGTTGGTGATGTCATCAGGCAAAGGAGCTTTTCTGTTCTTTAGTTTTTACAGTGTTTCACAGTTACATATAAATTTATTTAATTCAGCCGCATTACCGGAGACCGTCAACATCTTGGAAACACTTTTACGTTCTATAACAATTTTACATCTCTACGGCACCGATTCTTCTTAATTGTTAACATTTTTATTTTATTTCTTGAAAAGCTTTTTCCTTATTCTATTAAAATTTCAATAAGTTAAATTCCTTGAATATCCTTTAAAATACATTATCCAAATGATGATTTTAGATTTCGTAATAAATCAACTCTTCTGTTAAAGGTAACCTTTAACTGATTGTAAAACTACCGACAAAAGAAAGTTTTGAATGGAAGCTTAAATTTTTAACTTCAAAAGATTTTAATTATTTATAATACTTTCTTTATGTTATTCAGATTGTTGAAATATAAATTAATTATAAAATTGTAATTGTATAAGCACAAAGTTATTAATTAGAACCGGTAAAATTAAATTAAATTATTGACTTTTCGGATGGTCGTAACTTATACTTGATGGAAATTCATTATAAATATATAATTAAAGATTGTTTTTAGTCAGTTTCCACTGGTTTATTTATAAATTTTTTTGGTAACATGTTTCGCTGTCGATGCAGCTTCGTCGGCTTTAACACTGTCAAGTTTAGTTTATTTGAAGAACAACATTGATTATTTTTGATGTTTACAATTTTATTTTATTTATTTATTGTATATATATATATATATATATATATATATATATATATATATATATATATATATATATACACAGTGTGACAATTTAAGTCCGCATCATATGGGATTTTATTTAAATAATCACTTTAGCCCAGATCTGGTTATGGCATCCATTTGTGCTTCAAATAATATCAAAAATAAATTATAGTAAGTCATTTTCACTCATGACGTCACCTGTCAAAAATGACATTTTCGTAAAAATTTTTTGAAAAAACGTATAATTTGGCCAAATTTTAAAAAAAAGTTATTAGACAAAATGGTTTATTTTGTGGTTATAGATATGTTTGTCAAATTTCAACGGCCTACTACGATTTTGAATTTTTGGCAGTTTTTTGACATTTCGGCAATTGTTTTTCATCTTGATTTATTGCAACCTTATTTAAATCATTTAATTTGTCAAAAAGTAGGCACCTATAATCTATTTAGGAACAAAATAAAGTCGTGTCCTTAATTTTTTTTATAGAATATTAAAATTCACACATCATAAATCATATTTGATGCAAAGTTCGATTAGCTTTTGTTTTTAAATAAAAAAAATATTTCTCGCTTACGTATTTTGATAGTGAACACACTTAAACGTTTGAAAATTAACACAAATCTTACATTTTAATCTTTTTAGTAATGCATTTAAACTTTTAACAATGTAATGTTTCTTACTATAAACACCAAATTACCAACTTGCTGCTTTATCCTATTTGTTTTTTTTTTTATACTTCAGCTAAAACCACTTTTTAGATCAATAATACATTTTAGATTCTAATTAGCAACGGTAATAAAAATATTACACATATTCTATTATTAATTTGGCAGTTACGCGTTAATAATACCCCCAAAAAATTACATTAAAAGGCTTTCGGTGTCATTGTTGACGTAACTGCTAATTAGTATAAGTATACAAGTTTAGACCATTTAGAGATATCGATCATCTAGAAACTATAATTAGGCAGTGTGTTCAGGAGATACTCCCGAGTTTGTGAAAAATTCCGTCAAAGAAATTTCTAGAAGAACCATTCGTTGCATTGAACGAAAGGGTGGACACACGCAATATGCGTGTATTTGATACAAAGTATTTATTAAATAGGTTAAAATATCCAATTGTTAATTTAGCGTTTATAGAAAGAAACATTACATTTTTGAAACTTTAAATACATCACTAAAAAGATCAAAATGTAAGATTTGTGTTAATTTACAAACGTTCAAGTGTGTTCACTATCAAACTACGTAAGCGAGAAATATTTTTCTATTTAAAAAACAAAAGTTAATCGAACTTTGCATCAAATATGCATCATATTGTGTGAATTTTAATATTCTATAAAAAATTATGGACACGACTTCATTTTGTTCTTAAATAGATTATAGGTGCCTAGTTTTTGAAAAATTAAATGATTTAAATAAGGTTGCAATAAATCAAAATGAAAAACAATTGCCGAAATGTCAAAAAACTGCCAAAAATTCAAAATTGTAGTAGGCCGTTGAAATTTGACAAACAGATCTATAATCACAAAATAAACCATTTTGTATAATAACTTTTTTAAAATTTTTACGAAAATGTCTTTTTTGACAAGTGACGTCACGCGTAAAAATGACTTACTATACTTTATTTCTGATATTATTTGAAGTACAAATGGATGATATAACCAGATCTGGGCTAAAGTGATTATTGAAAAAAAAAATCCCATATGATGCGGACTTAAATTGTCACACTGTATATATATATATATATATATATATATATATATATATATATATATATATATATATATATATATATATATATATATATACGAGGCATCTTTTTTAAGTAAGTACCGTTTTGGAATTAAAAAAAGACGTGCAAAGATATCGCTATAATTTTATTTTTACATGAAAGCCTGTACCTTAATCTACTTTTCTACATAATTTCCGTGAATATTGAGG
>CM032446.1:228122349-228134849 GCA_019049505.1 Pachyrhynchus sulphureomaculatus | reverse complement strand
ATATATATATATATATATATATATATATATATATATATATATATATATAACATATATATATATATATATATATATATATATATATATATATATATATATATATACATATATATATATATATATATATATATATATATATATATATATATATATATATATATATATATATAGGTATTATTATTAGTATATTGATATTATTAATTATTTCAGTGGGCAGCTGACAGTTCCGGATCAGGATTTCAAGTTCCTCCCTGTAAGAAGAATGTGCCATTATTGCATCAGAACCACAACGATTTCGGATTAAGTAGAAGACAGTCGTCTCAGAAAACCACGAAAACCTGTGCAGTCTAAATATTTTTTCATGTTTTTTATATGCAATGTAGATATGATTATCATAGTCTTAGAAAAATTCGAATTTAACTAATTTATTCCGTCATTTTAAAAGTATAGATATAATAAAAAGAAAATTAGAAGATTGCTTGACAAATATCGTATTAGCCATATACGGACGTGAAGTGACCGACGAACAGTAGTCGGTGTTAGTCTAAAGGGGTGGAAGATACGTTACAAATTATGTATTGTCTAAGAGTGATCTATAATTAACATTCGTCCTTATTGGAGACCACAATTTTTCAAAAATTGTAAACAAAAGAGAACTGAGAAAATATTCACAGCAATCAAAATTTGTCGAGATTAATTGTCTGGTTAATCCCGCCCAATTCTAGTTGCTATAAATATCTTTCCTACTTTACAGTGTTGTAAAATGGTGTTTCTCCTAATTACAAACGTTCATAGATATCCTAATAGTAATTTACGTCGTTTTTAGAAAAACACACGAAAGTGCGAGACTATTTACCTAATAATAATTTAGGCAACTATTATGCACTGACAGATCTCGTCATTCACAACATGACTAAATTTGCATAGTATGGACATAATTGTGGATCCCAGCATATGAGCATTTCCGTAAATTGTTGGTATGTTAGCAGTTCGAAAACGAGAGAATTTTTTTTTAAAATACCACACATTAGACTCGATTTAAATCGTCTCTTGGGCCTCCAGAAGCAATTCTTCACGACTGAACACGACTTTTTTGCTAAATTGCCGTAAAAAGCGTCAAAAATCAGTATATAATGTAGCGAAATATAGGTTTATGCGTGCGATTTATTGAAATTATTAATCGTGAATCCTGATAACGTTTTCCTCTTTTATATAATGGCCATTTTTGCACATTTTTTTAGTCAAATTAACTTCTAGGTACACTCTTCTTATGTTCTCTGGCCTGAGGACTTCGAATTTGTATGTACCTTGTTGATATTAGGACATCGTTTCCAAGTTATGGGCAGATTTTAGCCCCTTTTTTGCCAGAAGTGGCTATATTTATAAAGCACTGAGAACTGTACATACTGAAAAATTAAACTTATTTATTATAAGTAAAATAAAACATGTGTCTCTTTGTTTGTTTATTTTTTTTGTTTGTGTTATTTCATAATTTTTAAAATAATAAATAAGTCTGTTTTAAAAAATGTTATCATAAACTATATTATTATATTTTTAGCAGAAAAAAATATAAAATAATAAATCTTTATAAATAAAATGAGGTTTTTAATTAATTTAGTTATAAATTTTACAATTCTTAGCCGTTTTTAATGTCGTTGTAAACATTAATGATGTCAAGTATCCATACTTTCGAGTATTTAGGGTACCTGGTATTTCTTAAAAAAGTACCCGTTACATTGTACCCGATACAAAGTACCGATCTAGTCACGTAGATGCCAATATACCTACCTACACTAGTCGGTTTATTATTACTGAACGACGTAACAGGCTCAAATCAAATCAGGTAAATAAACTGATTTTTCTCAACTGTAATCAGTTTTGGTTGAGTGTTAAGAAATGAAAAATAGCGTAAAAACTCCCATTGCTATAAAATTTATTTTTGTTGTAATATTCATTTACTTATTTTCTTTATTTTAAAGTACTGAGATTATATAGGTACTTTTATAATTTTCTCTATTTTATTTGTGTATTTCTTATTTTAATTTAAAACTGTTCTTAAAGCCCGAGAATAAATATTTTCAAAATTCCTAATTTATTCTTTATGCATTTATTACTGGGTCCAATTAATTTATTAATTAAAAAAATATTCAAGTTCAATTCAATATTCATAAACGACAAAATGCGTACTTATATTTCATATGCCTATTTAATAAAATATTGCATGCATTGCATTTCGGGTATAATAATAATAATAATAATAATTGAAGGGGAGTCCCACACGTCAAACTACCGACCTATCACCTGTCTTCCAACCCTCTTCAAGATCATCACAGCCACAATTCCAAGAAAATAGAAGAACATCTAATAGATAACAATATTCTCACAGAAGAGCAGAAGGGATGCAGGAAAAATAGCCGAGGATGCAAAAAGCAGCTGATCATAGATAGCGTGATTATGGAACAAACCAGAAAAGAACACACAAATCTTCACATCGGTTACATAGACTCTGAAAAAGCCTTCAACTCCATACCCCACAGCTGGTTAATCAGAGCCCTAGATCTATAAAATCAACCAAAACCTCAGACAATTTCTCGCGCAAATTATGAAAACATGAAAAACCAAAATACGCCTAGAAACACAAACCGAATGCATCCAAACAAAAGAGCTGTACATCAGATGGGGTATATTTCAGGGAGACTCGCTCAGCGCTCTATGGTTTTGCCTCTGTCTCAATCCACTCTCAAATACACTAAGCAGAACAGAGCATGGCTTCAACATCAGACATCAAAAAGTGGATCAATGATGACATAAAACTCTACGCTGCCACAAAAACACAACTGAAAGAACTTCTCAAAATCACAGAAATATTCACCTTAAATGTAAATATCGAACTTAATATAAATAAATGCAAAGTGCTCCACATCAACAAAGGCCAATGGAAGGGCCACCATGAGACAAAAACTATCAACAACGAAACACTCGATAACTTGCTCGACAAAGAAACATACAAATATCTAGGCTTCCAACAAAGTACCAAACTCAACCACACTCACATCAAAACAGAGCTCAGAACCGAATTCAAAAACAGACTCACGAAACTTTTACAAACAAAACTCAACTCCAAATATCTCACTAAAGCCGTCAACACGTTCGCTATACCTATACCCACATATTCATTTGGTATCGTCAAATGGTCATAAACAGACATAGAACACATTCACATCCTTATACGTTCTCAATTCACCAAATACAAGAAATTACACCCCAACGAATGCAAGGAAAGACTTACCATCGAGAAGAAGACAGGAGGAAGAGAAATTATAGACATCAGATCACTACACACAAAGCAAATACAAGCACTTAGGAAATTCTTTCACAGCAAGCAAACCAACAATAGTGAAAGCAGAGAAAAACTACACACCTGTCGACTTTTCCCGGGCAGACCACCCAGGAAACCCAATTACAACAGAAAAAGATAAAAACGTGGCCAGAAAAAATACTCCACGGAAAACATAGATACCACATAGAACAAGACCACGTAAATAAAAAACAATCATACACCTGGTTACAGGATGGGCAGCTATTCCCTGAAACAGAACTTGCCATCCAGGATAAAGTCGTATTAACCAGAAACTGCCAAAAGCATATCATCAAAGACCCAACTATTACAGAAGACAGAGGCAGGAAATGCCACCAGTAGAAAGAAACGATCGACCACATAATAAGCGGATGTAAAATATTAGCCGGAAAGGACTACATAGCCAGACATGACTAGGCGGCAAAAGTAGTTCACCAAGCACTAGCCACAACATACAAACTCATAGGAAACACAGATCCCTACTACAAATACACACCAACATCCATACTTGAAAATAAAGATTACAAGCTCTACTAGGATATTAGTATCCATACAGATAAAACAGTCTCCGCCAATAGACCCGATATTACTTTTCAGTGCAAAAAAGGAAAGGTCACCTATCTAATTGACATAGCTGTCCCCAACGACACAAACATCCAAACGAAATACACAGAAAAAATTTCCAAATACACAGACCTTGCAACAGAAATAAAAAGACTAAGGAAACAAGGACACATCATCACTGTCACCCTCATTATATCAGCCACAGGCCTTACACCAATAACATTCACACCACACTTAGTACAATTAGGACTCAACACAAACATACACAGAAACATTCAGAAGTCAGTGGTTTAGAAAACATGTAACATTGTCAGGTCATTCCTTAATACACAATAGTAATAGTGTTTGTGCTGACTTGGCTTGGGCCCCGTTAGCCAAACATGTAACCACATTGACCAAATGTGAAAAAGTACAACTTTTTTGTATAATAATTGAAAGGGGGTTCCACCACCCACTCAACCTCGGGTCCTTTATGAGTACCCCGAAGGTGCCCCAAATATACACTAATCAAAAGAAAATTTTGCCCTTCAATTATTCCCTGTTTCCATATTCATTGGAGATTTTATGAGGGATGCCCTCCCTATTTTTAGGTCTATGCCCGGGGATACCTTCAACTCCCCTATGTGCTACTACATTTAACTTATATTTACAATATTCAATGCTTATTAAATTATTAATAATTTCTTGTATATGTATTATTTATAATTGTATACGCGCACCCATCTTGTCAATCATACCATTGATACCGAATGTACCGAAACCGAAGGCCACCGATGAAGACGAGACATATTTCGTGGAGACGAGTAGGCATCTACCGCTACCGGTATGGCATTGGCAGTTTTAGTCTGGTTGGCTGCAGACTGCTGACTCCATCAATGTGTACCGGGTACATTTATTCTCGACCGGTACTTCGGTTCCGGATGAGTAACGGGATCCGGTAGTTACAATATTGACACTTCTAATAAACATCTTCATTGAAATAATAAGTAGCGTTACCATTTTTGTTCTCGACTTTGGGACAATCAATTTTACGCAATAGTTATGACACTACGATTTCTTGCATTTTGCACCATTTTTAATTTACGGCCATTTCTGACCAAAAAATGGCTAAAATCTGACCATAACCTGGAAACGAGGTACATAAAAATTCGAAGTCAGCAGGTCCGAGAACATAAGAAAAGTGTATCTGGACGTTAATTTGACTAAAAGATGTAAAATGGGCAAAAAATGAGCTAAAATGGCCCTTGCCAGGTGTACAAGTATGTATGTATGGATTTTTTTCTAAAAACACATATTAAATTCGAAAGAATGATCAAAAGTGCTTTATTCAAAGTATGCTCCATCGCTTGTTATACATTTTTCCCATCTTTCGGGCAATTTGTGAATACCACGCCAGTAAAAATCTTCCCCTGCGAACCATTTATCGAGCCATTTTTTCACATCTTCGTTCGAACCAAAGCGCTGCTCAGCAAGTGCGTGACCCATCGATGCAAACAAGTGGTCATCGGAAGGAGCCAAGTCTGGTGAGTAAGCCGCATGGGGTAGAACTTCCCAGCTGAGTGCTTCCAACGTGTCACGAACTGGTTTTGCCGTATGTGATGGAACACTGTCACGAAGAAAAATGACTTTGTGTTGCCTCTTTCGGTATTCTGGCCTTTTTTCAAGCAGCAAACGGTTCAAATCGGTCAATTGTTGTTGGTAACGTTTAGTATTTAACCGTTTCTCCAAGTTTGAACAGCCCATAATAGACCACGCCCATCTGGTCCCATCAAACACAGAGCATCGTCTTTCTGCCAAAGCGATTCGGTCTTGCGGTGGATGTGGATGGTGCGCCTGGGTCTACCCATGATTTTTTGCGCTTGGGATTCTCAAAATAAATCCACTTTTCATCCCCTGTAACTATACGATGCAACAACGACTTCCTTTTGTACCGAGCGAGTAAAATGTCACACGTGTTTTTGCGCTTTTACATTTGCTTGTCGTTCAACTGATATGGTACTCATCTACCGGTCTTCTGAATCTTTCCCATCTCTCGTAGCCGATTGGAAACAGCTTGTTGACTAACGCCCAGTTGCTCGGCGAGTTGTTTTTTGTGTTTGCGAATCATCTTCGTCCAACAATGCTTGCAATTCCACATCTTCGTATTTTTTTGGCGGTTTTCCACGTTCCTTGTCTGCAAAATCGAAGTCACCACTTTTGAAACGCCGAAACCATCGTTTACACGTATCTTGCGATGGAGCAGGTTCACCATAAGCTTCTCGAAGTAATCGGTATGATTCAACAACAGTTATCTTCAAATAAAAACAAAAAATTATTGCTGTCCGCGAATGCTCTTTGTTCGGTATAAATTTCGACATATTGAACACAACACTATGCACACACTTTTCCAATTTATCACTCGTACGCGCACACTTTTCCAATTTATTACTCGTGCACCTCTAACACTTGTTGATGATACAACAAAATGGCGCAGTGTCAAATATTTATAGCACAAACTGCATGATGCACCATCTGTTGTCTGAAATCCGCATTTCATACTTGTACACCTGGTATATAAAAGAGGAAAACGTTATCAGGATTCACAATGAATAATTTAAATAAGTCGCGTGGATAAACTTATAATACGGTACATTATGGTATGTATTGATTTTTGACACCTTTTTAAGGCAATTTAGCGAGTTTTTTTCTATTTTTTTTTTGCAAAAATTTGCATATTGAGCTGTAAAAAAAGGTTCTTAAAAAAGTCGTGTTCAGCCATGAATAATTGTTTCTAGAGATTCAAAGAACGATTTAAATTGAGTCTAATGAGTTTAGAGAAATGCTCATATGCTTGTTCTAAAAGTAATCTAGAATTACGTTATAACAGTAATTTTCTTTGGTTTAAAATAACCATGAAAATGCAGTTCTGTTGACTGACATAGGTTACAATTATAGTGACATCTAGACATTTTTTATATCCTGTCTGTTATCATATAATTTAACCCACACCTGAACTAAAAAGAAACAACCAAAAACTGTGGTATAACTGTAGATCACTATTAGAGAAAATATAGATAGTACTTTGTGAGAAAAATCTATGTTAGCGTTCGAGTGTCTCAAAGATCATCTCCGCCGGTTGAGACAAAGGAAGAATAAATACGTGCCACATCTTCCTCCCTACTATCTGCCACTGATCCCAAATTGATAAACCAAAATGTCATATGGAATGTTAGGTTTGAAGATAAAATATAGGAAAAATTTTTATAAGAAAATAGCTTAGCATTTAATATTAAGATAGTGTATAAATATTTGAAGCAAGAATTCTAAAAAAAATGATCTAGCCTTGTTATAAAATCTGTTAACCCAAGGCAAATATTTATCACGTCACTAGACAGTAATTTAAATTAAATTTATTAATTGATGTAAAACCTATTTGGTAATTAGATACCGGCAAACAAGCCTAATGTGAGAAAAGAACTTTGTAACTACTCAGTATATAATGCCACTACAACAAACACTTTATTTTTGTACTCAACGCGCGTTTCGCTATCCATGTTAGCTTAATCAGGCGCATCACTCCTGATGAAGCTAACATGGTTAGCGAAACGTCCGTCGAGTTCAAAAATAAAGTGTTTAGTACAGTGGTAATATATACTGAGTGCCAAAGATTCCAAATTCCCAACATATCTTTGATATGTTTTCTTTTTATGTATAATTCATTTATGTTTGATGTAACTTAAGGTATAATCTACATTTGTTCTGTTTTGTTATGTTCTTATATCATGCACAAAGAAGTCAATTTATAAGCACTATGACATTTTCTTTTTTAGCTACTAACACCAGCTGTAAGAAGCTTGTTTTTTTTTGATACATTTTATGTCACCCTTATAGAGCCTCACGGCACTTGTTAGCGATCTCGGAATAACTACCATAACAATAAACATGTCAACATTTTATAACACATATAAATTTAAATTGGTTATAAAATTTCCACAGTTTTTGGCAGTTATAAAGCAAAATTTAAAAAAGAAAATATATGTAAAATAAAAATCTTCTGTTGAATAAATTTTCAAAACATCAATCAAGAATATCCTTGAACTAACAACAAATTTTAAAAGTTTAACTTTTGAACATCTTAGGTAAGGGTTAGGTAAATAGAAAAATGTTTAGTTTACTTAAGTTGGTTGATATCAATGTAACTTAAACCATGACCAGCCCTAGCTTTTTTGGCGCCGTAGACAAACTCAAAAAATGCCGCAGCACCCAAGCTTAAAGAAAACTATGTTAACCAGGAAAATGGCATAAAATTAAATTAAGACAATAATACTAATACAGATTTACGAAAAATTGTTCTATTGAAAAACCAAGTTTACATTTTTAACGAGCTAACGACAACGAACTTACGAACTAAAACTAATACCTTATTATTTTCAGAAATAATTTAAATATTATTTTAAAACGATGAACATAACTAGTACAATAATATACAAAGTCTAAATCTAAATTAAAACAATGTTTTTCGAAGTTTCATTTCTGCAAAATCGCGAATAATTTCTTTCAAATCTAATTTACTACTCAATTCGTGTTCAATGGCCAACATTGCTAACCCATTAAGGCGATTTTGTGTAGTCATAGTTATTAAATAATTTTTTATTATTTTTAATTTAGAAAAAAAGTCTGGATATTTCTATAGACAGGAATAGACAGGCTTCTGGCAGAAGCATGTCTATTCCTGTTGTAACACTTGAATTGATTCAGCCGATACTTGGTGGAAATCCATAACTAGAAGTTTTTCAAGAAGTAAAACACCACTTAAATTTCCACTGAATTTTTATTTTTATCACCATGACATGTTTTGCTGTACGACAGCTTCTTCAGACCATCTGAAGCAGCTGTCGTACAGTGAAACATGTCATAGTGTTAAAAATAAAAATTTAGTGGAAATTTAAGTAGTGTTTTACTTCTTGAAAAACTTCTATTCCTGTTCTATTTGATTTTACTACTCATTTATTTTCCAGATTCAAGTTGTGTTTTTTTTTGCGCTCTAGTAATTCAGGCGGTTTTATCGCCCCTAAATTTTGCCGCCGTAAGCAGTTGCTTACCTTGCCTACCGCCTAGAACCGGCCCTGCTTAAACTAATTAATTTATGAATTCTGTTGTAGTTTAAGTTAAATTTAAACACACTCTTAAACTATCAACCTTCGTTTATCCTATCCTCCATACGTTGCTCTCTCCCAACATTCCTCCCTCCAAACTCCAACCAGAATTAAACAACTAATGGTCCTTCATAATCTCACTCCTCCTCTATTTTATTATTCTGTTTTCACTTCATTCCCTTCATACCCTTATACCCTTCCATTGACTTTTCTATGAGCGCTCTCAATAGAGCAAAATATAATTAATTTCCTGTTCATCGAAAGAATAAACCATCTTTGCATGTGTTTTACGATAATATACACTGATGGCTCCAAAACCTCAATAGGGGTGGTGGCTGCTTTTGTCACCCAAAATTTCTCAAAATTTTCAACTTACCTAGTCACTCTTCCATCTTCACTTCTTGCCATTAAAGAGTCTTAGATTCGCGATAACATCATGTGACTCTTCCAAATATCTAATTGTATCTTATTCACAGAGTGCATTAAAATCCATCCAGTCTGCAAACCTGGGGAAACATATACTAGACAAATTAAAGATTCTTATGGCTACCGGGACACATTGACATTGTGCTTCTATTCTAGGAGAAAATCACCAAAGGAATTTCATTAATCATCAAAAATTGGAATTCAGGAAAGCATTTCAATTGCAGTGGGACCTAGAGGACCCCAATAACAAACTTTAAGAGATCAAACCATTAGTCTATCCTCCTTTACATTTCCACTCTCTGAATAGAAAGGAAAATACCACTTTAAGAAGACTAGCCATAGGACATATATACCAGACTCATTCCTATCTTCTAAAAAAGGAGGATCCCCCTTCGTGTCCTGGATATCCCATATTGCAGTCAAAGATGCCCGATGTTGTCTTCAGACAGCGCATCATAAAGCGTATTTTAATGAAGCTAGACACCAAAAAGGCTTCTGGCGCTGACGGAATACCTGCCATATTACTCAAAAACTGTGCAAGGGAACTAACACCAGTTTTCTGTAGACTTTTTAACCTATCCTACAGAAAGGGAATATTTCCGCCCTGATGGAAATGTGCCACGGTTCAGCCGATACCTAAAAAAGGCAAGAAGACCTTGCCAAATAACTACCAATAATATCGAAAGTCATGGAAAAGGTTATCAATGAGCATCTTCTAAAATATCTTGAACGATTCAATATTATTAGCGATCACCAATATGGCTTTCGTAAACATAGATCAAGAGGAGATCTTCTGACTTATGTAACACATGTTTGGAACAACGCAACTGAACACTTTGGAGAATCTCGAGCGGTTGCTCTTAACATATCCAAGGCATTCGACCGTGTTTGGCAAGATGGACTATTGGCTAAGTTACACTCTTATGGTATGTTTGAAAGGTTCTGTTTGTGGCTCTCATATTTCCTCAGAGAGCGTTCTTTACGAGTGGCGGTCGACGGATTTCTTTCTAACACCTTCACTATCAACGCCGGTATGCCCCAGGGCTCCATACTGTCTCCTACTTTCTTTCTCATTTACATTAACGATCTGCTGGAAAAGACCGGGAATCCAATCTACAGCTTTGCAGATGACAGTACGCTTGTCTCTTCATTCACCTTGAGCGCTCGGACATCGGCTGCTCAGGCGAATATCCGCAGACAGCGGGAGGTCGTTCAACTTAACAAAGACCTGGAAGAAATTCTATCTTGGGGTGATAGTAACCAAGTGGAATTTAACGCTACAAAAACCCAGGCGGGCAGTTTTTTCTGAAAAAGTTAACGTTGCTGAACCCGACATAGTTATGTCGGGGCACTCCATTCCCCTAGCATCGTCGCTCAATTTTTTGGGCGTTAGTTTGGGAGCAAATATGTCCTGGCATGAACATGTTGCAGGCATAGCAAGGAGAGCTTCTCCAAAGTTGGGAATATTATTTCGAACCAGAAAGCTTTACACCCCACAACAACGTTAACTCTTTACAAAGCTCAAATTCGACCAACTATGGAATACTGTTCCCACGTTTGGGGCTCCGCTCCCAAACATACACTGCATTTGTTGGATTCTGTTCACAGAAGAGCTGTCCGTCTGATTGGAGATCCGGAATTGACCGGCGGCCTTAATTCGCTGGAACATCGAGGAACGGTTGGCGACTTGAGTCTGTTCTACAAGTATTTTCATGGAAAGTGTTCGAAGGATGTAGCCCGCTTAATTCCTCCCAAAGTGGTGCATGTTAGAAATACACGTCGCGCTGGTGCTTCACATCCGTATGAGGTTCAGCTTGTTACTCCGCGTACAACGCTTTTCAAGCAGTCTTTTATATGGAAAACATCATCCATTTGGATGATGTTTTTTGTTTCCCACCGAGTACAATTTACAGCGATTTAAGAACAACGTGAATTGCTTTTTCCGCACACATGCCGATCCTGGAGCGCTTTAGGGACTTCTCTGCAGCACGTGTGCTAGACCCATAAGAAAAAAATCCCCTCTCATCATCAAACACATATTCGAATCTCAGCACTATTCTGAGCAAAATTTGAAACCCATCTAAATTGACATCAGTCATCCATTCATACCGAACCAAGCATAAACAAATCATAGAATTCCTAAGTGAAATAAATATTTCAATATAATCTTCCTAACATAGTTCACGGGTGCTAAATGACTATAATAGTCGATGCGCTCTATCCCCTTAAAATTCAATTCAATTCAATTCTCAAACTATCAGAACATCCACCGCCGATGTTGGCAAATGCTATTAGAAGCTGCGAAAACTTACGGTATCAATAAATTGCAATCAAATATATAACTACTCAGGGCGCCAGCAAGACGCTGTAGCCCCTACTTTATCTGTATAGTATTGGTCACTAAGTAAAGCCGCCAACAGAAAATTAAACCCCTTTAAGCGAGGCACTTAACTAGCTCTATAGAAATTCTCTTTTCAATAAAGTTTAACGAAATTGGCCGAAAATAGCCTAAAATTAATGAAGCTTGAAAACCGGAACTGGATAAATGAAGGTTTGAAGGGTCTTTGATAAGGGTTAAACGTGTTTTTTTTTTACTTATAAAAACTAATAATTATTTAGAAAATTTGCTATTTTCTCCAATGTCTGCAACTATTTATTATTTAAATCGATATATGCTTGATAGTTTGCCATTGTTTCCACGTAGCAGCAACTCGTGATATATGATCCACCTCGTAGGGTGAAAAGTCTCGATACTTTTGAACAAAAAACGTTTTTGCCAAAAATCGATTTTATTCTTCAACATAGTTTCCTTTAAGAGCGATACACTTATACCAGCGATATTCTAACACTTGGATACCTATCGTACAGTACGAGTTATTGAACTCTCAAAAATAGGCCTCAGTTTTCTATTCGACTTCTTCATTTGAGCGAAATCTCCTTCTCTGGAACCACCTTGTCAAATTTGGAAAGAGGTAATAATCGTAGGTAATAAATGCAATAAGATCTGGACAAAGTCT
>CM032446.1:228110462-228117249 GCA_019049505.1 Pachyrhynchus sulphureomaculatus | reverse complement strand
CAAGGTCTTAGTTTGTCTGTTTTTAAGCCTTTTGTGACGTAAATATCCAGCTTTCGTGCCATCTTTTTGGTGGTCGACCGGAAGGTTCTTGTTTCTGGTTTTTCATCTTTTACCCATCTTGGCCAGCTGTTAGCTGGCATTGTACTTACGTGATCCGACCAATATCACGTCTTGATCTGGCGACACGGACGATGTCTTGAATCTGTTTTGTTGCAGATGACTAATTTACATCTAAAGGGTCTTTAGGTATAACCAATAATTCTGTTTTTTTTTTCCACTGATATTCTCATGTTGTAAGTTTCTGCAGTGGTTTGGAAACGATGCATTAGTCGCTGTAAGTCATCTTCATTTCCTGCTGTTCATATTGCATCATAAGCAAAGCACAATATTTTGAGAGTTTTTCGTCGCATTTTGTATACGCCATTGACCTCATTGGCACTATTTATTATTTTGTTCATTATTAAATTAAAAAGTATTGAACTTATTCTATCACCTTGTCGAATTCCAGAAGCTATTGGTACTTCTTCAGTTAGTTCTTGCTGTGCCTTTATACTTATCCTATTTTTTTTATTGCACTGCTCTATCACTTTAATATAGTTGTTATTGAAGTCATGATCACGTAAAATTTATAATACGTCTCTCAACTGTACCCTATCGAATGCTTTTTTCAGATCAACTAAGCACAGAAATACAGGTTTATTGAATTCTAATGATTTTTTCAATCAATTGTCTGATTATAAATATAGTATCCACTGTCGATCTATTTTCTTTAAATCCTTGCTATTCTTCGCTTATTTTGATCTTTTTTTGTTATTTTTGTAGTCATAATCTTGGTTAGTAATTTACTAGTGCTATTTAGCAAGGTAATGGTTATAATAGTTCTATAATTGTTGGAGTCGTTCTTTTTGAATATTGGGATCGTAGTACTGTTCCTCCTCTCTTCAGGAATTTTTTTTATGGATCTAGCACACGTGGTACAGGGAAGTCCCTAAAACGCTCCAGGAGCGGCATGTGTGAGGAAAAAGCGATTCACGTTGTTCTTGTATCGCTGTAAATTGTACTCGGTGAGAAACACAGCCCTGGGCAAATTATTCCAGAGGATGATGTTCTCCATATAAAAGACTGCTTGAAAAGCGTTGTACGCAGAGTAACAAGCTGAACCTCATATGGATGTGAAGTATTAGCGCGACGTGTATTTCTAACATGCACCGCTCTGGAAGGAATTAAGCGGGCTCCATCGTTCGAACACTTTCCATGAAAACACTTGTAGAATAGATTCAAGTCGCCAACCGTTCTTCGATGTTCCAGCGAATCAAGGCCACCGGTCAGTTTCGGGTCTCCAATCAGACGAACAACTCTTCTCTGAACAGAATCCAACAAATGCAGTGTGTGTTTGGGAGCGGAGCCCCAAACATGGGAGCAATAATCTATAGTTGGTCGAATTTGAGCTTTGTAAAGAATTAACAGTTGTTGTGGAGTTTAAAGCTTTCTGGTTCGAAATAATATTTCCCAACTTTTGAGAAGCTCTCCTTGCTATGCCTGCAACATGTTCATGCCAGGAAATATTTGCTCCCAATTTAACGCCCAACAAATTGAGTGACGATGCTAGGGGAATGGACTGCCCCGACATGACGCGTTTCAAAGTGAATGAAGAGATAAGCGTACTGTCAATTTGCAAAGCTGTAGATTGGATTCCAAATCGTTAATGTAAATGAGAAGAGAGTAGCAGACAGTATGGAGCCTTAGGGCACACCGGCGTTGACACTGCAGGTGTTAGAGTACTTGAGCATACTTAAGCATTTCGTTGGTGATGTCATCAGGCAAAGGAGCTTTTCTGTTCTTTAGTTTTTACAGTGTTTCACAGTTACATAAAAATTTATTTAATTCAGCCGCATTACCGAGAACCGTCAACATCTTGGAAACACTTTTACGTTCTATAACAATTTTACATCTCTACGGCACCGATTCTTCTTAATTGTTAACATTTTTATTTATTTCTTGAAAAGCTTTTTCCTTATTCTATTAAAATTTCAATAAGTTAAATTCCTTGAATATCCTTTAAAATACATTATCCAAATGATGATTTTAGATTTCGTAATAAATCAACTCTTCTGTTAAAGGTAACCTTTAACTGATTGTAAAACTACCGACAAAAGAAAGTTTTGAATGGAAGCTTAAATTTTTAACTTCAAAAGATTTTAATTATTTATAATACTTTCTTTATGTTATTCAGATTGTTGAAATATAAATTAATTATAAAATTGTAATTGTATAAGCACAAAGTTATTAATTAGAACCGGTAAAATTAAATTAAATTATTGACTTTTCGGATGGTCGTAACTTATACTTGATGGAAATTCATTATAAATATATAATTAAAAGATTGTTTTTAGTCAGTTTCCACTGGTTTATTTATAAATTTTTTTGGTAACATGTTTCGCTGTCGATGCAGCTTCGTCGGCTTTAACACTGTCAAGTTTAGTTTATTTGAACAACATTGATTATTTTTGATGTTTACAATTTTATTTTATTTATTTATTGTATATATATATATATATATAATATATATATATATATATATATATTATATATATATACAGTAATACCCCGCTTTACGCGAGGGATACGTTCCAAAAAAAATCGCGTTAACTGAAATTCGCGTATATCGAGGTTTATGATTAAACATAGTCAAAATTTAATACAAAAAAATACAAATCATTTTAATCAATCACTTTAATTCTAAGAACACTTTATGCAATACATACTCTTATTTTTTACGGAAAAATACATCTATTGTCTTTTGGGTAACGTTTTGTTTACGTTCTTGTAAAATACGTTCATAACACCCAACACTGTTTTTAATTGTTTGACACACGGTCAAGACAACGGTCATCATTATTGTCTATACTCTGCAATATGTCCAAACCTGAATAAATTTTTGAAAGTGCATTTTGTATTTCCCCTGAAGATAAAACTTTCTCTTCTACTTGTTCTTCCTCATCGTAGATAGGATTATTCTGTAACTCGATCAGATCTTCATTGCTAATAGGATCGTCGTGCGTTGCTACAAGTTCTACGAGATCTTCTACCGTGACATCTTCAAGTTCAGACCCCTCAATCATTGCAGCAATGTCTTCAAGCACTTGTCTCTGCATCTGGACAATTCTTCTAGGTGCTTCCACTACATCTGGCCAAAGATTACGCCACACCCCATTCATACAACTCATTTTAACTTCCTTCCAAGCCTCTTCTATGTTGTGAATAGACTTCATAATGTTGTATGACTTCCACCACTCTCGCATAGACTGTCTTCCTTCCCCGTCAGTTTCATGAATTAGTTGGCTAAAAGTGCGGCGATGGTAATAAGCTTTGAAGTTTGCTATTGCTCCCTGGTCCATAGGTTGTAATATTGACGTAGTGTTTGGTGGAAGGAACTTTACGTACACTTTTAAGTCTCTGGGCGTATCAAGTGAGGTTGGATGTCCTGGGCATTGTCTAAGAGTAATATAACTTTAGGTTCAAGCCCATTTCTGTCACAGTATGATTTGACTGATGGGCAAAAACTATTAGAATACCATTCTTGAAAAATTTCCCGTGTAACCCACGCCTTTCTGTTTGATCGCCACACAACTGGTAGACTTGTCTTGTCTGTGCCTCGCATTGCACGGGGTGTTTCTGAATGGTACACTAGTAAAGGTTTCAGTTTGAAATCACCAGTGGCATTACCACCCAGCAGAAGTGTTAGTCGATCTTTCGCAGCTTTGAAACCACTGGCTTGACGTTCTTCCTTAGAAATGAATGTTCGAGATGGCATTTTTTTCCAGTAAAGTGCGGTCTCATCAACATTGAAGATGAGACAAGCAGGAATTTTCTCTCGTCTAACGAAGTCTTGAAACTTGTCTGGAAATTCAGCTGCAGCTTGAATGTCCGCGCTGGCCGCCTCGCCTGTTATGTGGATATTGTGAAGATTAGAACGCTGCTTGAACCGATGGAACCAGCCTCTGCTGGCAGCAAAAGTCGGAGTGGCACTCCCTTCTCCTTCTTTTGTTTTCAGCATCTCATACAAAGATTTTGCTTTTGTGCATATGAGATCTTGACTTAGTGGTGTGTTCTTCTTATTCAAATCTTCGATCCAGACTGACAGTAATTTCTCCATTCTTTCTAAGATAGATGATCTCGAACGAGAAAGTTTTGTTGCACTTATAGGTGTTGAACCTTCGCTGGAGATTTTAATTTTTTTCCCGATTTTTATAAATCGTTCTCACAGTCGATTCTGAGAGTCCAAAATCTCTCCCAACAATTGTTGCTTTGCCTCCATTTTCCATTCTTCTTAACACTTTCATCTTCAATTCCAAAGTGACGCTTTACGCTCTTTTTTCTTTACAGGCGGCATTTTTAACGTAGGGTTAAATTATGTATGTATGTATCTCCAATAAATATTAAAACAAAACTGCCAGCCGACCGAACTAACATTACGGAACAAATGAACACACGAAACGAACGAGGAAATCCCCATAGAACAAAGTCGAAGGACAGGGAATTCCCAATTCTTCAAAGAGAATATTCAGAGAAAGCGGGGATCCCCCGCGACCATAGAGAAGTTAATGACTACATGAGCGCGAAATTTGAAATTCGCGTTATAGTGAAACCGCGCGTAACGGGGTCGCGCTAAGCGGGGTATTTGAAATTCGCGTTATAGTGAAACCGCGCGTAACGGGGTCGCGCTAAGCGGGGTATTACTGTATATATATATATATATATATATATATATATATATATATATATATATTTATATATATACAGTGTGACAATTTAAGTCCGCATCATATGGGATTTTATTTAAATAATCACTTTAGCCCAGATCTGGTTATGGCATCCATTTGTGCTTCAAATAATATCAAAAATAAATTATAGTAAGTCATTTTCACTCATGACGTCACCTGTCAAAAATGACATTTTCGTAAAAATTTTTGAAAAAAAATAACGTATAATTTGGCCAAATTTTAAAAAAAGTTATTAGACAAAATGGTTTATTTTGTGGTTATAGATATGTTTGTCAAATTTCAACGGCCTACTACGATTTTGAATTTTTGGCAGTTTTTTTGACATTTCGGCAATTATTTTTCATCTTGATTTATTGCAACCTTATTTAAATCATTTAATTTGTCAAAAAGTAGGCACCTATAATCTATTTAGGAACAAAATAAAGTCGTGTCCTTAATTTTTTTTATAGAATATTAAAATTCACACATCATAAATCATATTTGATGCAAAGTTCGATTAGCTTTTTGTTTTTAAATAAAAAAATATTTCTCGCTTACGTATTTTGATAGTGAACACACTTAAACGTTTGAAAATTAACACAAATCTTACATTTTAATCTTTTTAGTAATGCATTTAAACTTTTAACAATGTAATGTTTCTTACTATAAACACCAAATTACCAACTTGCTGCTTTATCCTATTTGTTTTTTTTTATACTTCAGCTAAAACCACTTTTTAGATCAATAATACATTTTAGATTCTAATTAGCAACGGTAATAAAAATATTACACATATTCTATTATTAATTTGGCAGTTACGCGTTAATAATACCCCCAAAAAATTACATTAAAAGGCTTTCGGTGTCATTGTTGACGTAACTGCTAATTAGTATAAGTATACAAGTTTAGACCATTTAGAGATATCGATCATCTAGAAACTATAATTAGGCAGTGTGTTCAGGAGATACCTCCCGAGTTTGTGAAAAATTCCGTCAAAGAAATTTCTAGAAGAACCATTCGTTGCATTGAACGAAAGGGTGGACACACGCAATATGCGTGTATTTGATACAAAGTATTTATTAAATAGGTTAAAATATCCAATTGTTAATTTAGCGTTTATAGAAAGAAACATTACATTTTTGAAACTTTAAATACATCACTAAAAAGATCAAAATGTAAGATTTGTGTTAATTTACAAACGTTCAAGTGTGTTCACTATCAAACTACGTAAGCGAGAAATATTTTTCTATTTAAAAACAAAAGTTAATCGAACTTTGCATCAAATATGCATCATATTGTGTGAATTTTAATATTCTATAAAAAATTATGGACACGACTTCATTTTGTTCTTAAATAGATTATAGGTGCCTAGTTTTTTGAAAAATTAAATGATTTAAATAAGGTTGCAATAAATCAAAATGAAAAACAATTGCCGAAATGTCAAAAAACTGCCAAAAATTCAAAATTGTAGTAGGCCGTTGAAATTTGACAAACAGATCTATAATCACAAAATAAACCATTTTGTATAATAACTTTTTTAAAATTTTTACGAAAATGTCTTTTTTGACAAGTGACGTCACGCGTAAAAAATGACTTACTATACTTTATTTCTGATATTATTTGAAGTACAAATGGATGATATAACCAGATCTGGGCTAAAGTGATTATTGAAAAAAAAATCCCATATGATGCGGACTTAAATTGTCACACTGTATATGTATATATATATATATATATATATATATATATATATATATATATCATATATATATATATATATATATATATATATATATATATATATACGAGGCATGTTTTTTAAGTAAGTACCGTTTTGGAATTAAAAAAAGACGTGCAAAGATATCGCTATAATTTTATTTTTACATGAAAGCCTGTACCTTAATCTACTTTTCTACATAATTTCCGTGAATATTGAGGCACTTGTCATAACGTGGCACCAGTTTTTGAATACCCTCCTCATAAAATTCTGCCGCCTGACTTATTAACCACTGTATCACAAATGT
>CM032446.1:227967962-228107962 GCA_019049505.1 Pachyrhynchus sulphureomaculatus | reverse complement strand
AAAAACACGATCTAACTTCGCGGTTTTCACGTGTTGAGTAGTCGTTGGAAACACACTTGTAGACAGGAAGTGAGATATTTAAACTGGTGTACTACTGACTTACTGATGGGTTTCTCCTCATGGGTTTTCCATAAGCTGCTTGGCCTCTCCTGGTGAGATTCTCATCAAAAATAATGTCTCAGCCACTGCTCTCCTAGCCTTTTTTGGATAACTAATCACTTTTTGACCCGAAATGCCTTAGGATGAGCAGGATATTTTACGAACGGAAGAAGGCTAGAAACGACACCCACTTGGTGATAAAAAAACCGTTACTCACTACTGCATCACGGAGAAAAATAAAAAGCCACTACGGCGTGCTGGAGGAAAAAGCCACTACGGCATGGCCGAGGAAAAAAGCCCTTAAAAATTCCATATGGCCGTTTATATATTTTTCGCCCCTTCTTCAAAATGACGTCTTTAAAATGGCTCACTTCCAGGACGCAAAATCAATGTAAACTAAATAAGTTAGGTCAGCAACACGTTATACACGGTTGAGTTACACTCTTCAAAAATTTAAACTGTTTTAAGTTACACTGCTCAAAAATTGAAATCACTGCCTAATGAAATATAAAAATGTAATAAAAAATAATTTACAGAAAGAAAAACAGTGTCGTAACATGATCTTAAAATCTAAGAAAAAATGAATGTTACTATATATGTATATATATATATATATATATATATATATATATATATATATATATATATATATATATATATATATATATATATATATATATATATATATATATATACATATATATATATATATATATATATATATATATATATATATATATAATATATATATATATATATATATATATATATATATATATATATATATATATATATATATATATATATATGTATATATATATATATATATATATATATATATATATATATATATATATATATATATATATATATATATATATATATATATATAATATATATATATATATATATATATATATATATATATTAGACTAACCATAAAAAAAAAAGTTTTTATATTTGGCGGTATTACCAACTAAAAACCTTCTATTAGATGTAAATAGAGATCTCTGAAATTTTGGGATAAAAATATTAAGGTTTTTAGAGGTTGCTAAAGTCGATTTTATTGGTAACATCAGCGTATTGTATATTTTACAGGATAAAAACATAATTTTATGTTGAAAACATTACTTTTTTGAGCTTTCGATTCTCAAGTTATGAGCAATTAAAAGACGTTTAAAATACACAAAGCGACCAAATTTCGAACTTAATGGGTCAGTTTATGTTGCACGCGTTATTTCTTTCAGATATAAATTGCATAGATTTTCTGGACTGACAATTATGAACAAATTTAGATCATGGGCAATCATAGATTACCAAGTAAAATCAAGTTACGAGCAATTAAAAGACACGAAAACAGGCCAAATTTTGTATTTAATGGTTACTTTTTGTTGTGTACCTTATTTTTTTGACGTATAAATTGCATAGATCTTCAAGTCTAACAATTTTGAACAATCTTAGACCATATAAGACCATGGTCGACTAGTAAACTTTAGTTATGAGCACGTATGAAATGCATAAATAGGCCAAATCTTATATTTAATGGTGACTTTACGTTTCGCACTTTATTTTTTTGAGATATAAATTATTTAGATATCCAGGACCGGGAATTTCGAACATTCTTAGACCACGTGCAACCCTGGGCGAATAAGTAAACTTAAATTATGAGCAACTAAAGACGTATAAAATGCACAAATGTGTCATATTTCGTATTTATTGGTTACTTTATGTTGCGCACCTTAATTTACATACATATTCATACATATTTTCCTGTGTGCTATTTTAGTAACCTATATAAATATAATATAAATAAATAAATATAAATACTAGCTTATTTTTGATTTTAATTGATCATAACTTGACTTTACTTGGTCGCTCATGGCTGCACGTGGTCTAAATTTGTTCATAATTGTCAGTTCTGGATATCTATGCAATTTATACCTCAAAAAAATAAGGTGCGCAACAAAAAGTAACCACTAAATTCGAAATTTGACCTATTTGTGCATTTTAAACATCTTTTAATTGCTCATAACTTGAGTTGATTTGGTCATCCATAGTTGCACGTGGCCTAAGATTTATTCCTCAAAAAAACAATGTGTGTAATGTAAAGTAACCATTAAGTTTGAAATTTGACTTATTTGTCTATTTTAAATGTCTTTTAATTGCTAATAACTTGGGTTTACTTGGTCGCCCGTGGTCGCACGTGGTCTAAATTTGTACGTAATTATCAATTCTACATATCTTTGCAACTGAAACCTCAAAAAAGTAATGTTTTCAAACTACAATTATGTTTTTATCCTGTAAAACATACAATACACTAATTTTACCAATAAAATCAACTTTAGCATCCTCTAAACCTTAATATCTTTGGGCCAAAATTTCAGAAATCTCTAGTTACACATTATAGAAGTTTTTTAGCTGGTACCATCACCAAATATAGAAACTTTTTTTTTCTGGTCAGTCTAATATATATTATTACTTACACACATATATATATATATATATATATATATATATATATATATATATATATATATATATATATATATATATAGGTATTATTATTAGTATATTGATATTATTAATTATTTCAGTGGGCAGCTGACAGTTCCGGATCAGGATTCCAAGTTCCTCCCTGTAAGAAGAATGTGCCATTATTGCATCAGAACCACAACGATTTCGGATTAAGTAGAAGACAGTCGTCTCAGAAAACCACGAAAACCTGTGCAGTCTAAATATTTTTTCATGTTTTTTATATGCAATGTAGATATGATTATCATAGTCTTAGAAAAATTCGAATTTAACTAATTTATTCCGTCATTTTAAAAGTATAGATATAATAAAAAGAAAATTAGAAGATTGCTTGACAAATATCGTATTAGCCATATACGGACGTGAAGTGACCGACAAACAGTAGTAGGTGTTAATCTAGAGAGGTAGAAGATACGTTACTAATTATGTATTGTCTAAGAGTGATCTATAATATAATTAACATTCGTACTTATTGGAGGCCACCATTTTTCAAACATTGTAAACAAAAGAGAACTGAGAAAATAATCACAGCAATCAAAATTTGTCGAGATTAATTGTCTGGTTAATCCCGCCCAATTCTAGTTGCTATAAATATCTTTCCTATGCTGTTTTCTTTTACAGTGTTGTAAAATGGTGTTTCTCCTAATTACAAACGTTCATAGATATCCTAATAGTAATTTACGTCGTTTTAGAAAAACACACGAAAGTGCGAGACTATTTACCTAATAATAATTTAGGCAACTATTATGCACTGACAGATCTCGTTATTCACAACATGACTAAATTTGCATATTATGGACATAATTGTGGATCACTATAAGAAAAGCATATGAGCATTTCCGTAAATTGTTGGTATGTTATCAGTTTAAAAAAAAGATAGAATTTTTTTTGAAAATAACACACATTAGACTCGATTTAAATCGTCTCTTGGACCTCCAGAAGCAATTATTCACGGCTGAACACGACTGTTTTGCTAAATTGCCGTAAAAAGCGTCAAAAATCAGTATATAATGTAGCGAAATATAAGTTTATGCGTACGATTTATTGAAATTATTAATCGTGACTCCTGATAACGTTTTCCTCTTTTATATAATGGCCTTTTTTGCACATTTTTTAGTCAAATTAACTTCTATGTACACTCTTCTTATGTTCTCTGACCTGAGGACTTCGAATTTTTGTGTACCTTGTTGATATTGGGACATCGTTTCCAAGTTATGGTCAGATTTTAGCCCCTTTTTGTCCAGAAGTGGATGTATTTATAAAGCACTGAGAACTGTACACACTGAAAAATTAAACTTATTTATTATAAGTAAAATAAAACATGTGCCTTTTTGTTTGTTTATTTTTTTTGTGTTGTATTATTTTATAATTTTTAAAATAATAAATAGATCTGTTTTAAAAAATGTTATCATAAACTATATTATTATATTTTTAGCAGAAAAAAATATAAAAAATAATAAATATTTATAAATAAAATGAAGTTTTTAATTAATTTAATTATAAATTTTACAATTCTTAGCCGTTTTTAATGTCGTTGTAAACATTAGTGATGTCAAGTATCGATACTTTCGAGTATTTAGGGTACCTGGTATTCCTTAAAAAAGTACCCGTTACATTGTACCCAATACAAAGTACCGATCTAGTCACGTAGTGGCCAATATATAATATACCTACCTACACTAGTCGGTGGCTGGCCAGATTATTACTGAACGACGTAACAGACTCAAATCAAATCACGTAAATAGACTGATTTTTCTCAACTATAATCAGTTTTTGTTGAGTGTTAAGAAATGAAAAATAACGTAAAAATTCCCATTGCTATAAAATTTATTTTTGTTGTAATATTCATTTACTTATTTTCATTGTTTTTAAGTACTGAGAGTATATAGGTACTTTCATAATTTTCTCTATTTTATTTGTGTATTATATTAATAAAATATTTTCTTATTTTAATTTAAAACTGTTCTTAAACCCCGAGAATAAATATTTTCAAAATTTCTAATTTATTCTTTATGCATTTATTATTGTGTCCAATTAATTTATTAATTAAAAAAATATTCACGTTTAATTTAATATTCATAAACGACAAAATGCGTACTTATATTTCATATACCTATTTAATAAAATATTGCATGCGTTGCATTTCGGGTATAATAATAACAATAATAATAATAATTGAAGGGGAATCCCACACGTCAAACTACCGACCTATCACCTGCCTTCCAACCCTATACAAGATCATCACAGCCACAATTTTCCAAGAAAATAGACGAACATCTAATAGACAACAATATTCTCACAAAAAGAGCAGAAGGGATGCAGGAAAAATAGCCGAGGATGCAAAGAGCAGCTGATCATAGATAGCGTGATTATGGGACAAACCAGAAAAGAACACAGAAATTTTCACATCGGTTACATAGACGCTGAAAAAGCCTTCGACTCCATACCCCATAGCTGGTTAATCAGAGCCCTAGAAATCTACAAAATCAACCAAAACCTCAGACAATTTCTCGCGCAAATTATGAAAACATGGAAAACCAAAATACGCCTAAAAACACAAACCGAATACATCTAAACAAAAGAGCTGTACATCAGACGGGGTATATTTCAGGGAGACTCGCTCAGGGCTCTATGGTTTTGCCTCTGTCTCAATCCACTCTGAAATACACTAAGCAGAACAGAGCATGGCTTCAACATCAGACATCAAAAAGTGGATCAATGATGACATAAAACTGTACGCTGTCGCAAAAACACAACTGAAAGAACTCCTCAAAATCACAGAAATATTCACCTTAGATGTAAATACCGAATTTAGTATAAATAAATGCAAAGTGCTCCACATCAACAAAGGCCAATGGAAGGGCCACCATGAGACAAAAACCATTAACAACGAAACACTCGATAGCATGCTCGACAAAGAAACATACAAATATCTAGGCTTCGAACAAAGTACCAAACTCAACCACACTCACATCAAAACAGAGCTCAGAACCGAATTCAAAAACATACTCACGAAACTTTTACAAACAAAACTCAACTCCAAATATCTCACTAAAGCCATCAACACGTTCGCTATACCTATACTCACATATTCATTTGGTATCGTCAAATGGTCACAAACAGACATAGAAAACATTCACATCCTTATACGTTTTCAATTCACCAAATACAGGAAATTACATCCCAACGAATGCAAGGAAAGACTTACCATCGAAAAGAAGGCAGGAGGAAGAGGAATTATAGACAGCAGATCACTACACACAAAACAAATACAAACACTTAGGAAATTCTTTCACATCAAGCAAGCCAGCAACAGTGAAAGCAGACAAAAACTACACACCTCTCGATTTTTCCCGGGCAGACCACCCAACACACCCAATTACAACAGAAAAAGATGAAAACTTGGTCAGAAAAAACACTCCACGGAAAAGATAGATACCACATAGAACAAGACCACGTAAATAAAAAACAATCATACACCTGGTTACAGGATGGGCAGCTATTCCCTGAAACAGAAGGCTTCTTACTTGCCATCCAGGATAAAGTCGTATTAACCAGAAACTACCAAAAGCATATCATCAAAGACCCAACTATTACAGAAGACAAATGCAGGAAATACCACCAGCAGAAAGAAACAATCGACCACATAATAAGCGGATGTAAAATATTAGCCGGAACGGAATACACAGCCAGACATGACTCAGCGGCAATAGTAGTTCACCAAGCACTAGCCACAACATACCAACTCATAGAAAACACAGATCTCTACTACATATACACACCAACATCCATACTTGAAAATAAAGATTACAAGCTCTACTGGGATATTAGTATCCATACAGATAAAACAGTCTCCTCCAATAGACCCGATATTACTTTTCAGTGCAAAAAAGGAAAGGTCACCTATCTAATTGACATAGCTGCCCCCAACGACACAAACTTCCAAACGAAATACACAGAAAAAATTTCCAAATACACAGACCTTGCAACAGAAATAAAAAGACTTAGGAAACAAGAAAACGTCATCCTTGTCCCCCTCATTATATCAGCCACAGGCCTTACACCAATAACATGTACACCACACTTAGTACAATTAGGACTCAACACAAACATACACAGAAACATTCAGAAGTTAGTGATTTTGAAAACATGTAACATTGTCAGGTCATTCCTTAATACAAAATGGTATACAGTTTGTGCTGGTTTGGGGCCCGTCAGCCAAACATGGAACCACATTGACCAAATGTGAGAAAGTAGAACATTTTTGTATAATAATTGAAGGGGGTCCCACCACCCACTCGACCTCCGGTCCTTTATAAGTACCTCGAAGGTGCCCCAAATATACACTAATCAAAAGAAAATTTCGCCCTTCAATTATTCCCTGTTTCCATATTCACTGGAGATTTTATGAGGGATGCCCTCCCTATCTTTAGGTCTATGCCCGGGGATACCTTCAACTCCCCTCTGCTAATACATTTAACTTATATTTACAATATTCAATGCTTATTAAATTATTAGTAATTTTTTGTATATGTATGTATGTATTATTTATAATTGTATACGCGCACCCATCTTGTCAATCATACCATTGATACCGAATGTACCGAAACCGAAGGCCACCGATGAAGACGAGACATATTTCGTGGAGACGAGTAGGCATCTACCGCTACCGGTATGGCATTGGTAGTTTTAGTTTGGTTGGCTGCAGACCGCAGGCGCCATCAGTGTGTAGATACCTGATACCGGGTACATTTATTCTCGACCAGTACTTCGGTTCCGGACGAGTAACGGGATCCGGTAGTTACACCTCTAATAAACATCTTCATTGAAATAATAAGTAGCGTTACCATTTTTATTCTCGACTTTGGGACAATCAATTTTACGCAATACTTATGACACTACGATTTCTTGCGTATTACACCATTTTTAATTTACGGCCATGGGCAAAAAATGAGCAAAAATGGCCCTTTATAAAAGAGGAAAACGTTATCAGGATTCACAATGAATAATTTAAATAAAGTAGCGTGGATAAACTTATAATATGGTACATTATATATTGATTTTTGACACTTTTTACGGCAATTTAGCGAGTTTTTCTATTTTTTTTTTTTGCAAAAATTCGCATATTGAGCTGTAAAAAAAGTTTCTTACAAAAGTCGTGTTCAGCCATGAATAATTGTTTCTGGAGATTCAAAGAACGATTTAAATTGAGTCTAATGAATTTAGAGAAATGCTCATATGCTTGTTCTAAGAGTAATCTAGAATTACGTTATAACAGTAATTTACTTTGGTTTAAGATAACCATGAAAATGCAGTTCTGTTGACTGACATAAATTACAATTATAGTGTCATCGCGACATTTTTTATATCCTGTCTGTTATCATATAATTTAATCCACACCTGAACTAAAAGAAACAACCAAAAACTGTGGTATAACTGTAGATCACTATTAGAGAAAAATATAGATAGTACTTTGTGAGAAAAATCTATGTTAGCGTTCGAGTGTCCCAAAGATCATCTCCGCCGGTTTGAGACTACAATTGGAAGAATACGTGCCACATCTTCCTCCCTACTAACTGCCACTGGCCCCAAATTGATAAACTAAAATGTCATATGGAATGTTAGATTTGAAGATAAAATATAGGAAAATTTTTTATAAGAAAATAGCTTAGCATTTAATATTAAGATAGTGTATAAATATTTGAAGCAAGAATTCTAAAAAAATGATCTAGCCTTGTTATAAAATCTGTTAACCCAAGGCAAATATTTATCACGTCACTAGATAGTAATTTAAATTAAATTTATTAATTGATGTAAAACCTATTTGGTAATTAGATACCGGCAAACAAGCCTAATGTGAGAAAAGAACTTTGTAACTACTCAGTATATACCGCCACTACAACAAACACTTTATTCTTGTACTCGACGCGCGTTTCGCTAACCATGTTAGCTTAATCAGGCGCATCACTCCTGATGAAGCTAACATGGTTAGCAAAACGTGCGTCGAGTTCAAAAATAAAGTATTTAGTACAGTGGTAATATATACTGAGTGCCAAAGATTCCAAATTCCCAACATATCTTTGATATGTTTTCTCTTTATGTATAATTCATTTATGTTTGATGTAACTTAAGGTATAATCTACATTTGTTTTGTTTTGTTATGTTCTTATATCATGCACAAAGAAGTCAATTTATAAGCACTTTGACATTTTCGTTTTTAGCTACTAACACCAGCTATAAGCATATTTTTTTTGATACATTTTATGTCACCCTTATAGAGGCTCACGGCACTTGTTAGCGATGTCGGAATAACAATAAACATGTCAACATTTTATAACATATTTAAATTGGTTATAAAATTTCCACCGTTTTTGGCAGCTATAAAACAAGATTTAAAAAAGAAAATATATGTAAAATAAAAATCTTCAGTTGGATAAATTATCAAAAACTCAATCAAGAATATCCTTGAACCAACAACAAGTTTTAAAAATTTAACTTTTGAACAACTTAGGAAAGGGTTAGGTAAATAGAAAAATTGTTTAGTTTACTTAAGTTAGTTGATATCAATGTAACTTAAACCATGGCCGGCCCTAGATAAATTCAAAAAATGCCGCCGCACCCAAGCTTAAAGAAAACTATGTTAACCAGAAAAATGGCATAAAATTGAATTAAGACAATAATATTAATACAGATTTACGAAAAATTGTTTTATTAAAAAACCAAGTTTACATTTTTAACGAGCTAACGACAACGAACTTACAAACTAAAACTAGTACCTACAATTTTCAGACATAATTTAAATATTATTTTAAAACGATGAAAATAACTAGTACAATAATATACAAAGTATAAATCTAAATTAAAACAATGTTTTTCGAAGTTCCATTTCTGCAAAATCCCGAATAATTTCTTTCAAATCTAATTTACTACTCAAATCGTGTTCAATGCCAACATTGCTAACCCATTAAGACGATTTTGTGTAGTCATAGTTCTTAAATAATTTTTTATTATTTTTAATTTAGAAAAAGTCTGGATATTTCTATAAACAGGCATAGACAGGCTTCTGGTAAAAGCCTGTCTAGTGTATTTGATTTTACTACTTATTTATTTTCTAGATTCCAGTAATCAAAATATATTTTTTGTTGGTTGTGTTTATTTTCTTTGCGTTCTAGTAGTTCAGGCGGTTTTGCCGCCTCTAAATTTTGCCGCCGGTAAGCAGTTGCTTACCTTGCCTACCACCTAGAGCCTGCCCTGCTTAAACTAATTAATTTATGAATTCTATTGTAGTTTAAGTTAAAGTTAAACACCCTCTTAAACTATTAACCTTCGTTTATCCTATCTTCCATACGTCGCTCTCTCCCAACATCCCTCCCACCAAACTCCAACCAGAATTAAACAACTAATGGTCCTTCTTAATCTCACTCCTCCTCTGTTTTATTATTCTCTTTTCACTTCCTTCCCTTCATACCCTTATACCCTTCCATTGACTTTTCTATGAGCGCTCTCAATAGAGCAATTACACCAAAAATTATAATTAATTCCCTGTTCATCGAAAGAATAAACCATCTTTACACGGATTTTACAATAATATACACTGATGGCTCCAAAACCTCATTAGGGGTAGCTGCTTTTGTCACCTAAAATTTCTCAAAATTTTCAAATTACCTAGTCACTCTTCCATCTTCACTACAGATCTTCTTGCCATTAAAGAGTCTTAGATTTCCGATAACATCATCTGACTCTTACAAATATCTAATTGTATCTGACTCACAGAGTGCATTAAAATCCATCCAATCTGCAAACCTGACGGAAGCATATACTAGACAAATTAAAGATCTATTCTTATGGCTACCGGGACTTCCTCTGGTGCTCCTGTTCTAGGAGAAAATCACCAAAGGGGTTTCATTAATTATCTAAAATTTGAATTCAGGAAAGCATTTCAATTGCAGTGGGACCTAGAGGACCCCAATAACAAACTTTGGGAGATCAAACCATTAGTCTATCCTCCTTTACATTTCCACTCTCTGAATGGAAAGGAAAATACCACTTTAAGAAGACTAGCCATAGGACATATATACCAGACTCATTCCTATCTTCTAAAAAAGGAGGATCCCCCTTCCTGTCCTGGATGTCCCATATTGCAGTCAAAGATGCCCGATGTTGTCTTCAGACAGCGCATCATAAAGCGTATTTTAATGAAGCTAGACACCAAAAAGGCTTCTGGCGCTGACGAAATACCTGCCATAGTTCTCAAAAACTGTGCAAGGGAACTAACACCAGTTTTCTGTAGACTTTTTAACCTATCCTACAGAAAGGGAATATTTCCGCCCTGCTGGAAATGTGCCACGGTTCAGCCGATACCTAAAAAGGCAAGAAGACCTTGCCAAATAACTACCGACCAGTCGCACTGCTTTCAATAATATCGAAAGTCATGGAAAAGGTTATCAATGAGCATCTTCTAAAATATCTTGAACGATTCAATATTATTAGCGATCACCAATATGGCTTTCGTAAATATAGATCAATAGGAGATCTTCTGACTTATGTAACACATGTTTGGAACAACGCAATTGAACACTTTGGAGAATCTCGAGCGGTTGCTCTTGACATATCCAAGGCATTCGACCGTGTTTGGCACGATGGACTATTGGCTAAGTTACACTCTTATGGTATGTTTGAAAGGTTCTGTTTGTGGCTCTCATGTTTCCTCAGAGAGCGTTCTTTACGAGTGGCGGTCGACGGATTTCTTTCTAACACCTTCACTATCAACGCCGGTATGCCCCAGGGCTCCATGCTGTCTCCTATTTTCTTTCTCATTTACATTAACGATCTGCTGGAAAAGACCGGGAATCCAATCTACAGCTTTGCAGATGACAGTACACTTGTCTCTTCATTCACCTTGAGTGCTTGGACATCGGCTGCTCAGGCGAATATCCGCAGACAGCGGGAGGTCGTTCAACTTAACAAAGACCTGGAAGAAATTATATCTTGGGGTGACAGTAACCAAGTGGAATTTAACGCTACAAAAACCCAGGCGGCAGTTTTTTCTAAAAAAGTTAACGTTGCTGAACCCGACATAGTTATGTCGGGGCACTCCATTCCCCTAGCATCGTCGCTCAATTTTTTGGGCGTTAGTTTGGGAGCAAATATGTCCTGGCATGAACATGTTGCAGGCATAGCAAGGAGAGCTTCTCCAAAGTTGGGAATATTATTTCGAACCAGAAAGCTTTACACCCCACAACAACGTTAACTCTTTACAAAGCTCAAATTCGACTAACTATGGAATACTGTTCCCACGTTTGGGGCTCCGCTCCCAAACATACACTGCATTTGTTGGATTCTGTTCACAGAAGAGCTCTCCGTCTGATTGGAGACCCGGAATTGACCGGCGGCCTTAATTCGCTGGAACATCAAAGAACGGTTGGCGACTTGAGTCTGTTCTACAAGTATTTTCATGGAAAGTGTTCGAAGGATGTAGCCCGCTTAATTCCTCCCAAAGTGGTGCATGTTAGAAATACACGTCGCGCTGGTGCTTCACATCCGTATGAGGTTCAGCTTGTTACTCCGCGTACAACGCTTTTCAAGCAGTCTTTTATATGGAAAACATCATCCATTTGGAATAATTTACCCAGCGCTGTGTTTCCCACCGAGTACAATTTACAGCGATTTAAGAACAACGTGAATTGCTTTTTCCGCACACATGCCGATCCTGGAGCGCTTTAGGGACTTCTCTGCAGCACGTGTGCTAGACCCATAAGAAAAAAATCCCCTCTCATCATCAAACACATATTCGAATCTCAGCACTATTCTGAGCAAAATTTGAAACCCATCTAAATTGACATCAGTCATCCATTCATACCGAACCAAGCATAAACAAATCATAGAATTCCTAAGTGAAATAAATATTTCAATATAATCTTCCTAATATAGTTCACGGGTGCTAAATGACTATAATAGTCGATGCGCTCTATCCCCTTAAAATTCAATTCAATTCAATTCTCAAACTATCAGAACATCCACCGCCGATGTTGGCAAATGCTATTAGAAGCTGCGAAAACTTACGGTATCAATAAATTGCAATCAAATATATAACTACTCAGGGCGCCAGCAAGACGCCGTAGCCCCTACTTTATCTGTATAGTATTGGTCACTAAGTAAAGCCGCCAACAGAAAATTAAACCCCTTTAAGCGAGGCACTTAACTAGCTCTATAGAAATTCTCTTTTCAATAAAGTTTAACGAAATTGGCCGAAAATAGCCTAAAAATTAATGAAGCTTGAAAACCGGAACTGGATAAATGAAGGTTTGAAGGGTCTTTGATAAGGGTTAAACGTGTTTTTTTTACTTATAAAAAACTAATAATTACTTAGAAAATTTGCTATTTTCGCCAATGTCTGCAACTATTTATTATTTAAATCGATATATGCTTGATAGTTTGCCATTGTTTCCGCGTAGCGGCAACTCGTGATATGTGATCCAGCTCGTAGGGTGAAAAGTCTCGAGACTTTTGAACAAAAAACAATGTTTTGCCAAAAATCGATTTATTTTTCAACATAGTTTCCATCAAGAGCGATACACTTATTCCAGCGATATTTTAATATTTGGATACCTTTAGTACAGTACGAGTTATTGAACTCTCAAAAATAGGCCTCAGTTTTCTATTCGACTTCTTCATTTGAGCCAAATCTCTTTCTCTAAAACCACCTTGTCAAATTTGGAAACAGGTAATAATCGTAGGTAATAAATGCAATAAGATCTGGACAAAGCCTAAAGAATGGATACAAATATATATATATATATATATATATATATATATATATATATATATATATATATATATATATGGGGGCACGGTAGAGCCCCCGCCAAGTCGAGCAGAAAGTACAGCCGTACCATCCGAAGCCACTCACGGCACTTTCGACCCCCCCCTGTAACTTCGTTGTGGATAACGCTAAAACCCTGAATTTACAGTGACCAAGAGTACATACTATACTAGCTATATTCCTAAATTACCTACTATTTATACCTTATAGTTTACGAACTACCGCTAGTCGAAGTTCTTTAATTTTGTCACTGACACACCGATCATCAAAATTCTAAGGTACTTCTAGCAGACACACAAACTTCAAATTTTGAATTTACTTGATGTTTAGCCTATAAAGGAAGGAAAAACTGAAACATCCCGAAATTTCAGTCCCGTTCTAAATTGTACACTCACTTATGCCAAAAAAGAGGGTCAACCTCGGAATGAGAGATAATAAGCTGTAAACTTGTATAAACCTTTATTTTGGCATTCTAAAAGTTGTCTCAAAAATCTTATAAAATCTCGTGTCCGAGTCTTAAGATATTCAAGGTCAAGGTCACAAAAATCGGTTTTCATATATTATGAAAATTGTAGAAGATAAAATTCTCTACAAATTTTGTTCTTAACATTTTTTTATACGCTTAAAACCGTTTTTGAGATAGAGCGCGGAGAACGCGCAGCGCTCAGCCATACCATAGCATAATGCAAAGTCAAACGTGAGTCCCGGTAAATAATACATCGTATAAAGTTAATTAACCACTAAAAAATCCATAATTATGAATAATTTGTATTATTTATTAATTTATATATTATATTTAATAATATTTTTCATTTATCAGATATATTCGTTTAATAATACTTACCTACTTCGTGTAATTAAAAAATTGTTAAGTGAAATACTTTAAGTTTATTTTACTTATGAAAAGCTATGAAGATGATGCTTCCATGACAGCAGGGCTAGAAAAGAATATAGTTATTAAAATAGGAGCAAAAGTCATGTTAAGACGAAATATTGACGTGAGTCTTGGCTTAGTCAACGGTTCTATCGGTATAGTACGAGGAGTAAAGGTTGATCCTGAAAATACAAATAAAATAAAAAAAATACATATTACATTTAATAATGAACATCTTTACGAGCTTGGTCCAGTCAAAACTAAATTTGAAATTATTAATAGAGCTTATGTTCATCGCGAACAGTTTCCGATATGTATAGCCTATGCTATTACCATATACAAAATCAGGGGCTAAGTGCACTGATGGACATCGGTTCTTCAGTGTTCACACGCGGTCAAGCATACGTGGCACTTTCGAGAGTAACAAGTCTGGGCGGATTACATCTAATTAATGTCGACTTCGGTAGTATCAAAGCTCAGAAGGCCGCAATCGATGAATATAATCGACTTAAAAGCACTTATCGTCCAGACTTGTCAAAAATTGTTACATCCTAGCCTTTGAGAAAAACCAATAGAGACAGGGAGTGGGCTTTAAGAAAATCCATAGCTGACGTACAAGAAATATTACCCGAGAAGAAAAGAAGAGCAATACCTACAAAAAGAAATGAGATCCCATCAAAAACATGAAATGTAAAAAAATGCCAAGTCTCGAAAGGCAGTCCTTCCACCACAAAAAGTTGTGAGATCTCATGTAAAACCAAGTCAGTTATTTTAGATAGTATCTATGGAAGCACCTATTCAACAACTTTGTCATAAATTGTTATCTATTTAGTTATCTACCAACATTTATAGTGACCGTATTAATATTAGACATCTTTATTTCTATAATAAATATAATGACTTGGCAATCGCACGGCGACATAATCACATAAGAATAATCTACTATTTAAAATACTTTATTCTTAAGTGCACTGTTCTCTACTTACTTAGCAATCGCAAAGCTACGGAAGAATGGAATGGAGGGGTATCAGTAGGAGGCAAAAGTTCTCGAACTTAAGTTACGCTGATGATATTGGCTAGCTCCGAGGCAGAAATGGTTGCACTGCTGCATCGAATCGAAAAGGTTAGCGCAAATGTTAGTCTTTCACTACATCGAAAGAAATGTTCTCTTCTTATAGTAGATCGAGGTAAAATTTTGCCTCGTCTCAACAAAATCAACGATATACCACTGAAGAAAAATATTATATACTTAAGCGCCAGAATTTTTAACAAGGGGGGCTGCGAAGAAGAAATTAAAAGAAGGATAGCGATGCCGTAAAAGAATAGAGGCGTTCGAAACTACATGCTACAAACGAATGCTCATAGGACTCTGTTCTGAGCAATCTTAACATCCAAAATAGTGACCGGCTATTACCATCGATTCAAAGAAAAATAACATCATTTTTTGGTCACATAATAAGGAGGGATGGCATGGAAAAAGCCGCTGATCCAAGGGAAAGTCGATGGTAGAAGAAAAAGGGGTAGATTTTACAACAGATACATCGATCAGATCATGTCTACAATGCACTTGGAGTTACCGGAGATAATGAGAAGTGTCGAGGATAAAGAAACCTGGAGGGCTGTTGTAAATTCTGTGTAACAATGCAATAAAAGTCACGACACTTGGAGCCGAGCAACGATGCGAGAGAGAATAATCGCAGGAGGCCAGATCTGGTGAATACGGTGGATTAACACGCCAATCATAGCCCAGTTTGTCTAATTTCACAATTGTGAGTGTGTGGAGTTATGAGCTGGAGCATTATCTTGGTGAAACGATACTTTTTCTTCACTAAATGCGGCCTTTTTTTCTTGATTTCAATATACCAACTTAATAGCCTCTGGTGATTATTCGCGCATTCTCAAAGTAGTCGATCAGTGTTATTTCATACTCATCTCAAAAAAGACTTGCCAAATCCTTTCCAGCTGATGTTTATATTTTTGGATGCTTCGGTTAGCTTCGATCCCGTTCCAGTCACTCTGCGGACTGCCTGTTGGACTTAAGCGTGCAATGGTGGATCTATGTTTCATCCATTGTTACAAATTGATGCAAAAAACCCTTTGGATTACACCAAGGCAGGGCCCAACAGCGTTCTGAAGCTTCGAAACGTTGCTGTTATTGATCACTCGTTAGAATACTCGGCACCCATCAGGCACATAATTTTCTTGATGTGCAAATATTCATGCAAAATTTTACACGCATCTTCTGAAAGTTAACACTAACTGAAAATTATATATTTTTTTGTTTGGGTTGCCATCTCTCAGAAAGTCTCGGAACTTTTCACCCCATGTAAGTATACTTAAATAAATCAGTATACTTTTTTTACGGTAGCAATACTTCGGTATCAGGACTGCATTAAGCAAAATTAAATTCCAATTAGGAAACTCGATAATTTGTGGGGATTACCGTTACCGGAAACAAAAACAATAACAGCAACATAGCTAAAATTTACAATAAAATATAGTTTGAAAATATTATTATCTTTCAATATAACAGCCTAACTACAAAATAGTCAAAAAAGTCAATTAAAAAAAATTATCCTATTATTCATAAAAAAAACTACGTATTTATTTAAAAGTATTTTTTAAACAATCAAAGAATGGTCGGCTCATTTTAATTTCAGTTTTTAAATCTTACTGTAAATAAACCAGTATGCAAATAAACTCATCATATTGTTAATTGTAGGGTAGCCGAAAAAATGTGGAGAGTTTTAATTAAAATTGTTATAGTGGAGGCAAATTAATGTAACCCAACTATTTTTACTATTATTATTTTATATTTTATTAATATTATTTATATTTTATAATTCATGAGCTCGTGTGGAACTTTCCCTTCAAAATATTCTTATAACCTACACCTAAATAAACAAAAAGACCCTTCGAGCAATTTATTAAAATGTCATTTAGATATGGTCAAGCGACACCAAATATGACTAAGAAAAGCTTAATTCTCACAACTATAAAGACATAAACAGTAATTGTTGAAGATGGAAAGTTCCGCCAGAAAACTACCTTGTTCAGTAGGTAGAATGTAATCTTAGGGATATTATATTATAAAATACATTTTTAACTGTTTAGAGAAGATTGTAAAGTTTACTTTAAGCATTTTTAGAAAGAAGCCAACACGTTACGGAAAAATCTAAACAAGCGATCGGTTGAGATTTAAAAGCAACTCTCCCTTAATATAGTTATTTTATTTTAGTTAAATAGTAAAATTTTGAAATATATTTAGTAAATAATCTAAAAAGAAGTGTTTGGGTTTGAAACCAAAAGGAAGTCAGCGGTTATAGTAGAAATATTATAACATTTGTGGCAGAAACCACAACAAAATGCCATAAAATTTTCATCATTTTTGTAAATTTTTGGGTACAGCTTGGAAATCGATTTAACTACTTTGAAACAATGCCAACATAATGTAGCTAGTTTTCTCAGCTTAACTTTGACCGCAAGGCCACGTTTCTTCTATTTTAGTGCATTTTTTTCACATTTTAACGCTTTCGGCTCACTATTTCTTAAAAATCTCAGCGACAGAAAAAAAATCATTTTACTCGTCATAAAATTGCCTGATAAACTGCGTAGATTGCATTAAAAATATTAAATACATAACCTAAAAAAAGTATTTACTACGACAAATTGAAAAATAGTTTTGTTCAATTAGATATTACAGCTTAAAATTATAGGAAAATATAGGTTTTATATTAACAAAAAAGTGTGCCAAATTTTATTAATAAATATTAAGAGGATTGGTTAAAATTCGCAGTTTAGTCCAAATCTTATTATGGATTTTCCTTGTGGACAAAAGATCGTAGGAAACTTTTTTCTTCAAATAAGCGCAAGGTTATGCTCTTTCAAGATAGTTAGAAGGAAAAAGAGAATATACAAAAAACTATCTTATTTTTAAATTTTTTCGTTACGAAAAATTCAATTTTTTTCGCTTTTGCTCTACAAAAGGTCTGGTTCATTCTCTTTATTTCTATTTAATATTTTATCTTAAATATAACATGAAATTTTAAAACAAATACTACCTATTTTCTAATAAAATTATGATTTAGATAACAGAAAAAGAAAAAACATACAGCGAAACAAAAATAAACTAAAATAAGGTGTGTTTTTTAATTTGGTCACAAAATCACTTGGATAGTTTAATAGACACTCTATACATTTCTTGAACATGTTGATAATAAAATCTTATTAACAAAAAATATCACAAAACTGTAATATTCTTAAATGCTTAATGATTTAAAAAATACACGAGACACATACGTAAAATAAATAGAGAGATGTTAGCATATCTCTGAAAATAAATGCTGTCCACGAACTACAATACACTACGATAAGACTAACTACAGTAAAATGTTTGATATTTACGATGCAGGTGCCATCTGTATACTTCCGAAGATTGTTTGTTAGTATTGCATCTTACTTCGAAGCGACGCGTCGAGATACTATGCGGTAATTTTTAAATTACCTTATATGTATTATAAATATATAATAACTGTTTTTAGTCAATTTCCACTGGCTTATTTAAATTGTGATGATGTGTTTCGCTGTCGATACAGCTTCTTCAGATCTACATTTTACACTGTCAAGTTAGGTTTAATGTTTACAATTTTATATAATTTCTTAATTATAATATTACACCTAATTAAATTATATTGATAGTATTGGAAAATCCACACAGACATGGAATTAGGAGAATAAAATCAATAATGGTGAATTGTTTAAATCTACCTGGTCGTTGAGTAAAGTACCTGTAGTATTAATAGATTTATTTGCATTGTCTCTTAAGGTTTAGTTTTAAACCCTTTTGTTGGGTACGTAAAATGTTGAAATTCTTTTTAAACGTGTGATTTTCTGTTAAAAGATGATTAGCATATGTTGAATTAGACTTTCTATGGATGAAACTTTTTTCGTGTTCTGTTATTCTTTGTATAAATGTACGTCCAGTTTGTCCTATGTATGTTTTAGGACATGACCCACATGTTAATTGATATACCCCTGATTGATTTGTGGTTATTATTATGTTTAGGTATAAGTAGGTAATGCTTTAAATCCAAATATTCTTTTTTTTTAATATTTTTGTTTTATTTTTAAACTGCTACATCGTATTATTATTACTATTAGCATTAAAACAATAATAATTAGTACGTTTCTGTTGTCTAAATCATAATTTTATTGTAAAATAGGTAGTATTTGTTTTAAAATTACTTTTTCATATTATATTTAAGATAGAGCAAAAGCGAAAAAAAAAATGAATTTTTCGTAATCAAAAAATTTAAAAGTGAGATAGTTTTTGGTATATTCTTTATTTTTAATTCTAACCATCTTGAGAAACATAATTTAAAAAAAAAAAAAAAAGCTTCCTACGACCTTTTAGCCACAAGAAAAATTCATAATAAGATTTGAACTAAGATGCGAATTTTGACCAATCCTCTTAATATTGTTTAATAACATTTGGAACACTTTTTTGTTAATATAAAAGCGATATTTTCCTATAATTTGAAGCCGTAATATCGAACTGAATGGAAGTTACTCGTAAAAAAACATTTTTCAATTTGCCGTAGTAAATACTTTTTTCTAGGATAATATTTTTTAATGCAACCTCCGCAGTTTTTTAGACAATTTTATGACGAATAAAATGATTGTTTGTTGTGGCATAACAACGAACAGAAGCTGAGATATTTAAAAAATAGTTAGCCGAAAGCGTTAAAATGTCAAAAAATGCACTAGAAAAGAAGAAAAGTCTCCTTGCTGTCAAAATTAGACTGAGAAAACTCATTTGCATTATGTTTGCACTGTTTCAACGTAGTTAAATCGATTTCCAAGCTGTACCAAAAAATTTCCAAAAATCATGAAAATTTTACTGCATTACACCATTAAAACTTGTTTGAAAACATTTTTTCTCCCAGCGACATCTTTAACTGTGAATTTTGTATAGTCTAGTATAAGTCCGTTTTAAAAACCAAATGTAAAATTTTTTAGTCATCCAAATATCTAGATACAGTTACGTAGATAGAAAAATAGAGCCAAGAATTGTTTTTAAAGCATAGGTAATTTTATAGTCTAAGTTAGATTAATCACGGGGATGAAAATCGTTTATTGTAAATATGTCTAAACTGCTAAGATGTATCTTAATAAGTCTCTTAAAAATTAGAATAAGAAATATTTATGACAGTCGGTGAAGTAAGAACATGTCACGCATTGTTAATTAAAAAAATTTTACATCATTCGACAGTAAATACTTGCCATTAAAATGCTAGTCGATGATCGCCTGGCATATTTGGGGAATACTTTCGACGAGATTTTCCGCGTATTCCTGAGGCAAAGATTTCAAAAATGCCCGAATTTACCGTGACACCTGCTTCACTACGTAGACCTTTTTACTAGGAAGCTTCTGTTTAATGTATGACCACACGTTCTCTATTGGGTTTGCATCAAGCGACTGGGTTGGCTAATCTACTGTGACGATTATGGATTCCCTTTTCCACTGGCTGTACGTTTTACTCCGATATTTGGAGTCATTATCCTTTTAAAGAATCCACTCCTCACTTTTATCCACAAACCACCATTTGGCAGCCGGTACTAATGCCTTTTTGTAAATTTGGAGCATCTTTTCAGCATTCAAATTGTAAGTAAATATGATGAGTTTTCAAAAGCCTTTTTCTGAAAGATATCCTCAAACATGGATCTTCACATGGTGTTTCACGGTGCGGTGAACCAATCGGTTCTAGAAACAGAGGAGGCTGGCAGGGTGATAACAAAATTCCAAAAATGAAACTTCATCGAAAAAAATTACAGTGCTCCAGTCTCGATCTCTGTTTTCCTCGGCCAACAAGAGTCGTCTCTCTCTGTGTTTTTCGCTCGCTGTTTCTTAATTGTACTCCGCCACTTCAAATCGTTAGCCGGGAGATAAGTGCCAATCGTTTCATACGATATATCCAAACCTTTTGCTTTAGTTTTTGCGCCCCTTGGCCCAAGGTTAATTGAGGATTTCGGGATAAATGTTAATAATTATTTTTGCGTCCTTGTCCGATACTTTTCCTCTCGAATCATCTTCATTTTTTAACTCAGTATCGTTTCACTCGCTTGCTAACGAATGCCCTCGACTTCCCATATACGAGGATTGTGTGATAAGTACCTAACCACGGCCAGAGATGGCGCTACTACTATTTAAAAAATTATATTTTTCGTAAATATAACCTTTCATAAGAATTCTTTCAAATCGCTACGTGATTTAGTTTGTAAGTGGCAGCCATTTATATAGAATAACTTTTGTGATTTTACAACAATGGAAAAAAATGAATATCGAGCAGTGACAAAATATTTGGGTAAAAGTTCCTAAACTAGACCTCCAATTTCGGTCAATCCGAAATTTATAAATAGTTAGTGCTTTATATAATAAAAATATCTTATGTTTTTTTTTCAAAAGTTTATTTCTCTGAAAGCGCTTTACGAAACCTGATGTTTTTTTTTGTGAATGCTGAAGTATTTGAACTATACAAAAAATATTTTTTCCTTATTGTACCTCAACAGTTTTTATTAAAAAAATTGATTTTTTGTAAACAATTTGAAATTTAAACATGTTCACAATGACCTTCAGAAATTACTATCATATATGAGTTAACTACATGTATCTAAAAAAATATTTATGCAATAAAAATTTTTTTAGATCTCTTTAATTTATAGATACTAGCAACATTTGTCCGAGCGTGCACATTTGGTAAAGCTCGATGCGTTGCAACGTGTTTATGCGTGTCTGAAGTTGTCGCTTTTGCTAGTCATTTCTTAGAGTCAACGCGAAACAGCAAGTTAACAATTGCATGCAATCGCTTTGTATTTTGTGTATTAAATTTACATATTGAGCATTGATAAATAAAACTTGGAGTATAAAAAAAATTAGAGAATGTTTTAAGGTATCACGTCGTATGGCTTCGCAAGCTATAAAACAACGTGAAACAAAGGGAATTGGATCACGACCCCCTAAGAAAAAAGACTGTTCGGTAAATTCAGTGACTGTTCAAGCAATTGAAAATTTTTACCTTTCTGAGGACGTTAGTCGAATTACGCCTAGCGTAAAAGATTATAAATCTGTAAAAAAAATGGTATCCGAAGACAAGAACAAAAGAGATTACTGAAAGCGAATCTTTTCATTCTACACCAAGAATTTTGTGAAAAGTTTCCCGATCAGAAAGTTTCATTATCTGTCTTTAGAAAATTTCGTACGTGTGTACTGTGTAGGCCCAAAAGATACCAACAATGCGTGTATATGTATAACGCATCAGAATTTACGCTTGAAATTCGCTGGTTTGAGGAAAGAATTAAAAGATCCTAAAATTTCATTAGAATATGACTGCTTTTTGTTGCCCTGGAACGGAGATTTTGAAAAATTACGAATCCATACTAAAAAATTATAAGGTTTCTTCGATACCTTTCGAACTGTGAATAACTACCGACAGGTAAACGGACATATGCAAAGTTCAGAGTAACAAACTATTATAAATTTGAATTCAAGAATTTTTTTTAATAATTTTCAGTCCTGTTATAAAAATTTTTATGTTTCAAAGTTAGAGAAATCTTTATATACATAGAAAAATAATAAATTTCATACTGTTTTTTTTTTGTTCAAAAGAAAAAAATATTCCCACTTGACTAATTAAAATTTTTGAAATTCGAACAAGTGCACATTGCAAGTAGTAAAAGAATCACGCAAGATCTTCCTGGAATATTTAATGATTGATTTACCCTTGCGTTAAAACATGATTTTCTTGCAAAATCCCACAGTCAATTTTTTACCAACTCTAAAAATGATTTAGGGGATAAAGAACATGTTGGACTTCCCAGAAAATTATACGTGTCGTGTGCAAAATTCTGTTCAATCGGAATATTGAAATACAACTGAGATGACAATTCATACGTACGTGATTTATCATAAACAAAATGACGTAGTGGAACACACGAATTTCTTGATTATTTCTGAAGAATTAGAACACAATAGTTCTGCGGTTAATTTGTTTAATACCAAATTGATTTTTTTATGAAAAATCAGTTTAGCCAGGGTAACATTAGAAAAATTCATTATTTTTCGGATGGAGCAGGTTCCCAGTACAAAAATAAATTTAATTTTGCCATCATAAAAAAAATTTCAATATTGACGCCGAATGGAAATTTTTGTGGGGTGGTTAAGAGAAATGCTTATCGTTCTACTTTACAAAACCGTGAAACAAAAAAAATAACAGACGCGAAAGCCCTATTTGAGAGGGCGAAAACCTACTTCAAATCAACTCACTTCGAATTTTGTACAAAAACGGAGCACGAAATTCTCAAAAACAAAAAAAAAAACGTTATGCAGCAAAAAGTATAAAAAAAACACCCGTTAATTCTATCATTTTGTACCAAGTGGTAAACAAAAAACGGAATGCAGAAGTTTTTCAGCTGATGATAAATCTATACTTGTGAAGCTTGAACAAAATTCTTCTTATGGTAATTTTTACAAATTTGATACTTTAAAAAATATGGATGTTATCTTACAAATATGCGATGTTACATCACAAATATAATGGTACTGTAATAAACGATAAATTTAAAAACGAAATGATAGTATTTTCATTATTCGGTATGGTACACGTATCGCTTCGAGTAAGCTTGTGCGCTCGGACAAATGTTAGTATTTATTTACACACTTAAGAGATCTAAAAAAATTTTATTGCATAAATATTGTCTTAGATAAATGTAGTTCTTCTTCTTCTTTCTTAATTTGGCTTCTGCTCCCTAGGGGCAATTTGCCAGCCCATTTGATTATGCCCGGGGTGTTGTCTAGTTCGAAGCCATACCCCAAGCACTATTAGTTACATATACTTTTAGTACTGTCTTCCTCGAGATATACTGTTAGTGGGAATAACACAACACAAAGACATACACAAGTTGTTGGATGGATTTTGGTTTGGATGGTTGACTGAAAGGAGACATTTATGATTTTATCTTTGTTTATTTGAACTTTTAAATTGTTGACATGTTGATGTTTTTTGTTGTTACAGTTTAATCCTATTATGATTTAGAAATTTGTTAAGCATCAATAACAAGTTTGGAGTAATTTTTGAAAGTATTGTTGTCATATTGATAGGAGATGTTTAACCTTTTTCAATGAAATATTGATATAAATCTAAATTTAAGGTTGTATTTTATAGGACAGAGTCCTCCATTTCGTTGGACTCTGTTAACACTGTTTGTATTAATGTTTCTCTGAAGTTATCAGGGCATCTTTTAATATATTCTAATAGAAAGGGCATTGTATATTGATAGTTACTTAAATTAAATCTATTCACTGCACTATAAGGCTGATTCATAATATCTTTAATTTTTGAGGTTGTTGGTTGAGTATTTTGATATGGTGTTTTGTAATTATGAGTTTGATTAGAATTTGTGTAGTCTGTTGTTCGGATGTCATTTTGTGTTCTGCCATTGGGGTAGTATAATTGTTCGTTATGTTCTGTTTTGTTGTAGCCTTTGTCTGTAATTCGTTTTTTTTTGGTGGGTTTTCTAGTGCATGTTGATATGTTCGTTTATTGCTGTTATTTTGTGATATTAAACGTCTTTGGGTAATGTTAATTGTTTCATTTTCTTTATTCGATTTATTTGGGAGCATTGGATATTCGCTTGGTATGTATGTGTATTGGTTTTTTTCATCTTTAGAAGTATAAGTTTTATTGCATAGCTTTTGAGCATCATAATATGAAATATTTTCATATACCATAAGTCTTTTTATATTTTTTTGTCTGTCAAATTCTGGGCATTTTTTTGAAATACTTATGTGATCCGTACTTTTACAATGGTAGCATTTTTTTTTCGCATTTTGTTTGTATCATGTCATTTTCATCCGTATAGGTTTCATGAGTTATCTCACCACATTCAAAACATTTCTTTTTAGCCTTACAATTGTTTTTTGTGTGACCAAATAGTAAACAGGAGTAGCATTGAGTTACTGGGGGAATATACGGGATTACTTGTCTAGGCAACTCATAAAAAGTCACCTCTCGTGGCATTGTTGTGCCATCAAATTCAAGAAGTACAGAGCTAGTTGGAATATATAGATATTTTCTACTATCTGATATGGAAGCATCATATTCTTTATTAATTACTTTTCTGTTTAGTCTAATAACATCTATAATTTTATTATTGTCTGCAAAAATCCTTTTTTTAGAGAGTCTAAATCAAGGTCTGAATCTATTTGACGTACTACACCTTTGCAAGATGTGTAGTTTCGCGGGATTGTTAATCTTAAACCTTTCTCTATTAGTCTAGGTTCATTTACAAACTCATTAGCTGCACTGTAGTCAATAAATTCAATAGCTATTTTATTTCTACCTTTATTTTTAGATTTATAAATGTAATTTAAATTTAAGTCAAAAATTTCTTTGGCAATTTTTACATCAGAAAATTTCCCTATATTTTCATAATCAGATTCGACTGTAACAATATACGGTTTTAAATCGTTTTCTCTGTATAGTCTTTGAAATCGTTCTTTTTTGTCAGTATTAGTTTTTATAGAATTATTTTGACCTTCACATTCCATGTTGGTTAATCTAGCATCAACAATATTTTTATTTTGAAATTTGAAAATTATCGGGGGGGAGTTTCCTCCCCCCGTTTTTTTTTTTTTTTTATCTATGTTACTGTTAGTATGAATTTGTTATTCTTACCAAATTAGAAATAATTCAACAAAATTTGAAAAGGAAAAACACTGAAGGTTTTAGGTTAGCGGGACACTCGGTTGTCACTCTGCTGATCGTAGAACAGCAACTGTTGATAAATGTAGTTAATTTCTATATGTGATAGTAATTTCGAAAAGTCATTGAGAACATGTTTATATTTCAAATTGTTTAAATAAAAACCATTTTTTTTAATAAAATATGTTGGGGTACAATAAGAAACAAGTATTTTTTGAATAGTTCAAATACTTGAGCATTCACAAAAATATTTCGTCAAGTTTTGTAAGGCGCTTTTAGAGAAAAAAAAATTGAAAAAACAAAGAAAGCCAAGGTGACTTTATTGACCAACAAAGTCATGGCGAAAGTGTTTTAGGACGAACGCGGCCGAATCCACGGGCAAAACGATTAATGAAGAGTATTATATCAACTTATTGGATCGTTTCAACCATGCTCTTTCGTCAAGGACAATGCACGCGTGCACCCTTGTGTCATCGTCATGGCAAAATTCCATGAATTAGGATACGAATTGCTTCAGCATCCACCATATTCGTCAGATTTAGCCCCTAGCGATTATTTCTTATTTTCGAATATGAAAAAATGGCTCGGCGGAAAAAAAATTGGCTCAAACGGTGAGGTTATTGCCGAAACAAACGCCTGTTTTTGAAGGGTTGAAGAAATCTATTTTGTGGATGGGATACAAAAGATAGAAAAAGGTTGGACTAAGTGTATCGAGCTAAAAGGAGACTATGTTGAAAAATAAAATAAATTTTACACTCAAAAATGTTTTTTTTCTTGTCAAGTTCAGGTACTTATCATACAACCCTCGTACTGCTGTAAGCTTCATTTTCGGACCTTTTAAATGTTATATAGGAGCACCCTCGAAACGTGCATATGCAGGTGTATACAGCACTCACGTTCGATAATGTACTATTTAACCATAAATAAGGTTACTAATGAATCTCTTTGCATAACGCATTGGTTGTAGGTGTGCCAACAATAACCTCAAAAAAAAAAAAAATTTCTTTTACTGACCTCAAGTTATAGGCGACACGCGCTTACTTAACCGACTGATTTATTTGTTGTAAGTGTAAATTTCTTTCTACAAGGCAGATAGTTAACTTGTTTAAAATAAGTTACGGTTTAATAACATAATGTCAGTGATATTCTGTGGCAGGTAGGTAAACAAATCTTTATACATATCCAGAAAAGAGCCAGACTGCAAATTTGGCTTCTAGCTAAAGCATTGGTTCCCAACCGGTGGGTCGGGACCCACAAAGGGGTCGCCTTGGCTTTTTTGGAGGGTCGCCGGTTAACAATTTTAAAAACCGAGGTCGGGCTTTCAGTCAAAAGTTAAAGAGCTTGCACCCCAAGCAAATGGACTGCACTGCATGATTCACCGATTGGCCCTTGCTACTAAGATTGTTCCAAAGCCCTTGCAAGAAGTGCCCGACTCTTTCGTGACAATTGTCAATTATATAAAATCTAATGCTCTCAATACTCCTCTATTCAAGGAACTATGCAAGAACTTGAACTCTGATTACGAAGTTCTTCTTTTCTACACTGCTGTTCGTTGGTTATCAAAAGGAAATGTTGCTGGTCGAGTCTTTGAATTGAAAAACGAAATAATCTTAATAAAACAGTTCTTAGACATGAAAGAAAAACATAAACATAAAACACACTTTAATGATGAGACCTAGATCCAAAGAGTAGCTTATTTATCTGATATCCTAGATCAGCTAAACAAGCTAAATTTGAAACTGCAGGGTAAGGAAACGCACATTGTTCACTTCAGAGATAATATCCAGGCGTTCTTATTAAAGCTACAAAACTGGCACCGTGAAGTAAATCTTGGAAACTTTACCATGTGTGAACACCTTTGCACCAAAACTGAAGAATCGGAAACGGGAATTGTAGATAACACAAGTCTGCAAAAAAAAAAATTGAGAGCTGTTTTGGTTTTTTTGCGTAATTCTTATGTTTTTGGGTGTACTGAATCCAAAAAATGACTTTCATTTTGTCATAGAACGTCACGTTTTCTGACAATGTAGGTATCTATGTTAAACAAGTTATGATCTTAAAATAAAAGATAAAAGACTAAAAAAATTTTTTTTAAATTTATAATTGCGTAACAAAACTTATTTTTTTATCTAAAATACATTCATTAGGAAGCACTAAACACATTTCTTTTTCCCAGTGAGACTCCTTTTGGTACATTTTCGCTTGTAGGAAGCATCTGGAAGGTCACTCTGAAGCGTCCAACAGTAGTCTGCCATCATTGAGACGCCCCATCTTCCCTGGTATCTTTTTTCCATCTCCTTAATATCTTGGTGAAATCGTTCACCTTGCTCTTCACTCAGATCTCCTAAATTTTCTGGAAAGTAGTCGAGGTGGGAATGAAGAAAATGTACTTTTAAACTCATTAGGCAACCTAAAGCTTGAAATGCTTTTAACATTCTTTTGACGATTTGTCTGTAGTTAGGGTCTTTGTTATTGCCTAAAAATTTCTCTATGACCTCTTTAAAGGCAATCCACCCTTCTCTTTGAGGATCCGTCATGGTTGTGATGAATTGTGGATCAGCCATAAGCCGTCTAATATCTGGTCCAACGAAAACACCTTCCTTCAACTTTGCCTCCGACAGGCCTGGAAACTTTGATATTAAGTATTTGAAGCAATTTCCATATCTTGGAAGTGACTTTACAAATTGCTTCATCAATCCCAGCTTTATGTGAAGCAGTGGTAGAAGAACTTTATGAGGAGGCACCAAAGTTTCATGCAGGACGTTCTTTTCGTTAACTTTAAGCTCCCTCGGAGGCCAACACTTTTTGGTCCAGTGATTTGCTCGGTCTCTACTATCCCATAGACACAAAAAGCAAGGGAATTTGGTAAACCCAGATTGTTGTCCGAGCAACATGCCCAAGATTTTTAAATCACCGCACACTTGCCAACCGTGGTATTTATATTTTAATTTGCAAAGAACCAATTCCAAGTTCTTGTAGATTTCCTTGAGGTGTACGGAATGACCGACAGGAATGGAAGCATAGAAACCGCCATTGTGAAGCAGAACTGCTTTAAGGCTTCTTTTTGAAGAATCTATGAAAATACGCCACTGTGCTGGGTCGTATGAGGTCTTAAATGTATCCATCAAACCTTCAATATTGGTACAATAAACCAACTCGTCCTTTTGGGCAAAGTAGGAAGTGAACTGCTTCTCACGATATCTAAACCAGGAGGAAGACACTCCCGGCAAAAGTAAGTTCCTGCTTTTGAGCCTTGATCCAAGCAACTCAGCAGCGTTTTTGGGAAGATTCAAGTCTCTTACCAAATTATTTAGCTCGCCCTGGGAAAACAATTTCGGACTGCTGTCATCTTCAAATTGAAAACTTGACTTGTCATCGGGTTCAGGTACAGCACCATCTTCGTCAGAACTTGGAATCTCTTCCAAGGTAGCAGGGGCCTTGGGCACTGGTATTTCGGTCCCATGAGGGATGGGACGAATAGCTGTTTGCAGATTGGGTATGAAATGGACTGCTTCCATTTTGAATTATACCCTTTCACATTACACGAACAAAAGTAACAATCATCACTATGGTTCTTTTGCTCGCGCCATACCATAGGAATCGCATATCGGAAAGCTTTTTTCTTGCCCTTAAACCAATTTCGAAGGTCTTCAACACATCGTTTGCAGACTTTAGGAGGTGCCCAAACTTTATCCTGATCTCCAAGTTTTAAGCCAAAATACGTGAAGTATACTTTTTTTTTACAAAGTCCGTAATATTAAGTTGTTGCTTTAATACCACATATTCGCCACAAATATAACAGAAACTGTGAGACGAATTCACACACTTCCGCACAGATGACATTGCACTATATTGAACCAAGATCTATTAAACAATGAGGAGTTAACACGTAATTGTACCGCGCCACTTTCTACACTATCGGAGCGCGCACGTTCTGGTTACAACGTTTATGTTTGTTAATTTAGCTCACACAGGGCGTTCTTTATTTAGAAAGTAATGTTAGTTATGGCCTGTATACATTTAAAAACAGTAATCAAAATAAAATTGTACCTATTTATTTATGACTTCAAGTTAGCCCAAAAAAACCCTTTTTTATAATAAAATTTTGCGTTTTGCAAAATAACCTCACGTTTTGGAATTTTTTGAGTATTTTTTTAGTTTCCAGAACACCTAAATACATAGAAATCAGTTGAAAACATCCAGACAGCATTTTTGTTGCAGACCTATGTAATATAAGAGAGGAAATTAATAAACACCTTCAAGCACTTGAATCTGAAATATAATGTTATTTCCAGGAATTCTCTGAATAAGACGCTGCATTAGTACAAAATCTATTTCATATATCTTTGGATGTTACCGACATTCTCGATGAAGTGCAGGATGAATTTTTGGTGCTGCGAAATCACTCCTCAGCGCGTGATTTATTCCAATAAAAATCGTCACCTCAATTTTGGTGTGCTATGCTTCATTCGTATCCTAAAGTTTCCACGCTTTCTTTTCGAATATTAGTGGCATTTGCTTCCACTTACCTCTGCGAAAGTGGATTTTCAACTCTTCTGCAGATCAAGACAAAAGCCAGGAATAAGCTGGATATTCAAGATAACAAGAGATTGGCTTTGACAAACACTTAACCAAGAACTATAACACTTGTTAAGCAGATGCAAACTCAATCATCACATTATTCATTAATACTTAATAAATAATTAATACTTTGTAAAAATTATCACTGTTAAGTCCTAAAATATATATTTTCAAACCTTTATTTTTTGTTTTATTGATCCCATATGGCGGATGGGAAAATTTTTAAAAAATTTAAAAAGGGTTGCGATTAAAAAAGGTTGGGAACCAAGGAGCTAAAGTATTAAAATGGTCGTAAGAATAAAAAATCTATCATAGTTATACAGCTTCTTCCTACTTTGTGTCCTGGGCGGTCGCCCAACTTCACCTTCTATCAGCCAGTAACGTATCTGAACTAAGCAAATCTGCTAAGAACTAATTTTGAAAGTAAATATTAATTTGGTTGGACGATGAGTTAAATTGACCTACTAATAAAATAAAAAGATATGGTGGATTTTTTTGTGTTTTTAGAGCGAGTGCCTCCTTTGGACGTCTGGAACGTGTTCAATAAACCATCAACATATAGTTGCTTTTAACAGAGCATATGTGCCATAACATTTCTCAAGCCATTCTCGGGTTCTGGTTGTATTTTTTCCCATCAAAAAACAATGTTCAATTAATACACGAAATTCTATTCGTTCCAGCGTTTTGCAAAAATGAAAAGTAGTTTCATTCGAACAGCTGTAACTCGCAAACTAATAGATGAAATGTCATGAAAATTTTACACCAATCTTCTGGGAGTTGACACGAATTCAAAAATATGCGTTTTTTGTTTGTGCGGACTGAAAGTTTCGGAACTTTTCACTCCATGTGCTGTATTGGAAGTTTCAATTAGTTTACAACTGGATTTAGTATTTGGGATTTCTTATAACAAATCTTATTGTTCTTGATCCGTTGTTTAAGTCTTCACTATATTTTGCTGTTGTTTTATCGCACTATTTATTGTATGCTGTTTTGTATCTATTTTGTTTTAGAGAAATGGTGATCTTTGTGTTACGCCCCTGGTTTCTTTGCGTTGTTCATAAGATATAACTAATATATTTTCATTGCTTGTAATTGAGTAGGATGGTGATGACATTCGGCATTCAAATATCTGTTTATATGTGTTACTTTCCTGTGTCCCGTATGTTCCAAATATCCGTCTTGAGATAATTGACGTGTATGTGCATAAAAGGCAACGATAATGTACTTATCATTTAAGACATCGAATCGGATTAAATTGCGATAAGTGTGAGAAAGTTTAATTCAGTATTTAATTCGGATCTGCGCGTCCACAGGTAAATGAAAAATTCGACACTGAGGAATAAAAAAGTATCTAGTTATGATTGGAGACTCTTCCCTTCAATCAACAAAATAATGACATTGCAAACTATCTGGGACAGAAAGATCCTATAGCCCAGTCGCCGGAGGTTTTGAGCTCTCATTAAAAGGCTGCACTCTGGCACACAGGTAGTTTTTTGGACGTAGAATACGATAAAAAAATTCGCTAATGTTTGATGTATGCTAAGCCCCCAAAATCCAAAATAAAATAAAAAATTCGGTTTTTTTGGTAGTATCTCGAAAAATAAAAAAGATGTCGAAAAACTAATAGCACCACGTGAAAGAGCAGGAAACTTTACAAAAAAAAAAGTATATAGATTTTTTACAGATCTTTTTTATTATCTTGAGAATTTATTAAAAATTCGGATAGGTGATTCAAAAAGTGCTACGCGCCGAACAGGTTAGTTCAGGTTAATCGATATTACTTGTTTTCAGAGTGTAAAAAAAACTAAAAGATAGTTTTTTGAAGAGGAAACTTTCAACTTTCCGATGATACTAATAGTTTTTATTTTTGTTGCTTTATAATTTGTAACGAAATTTTTGTTTGCTTAATTTTAACGGGCATACAGTAAATTACACATATTTAATAAAATATAGTATTGAAAAAAAATCCTTGGGCAATATTATTATTGTACCTTAGGTTTCAATATAAGAATAATTAAAAATACCCACATTGTCTGTATTATTTAAAAATTTAGTTTTGAAATATGAAAATTTGCCTGCTGTAGTGCGTCGCCGGCAATTTTACGTTCAAAGCAATACGAAATAGTCAAAAAAGTCGTACAATTTTTATTTTTTTTTAGTTACAGTTAAAAGTATACATCATATCAGAAAATCCTTAAAAATTTAAAAAAAAAAAACTTTTTATTTTTTTGTAATTTTGCTGTGTTCAGGTATTTTTTGCTTATTATTAATCATACAACTTGATCTTAAAATAAAAAAAAATATATTTAAAGGTGGCAAATGAAAGTTAAAAGTCTAAGCTTTAAGTATAAAGTATTTATATTTCGTTTAAACATCTAAGTACAAAGAAAATAGTTACTGAAAACACAAAAATTATAAATTATTAAAAGGAATTTTGTTAATGGCCACCGGAGAAGTGTCTCTATTTAACATAGCCTTAATTTTTAGGGTATTCAATTTTCTCGGAAGAATAATTGCATCATACCAGAAAAGTCTAAGCTTTAAGTATAAAGCATTTATATTTTTCGTTTAAACATCCAAGTACAAAGAAAACAGTTACTGAAAATACAAAAATTATAAATTACTAGAAGAAATTTTGTTAAGGGCGATCGAAGAAGAAACGCGCACATGTCCGATCTGTTTTCTGTCATCTGTGAGCCGCTCGCGTAGTTTGAATACTTGTAACTGTACATATATACGCGTATATATATATATATATATATATATATATATATATATATATATATATATATATATATATATATATATATATATAGGTTTTCACAGATGGTGTAATGTAATACTTTAAAATTCTGGATTTCAATCCGTTCATCTAACAACAAGCTAACTCACGGAGCTTCGAGCGGCAGCAGCAGCAAGATCACAGTATCGAGTAGCAGCAGCATCAAGAACACTTGAAAATGCCAAATGAGATTTTGGCGAAACGTCATGCAAGTTCGTTGTTAGACGAACGAATTGAAACCCGGAATTTTAATGTATTATATACATATACATATATATATATATATATATATATATATATATATATATATATATATATATATATATAATACTTGTAATTGTATATATGTATGGTCTATAAAACAACCTATACATATTTATATTTAATATATGTTACTTGTAAAATACAAATATATTGTATAATTATGTAAATAAATAAGTTTTCATTTTTTTATATACAATGACTGCCATTTTGGATCCCCATTTTGAATTTTTTAAATTCGTCCTCAGATTCTTAATTAGAACCCCAAAAAACCCCTTAGTAGATACTTTAAAAAGAAAATTGAAGAATTAAATAAATTACGCCGCCATATTGGATCCGTCATTTTCGATTTTTCAAATCTGTCATCGAATTCTTAATCATGCACCGCGAGAAACTCCTTAATAGCCATTTCAAAATATTTAGCGGTATACAGAAACATTAATTTAATCGTAAAAGTGGTTAAAACAGCTATTTTATTTTAAATATTTTTTTTAAATTACGGTAAAACTAGAAAAAAAAATTATACATGACGTTTTTCTAAAATTTCCCGTTCTTTCACGTGGTGCTATTAGTTTTTCGATATCTTTTTTACTTTTCGAGATATTTGCAAAAAACCGAATTTTTCGTTTTATTTTCGATTTTGTAGGCTTAGCGTACAAGCTTTTCATCATAATTTTTCTCTAACGATTAGGCTGCTAGTAGTTTCTTAAATTATTATAATCGTATAAATATCATTAGGATCGATAAATTATTTGTAAATATTATTCATATTTTCAAAGAAAGACTGAAAAGTAAGTTATAAGCTTTTAAAAATTTGTAGTACTACAATTAGTATAGCTTTATCTAAAGTAAGTCATATTTAAAAAACATTTCTTACTTATACAGGTTGGAAAAAGTTTGCGTCTGCGCATAGTAATGTACCAAAACATTCCGTATATTTACTACTTTGTTTGCTCCACTGCCGTGTACAAACGTTTCAACCTGTGCAAGATAGAATATAAAAAATATATTATTATTGTGAAATGGCACATCTAAACTAACAATGAATATTTTAAAAAAATAGATATAGGTATACGTTCGTTTAAAATAATCTTAGCGTAAATAAACTACTTGTTGCTTCTAAATGTTTTTAATAAATGTTATATAAATGTAATGTTTTATTTTACATCTTCATTTTCCTTTTGGATATTCGAGAGTAACAATTTATAGTAATGTCTATCATATACTCCTAAACCATCCAAGGTAGGAATTTAACATAAAATCCAGCAATAAAAGTGTGGACTGACAAGTCTTGTAAAAAATAATGAAAATCACATTTTTTTTGAAAAAAAAACAAAAATTTATTTCTGAACGTAATCTCCATCGAGTTCAATAATTTTTTCCAGCGAGATTCCGATTTTTTTATTTCCTCAGAAAAAAATTGTTTCGAACTATACAGAATACTCGTTTACAGCACAGATAATTTCTTCATTCGACGAAAATTTCCCCCCCACCCAAGACAATAGTTACGGTCAGGAATCAAAGAAGTCACTTGACATTACACCTAGGAATGAGGTGGAAGGGGAACTATTTCAATGCCCAGCTCGTGCACTTTTGCCATTGCAACTGCAGGTGTATGATCAGGCGCATTGTCTTAGTGAAAGAGCACTTTTCTGCGTGCTAATCTGGATCACTTCTGCTCTAACTCACTATGCAAACGGTCCAATAATGTTGTGAAATCAGAGTGACTGGTTCTAATTTCCAAACAGTCAATCATAATCCTTTCCTGTGAGTCCCAAAAAAGCAGCTATTTTCGATGTTTTCGATCCACTTTCACATTCGCTAACCCACTATTTTAATTGCCGTTTTGTCTTCGGAGTGTAATGGTGGATCCACGTTTCGTCTACAATCACATAACGACGCCAGAAGTCCTTCGCATTAAGCTACAAGTTTTCCAAACACGTGTATTTTTAGCTTGAAGCCAACAAACGCATGCAGGATATTATGTACCGGTTTATACAGTGTATCCCAAAAAGCTTTATACAAACATAGAAAAAGTTTATCTTACATATTACAAAAAAGTTTATTCTTGATAAAAAATTCGGCATCACATGGAAATCCATAATCAAGCATCAAAAGTTTAAAATATTTGATGGTATACAGGGAAAATAAAAAAAATAATGATTTATAATGAAGAGTAAAGTGTGTTTAAATTTAAATACAGAGCAAAAATGTTAATAGAAACTAAAAAAAATTATGCTCACGTTTAGATTTGTGGCCTTCCCAGTTAAAAGTTCAAAAAAAAAACTTCAGTAAACATATCAGTAATTGTTGGATTATTTATTGAATAAAAGAAAACGAAATCACTACAAATTTTAGGCTGAAAATAAATGAACATATCTTTGAAAATAGCTAACAACTGTCAATAAACTTCAAAGCTAACGTCAGTCCATATTTACAATAAATAGAAATGCCAGTAAAATTAAGTGTTGAAGATAAAATTGATAAAACTGTACACTTCACAACTGTAAGATATCGAATAAATAAATTCAAGATTTAAGGAAGTGTTGAAAATAAATTTAAAAAGAAACATAGGGCATGGGTTTCAAATGAAGATAACACAGCCCCACAAAAAAAAAGTGGGGTATACTTTTGATGCGATATATCAGATTCGTAGTATTTTTGCCCGCTGATCACGAATCTGACGTTAGAATATCGCCATCACATCTCAATTTTTTTCTAACCTCAAAAAATAGGTAAAAATTAGTAAAAATTAAGAAAAATATACTCCTAAAAAATTGATTCAAGCTTTTTCATGAATCCAAAGATGTATTAATATGTATTCGGACACGCTAAGCTAATATTCATCGGTTGGATTGAGCCATACAGTTCTGTTTTCTTTCTAACCTCAATAAATCAGACAGATATAGTGCTTCTCGAATGCAAAAACGAATTCAAATTAAAATTCAACCGATCTTTACCAAATTTGGTACACGGGGATTTTTTGGGTCGCTGATCACGAATCTGAGGTTGGATTTGCAAAATTCAAGATGGCAGATGTTTTCGCGCCATTTTGAACGCCGAGAAAATTCATCGGTCGAATTTTATTCTTCTACCTGCATCCAGGGCACCTCCACGTGGTGACGGTGGGCAAGGGTGTTACTCCACTAGCCTGCAGAGTCCCTGGATAACGGCTTAGATGCCGTCATGGCAGGTAGAAGAAAGAGAATTACGATGCAGGGACTCGGAAACCCAGTATCGGCGGTTGGTCAGGGTGGGAAAGCGGGCCCGCAGCCGTCGTCATCCAGCGACCGTAGCTCTTCATGTGTGGGTGACTTGGCTCATGTAGAGTATAATGCTACAAGAAAACGGTCTCACGGTACAAGGACTTTTCATAAGTGCGGTAAAAACAGTGATTCATTTTGTTATATTTGCTGTCAACACGTATTGAGTAAAATGGGGTCACCGATAACGGATAAGATTAAAACCTTATATAAGGATTGTTTTAACACTGAAATACAGCACCAGGATACAGATTGGGTTCCCCACATCATTTGCAGTTCTTGCAAAATAATGTTGTACATCAATAAGAAGGCGATTAAATATTCCAGACCTGCAATATGGAATAGACCATACAGTGAAAATGATTGCTACTTTTGTATGAATGTTGTATCTAGGCATAACCGAAAAAATAAAAGCACTATTACTTATAACGATGTTTCGACAGTAACAAGACCAACTAAACTAATTCCGCCTCCTGAACCACTTCATGCTGATGTTATGGAAACAAATGATTTCACCTTGTCAGTTCATGCCGAAAACATTGAGACTGTCGAAAAAGATTCAAACACTGTTACTAATGAATGTTCTAGTGACAACCTATCTTATACTAGTGACACAGATAAAGAATTTCTACCATACAACCGTAAACCAGAACCAATACTCGTATCACAGTCAGAACTTAGTGATCTAGTCAGAGATTTAGGCTTATCCAAAGATGATTCAGAGCATCTTGCTTCCTTTTTAAAGAAAAGACATTTACTTAAGCCAGAAGCTACGATTTCTTATTATAGAAACAGAGATGAAGAATTTCGAAAATATTTCACAATGGACGAGGAATTGTCACTTTCATATTGTACCGATGTAAAAGGTCTAATGGATGAATTTCAAAATAACTCATACGATCCTGAAGAATGGAGACTGTTCATTGATTCTTCTAAATGGAGCATTAAGGCAGTTTTGCTGCATAATACCAACGTTTACGCTCCCATTCCGATTGCTCATTCCACAGTTATGGAAGAGCAATATGAAAAAATGAAGCAGCTTTTGATAAAATAAAATATGCTGATCATAACTGGAAAATTTGTGGAGATCTGAAAATTGTAACAATATTGCTTGGCCAACAGTCAGGGTTTACACTTTATCCCTATTATAAATGTCTGTGGAATAGCAGAGACAGGGAACGTCATTATAAGAAAAAAAATTTGGCCAACTAGAGAATCGTTCACTCCTGGTGAAAATAATGTATTGTTTCCATCATTGGTAGATCCAGGAAAAGTTCTTATTCCCCCGCTTCACATTAAGCTTGGACTTATGAAGCAATTCACGAGAGCATTAGATACAAACGGCCCATGTTTCAAATATTTGCATAAAAATTTTCCGAAATTTTCTGAAGCTGAAGCAGGCGTATTTGACGGACCACAAAAAAGAAATTGTTTCAAGATTCGTTATTTGTTACTAAAATGAATAAAGTTGAAAAAGCTGCTTGGATTAGTTTTAAAGAAGTCGCAACAAACTTTTTGGGAAATAATAAAAGTCCTAAGTACAAAGAAATAGTCGAGAAAATGGTAAAAAATTTTCAAACATTAGGTTGCTTAATGAATCTAAAATTACATTTCCTGGACTCCCACATCGATGATTTCCCAGATAATCTTGGTGACTACAGTGAGGAGCAAGGGGAACGTTTTCACCAAGATCTGAAAATCATAGAAAATCGGTATCAAGGACGATGGGATGACCATATGCTAGCGGACTATTGCTGGTCGTTAAAAAGAGAAACAAGTCCTCAAAAGCGTTTGGGCAGAAAGCCTTTGAATAGGTCATTCGCGGAAAAAAGAACAAGATACAGCCAAAAAAAGGAAAGTTAGGCGCGGGTCTAACCTTCACAATTCTAGGGCTTAAGGGTCTACTATTTGAGAGTATATGGTTTAAAAGTCCTGGTTTTTGAATTTATTGGGTCTCATTTTTAAAGTTACAGGGTTATTGAGGTCTATTTTTTGAGGTTACAGGGTGTGAGAGTCTAAGGTTTCAGGGTTTAGGGTTTAAGAGTATCAGGTTTGAGGATTCCCCAACTGTATACCAAATTTGGTAGGAATCGGTTGGTTTTCAAAAATTTTGTCCGCCATCTTGGATCCGCCATTTTGAATTTTGCAAATCCGACCTCAGATTCATGATCAGCAATCCAAAAAACCCCCGTGTACCAAATTTGGTAAGAATCGGTTGAATTTTAATTTGAATTCGTTTTTGCATTCGAGAAGCCCTATATCTGTCTGATTTATTGAGGTTAGAAAGAAAACAGAACTGTATGGCTTAATCTAACCGATGAATATTAGCTTAAGGTGTCCGAATACATATTAATACATCTTTGGATTCATGAAAAAGCTTGAATCAATTTTTTAGGAGTATATGTTTCTTAATTTTTACTAATTTTTACCTATTTTTTGAGGTTAGAAAAAAATTGAGATGTGATGGCGATATTCTGACGTCAGATTCGTGATCAGCGGGCAAAAATACTACGGATCTGATATATCGCATCAAAAGTATACCCCACTTTTTTTTTGTGGGGCTGTGTAATCAAAATCAAGTAATGCTGTTTCTAGTGGAAAAGTCAAAAACTACAGTTACAGGAATTTTAAGATCAAATAAATTTAAACCATACAAACCCGAATTTGCCCATTCTTTAAAAGCAGGAGATTTTGAATGAAGATTTGAATTTTGTGATTGATTTCAAGGAGAGTTGGCCATTTCAAGATGTCGATCATCTTAAGAGAGTCATTAGGGAAGCATGTAAAATTATAACTCCTGACGTTATTAGAGATATAATAAAAAATGATTCTCGAAGACAATCACCTGTTTAGAAAGAGACGGTGGATACATTGAAGCACTTGTTCAATAAAGTTAGAATTAATCCATATGTTTAGTTGTTATGTTATGTACGTAGTAATTAAGTAATGTTGCAATTTCAAAATAAAATGATATTAGCTCAAATTTATTATGGATGTTATTGCTGAAAAGCAGATGAAAAAGTTATCAACTTTTAACAAAAATACGATACAAAATCAGGGCACTAGTTAGTGTTCCGTACGGAACACTTATAAGATCACTTCGGTGTCTGTCTGTCTGTCACACCCGATTTTCTCCGAAACTATTTGACATAGAAAGTTGAAATTTGGTACTAATATAGGAACTGATGGCCTCATCAAAGCCGTGTAGTTTTGAAAGTTAAATTTTGACTTAAGGGGTTCGTTTTGACGGGTGAAAACGGAAGTGAAAAAAAAAAATTTTTTCTAGGTCATCGAGTGTGATGTCAAATGAAAGCTTGTGAAAACACGAGTAAAAAATATATATTTATTTACACTTTTCTTTGTATCACTTTTAAAAAATCGCCAAAAATCGCTGTCCCCGCTACCTTATCTCGAAAAGTACCGATTAAAAAATTTTGAAAAAATTCTGGAATATTCTCCACGGGTATAGATTGAACGAAAATTATCACGAGTACATTACCTTGAATAATTTATATCTGGTATATAAAAAAAAAAAAATTCAATGTCATCAGTTTTCAGTAAAGATTGGAAACAAACTTTGTTAAAAACTCATTTGGGGTGAGTCTTGTGAAGTCACTGATCATTTTATACCACCGTAACAAAATTTTTTATTTTAAAAGCAGTTAACATACGGAACACTAATTGTGCAAGTTCAACTTGCACTTGACCGGGTTATTTTTTTTTAATTAATCTCTTTTTCCTTGATTCAATAAATAATCCGACAATTATTGACGTGTTTACTGAAGTTTTTTTTTAATTTTTAACTAGGAAAGTCACAAATCTAAACGTGAGCATAATATTTTAGTTCCTATTAACATTTTTAATTAATATTTTGCTCTGTATTTAAATTTAAATACACTTTACTTTTCATTATAAGTCATTATTTTTTATTTTCCCTGTATACCATCAAATATTTTAAACTTTTGATGCTTGATTATGTATTTTCATATGGTGCAGAACTTTTTATCAAGAATAATTTTTTCTTGTAATATGTAAGATAAACTTTTTCTCCATTTGTATAAAACTTTTTGGGACACACTGTATAAGATGCCTACCATCTCAGCAACCTTACGAAGCTTAATGCAACGATCTTCCATCACAATAACATAAATTTTATTAGTCATTTCGTCAAAAGAAACCTCAATCGGACGTCTTTAACTTGCAGCATTTGCAGTACTCGTACGGCTGCGTTTAAATCGATTTATCCAGTCTTAAGTACTAGTGCAGAGTCTGAACTTCTTTCAGTTCAGTTTCTGTCTAAGTGTTACACCGATCACTTACGATAGCCGCCAACAAACAACTGCGTGTCATCTATTTAAAACTTTGAACACGACCGTTACAAGAATTACGCTTACCAAGTCATGCCGCTTAAGAAAATTTCCCGCCATTTAGTAGAAATTTATCAGATTAATCAATACATACGATACGAGTTTATCGTATACATGGATAAAAAATTTCGCATAAAAGTACGCAACCACAAACCTCTAGACCAGTGATTCCCAAAGTGGTTCAGGTGGACTCCCAGGGGTCCACGGGAGACTCGACGGGGGTCTACGTTGGCGTGAAAAAAAAAATGGGGGTTCACAAGTTGTAAGTGGGGGTCAACGAAAATTTATCTGGTTTCGATTGTAAAGAACAAAAATGTTGGCTTGGCTTTACCTATCAATGTAGGCAAATAATACACTACTCAAAAAAATTAAGGGAGCAAAAAAAATTCCAAATTTTTCGGTGATTTTTGACAGGCTGTATTTCGGTGAAAAATGGTCGTATTGAGACTTAAAAAAAAGCATTTTGAAGCTTTAAGATTCTAATTTTCAGATTTTTCAGCTAAAATTTTTTAAGAGCTACGGTTCTCATGCAATCCTAACAGATAGCGCGAAAAAATAATATTGCAAAATATTTGGTCCACGGGCTTGAAAAAAATTTTTTTCAGTTAGGCCGGCATATGGATCAGATAGCCTGTTTATTTGGCATTAATTTCCTCGTTTTAATACCTCCCTTAATTTTTTTTGAGTAGTGTATTTTAAGAAGGTCAGCGACTGTTACTTATAAAATCTTGCATATTCGATATTCAGTACAACGCGCGTCGAGACTTGCAAAGCGCCGCCCGCCCGTCCGCAACGCAACCCGTTCAGACGTGCAAAGGGACGAAATACGACTTGCTGTGCTTGCAATCTTGCATGAACTTGTTTGATTCTTCACCAATATAAACACGAATGCCAAGGACAAACGTTACTCATTTGTATCCGGAATTTTGAAGAGAAAAGTGTGAGTGAATCGATGTCAGTGTTTGCCAGTGCCGGAAAAAGTAAGTACCTGCCTATTTGTTATTCATACTTTTATTTTATATTGTAATAATATTATATTTGTTATGTTTGCGTGTAGTAGATACGTAATAAAAATTAAATACTGAACAGGGCCATTATTCGATACTTCTATAAAAGAACAGAAAGCCGAGAAAGATTGAACTTTTAGTACTTTTTATTATAAAATTATTTATTTACCCGACTGTGGTGATTCACTAAAGGAGAGATATATGATTGGCCTGCATGTTTGTACATATTTCAGTGCTCTCGTAGTTGCTAATGCTAAATGACTAAAAATATTTTCATAAATTGTACGTGTCTTTATGTACCACTCGTAACGTACATCAAAGTAATAAATAAATCATTAAAATCGCGGAGTTTTGATGTCAAAATATTCTTTAAAAGTATTTTCTCTCGAATTTACAGAAATGTATCAAAATATAATTAATCAAAAAATATTTTATATTACATTAAAATAGCAGTTTATTGCTTTTAATAATTAAAATCAGTTTTGCCGCCTGCATTTTGGTTGTTTCATTGCAATAATTAATTAAACCTATTTTATTCTGTTAAAATAGCCGTATCCTGTTAAAGTCGCCTTATGATTACTAAAACAAACATTTTTTTCTTTACAAGTAGGTAACTGATACGAAACATGGCTGAATCTGAGAAGAAATGTCGACAGTACAGTGTATTTGAAATTTGGTTTTCTTCCATCAAAAGTAGACAAACGATTGCCCATATGCCTTTTATGCAACAAAGTTTTGAGCAATGACTCTATGAAACCATCGAAGCTCGAAGATCATCTAAGAAGGTGTCATCCTGATAAAATAGATAAAGATTTAAAATATTTTCAAACATTGAAGGAAAAATATGAAAAGAGACCCACTGTGCACAGTATGTTCGCCTCAACGTCTCAAAGTAACGATGATGGCTTGCGGGCATCTTACATTATCCCATTGCTTATAGCGAAATCTGGAAAACCGCACACCATCGGAGAACAATTAATTTTACCCGCTGTTGAAGAGGTTTTAAAACTGTTCTGCACAAACCTCCATTTGACGTACTCAAAAGAATTCCTTTGAGTAACAACACTGTACAAAGACGTATTGATGAAATGAGCTCTGATATTGAAAGCTTCTTGTGTAATTATCTGCAAACAAGTCATTTTTCTATTCAACTGTCAAATGAAGCATTATTATTGGCATATGTTCGATTTGTTATGGTAAGAAATCCATGAAGAGCTGCTATTCGCGAAAACTTTGAAGACGGACACTAAAGGCGAATCAATATTTAATGTCCTGAGTGATTTTTTTTAAGGAAAAATCGATTCCATTTACAAACATTATTTCGGTGGCAGCAGGGGAGCTACTGCCATCTTCGGGCGATATCGTGGGTTTATAAGCCATCTTAAAAGAATTATACCAGGAGTAACTGCAATTCACTGTGTCATTCACCGACAACACCTGGTAGCGAAAAATTTGAGTGATAGATTGCACCAATCGCTTCAATTTGTGATTAAAGCAGTTAACAAAAATAAGAAGCAATGCGTTGAATACCCGTTTATTTGCACAATTGTGCGACGAAAATGATGAAAACTTCCAACGATTGCTCTTACATACTCAAGTACGCTGGTTGTCGAAAGGTGCATGTTTAACAAGATTTTACTCACTTTTTGAATCAGTTTTAGAGTTTCTGGAAAGTAAAGATCCAGATTTAAAAGGAAACCTGATCAAATTGAAAGCAGACATCGCGTATTTGACAGATTTGTTCAAAAAATTTAATGACATTAACTTGCAGTTACAAGGGGACACCCTAAATTTAATAAAAACGAAGGGTGTAATTTCGACTTTTCTTGGAAAATTGAAATTTATGAAGCAAAATATTAGTCGGCGCGAATTCTCCCAGTTTCCAAACTTGTCACAGGCCGAATGTCTTGATGAGGATATTCAGACATATGTTCAACATTTAAATGGCCTGCATGATGACTTCAAAAATAGATTTGAAGATATTCTGACGATGGAAATACCACCATGGATTATAAATCCATTTGATGAAACGGAAGTGGCGAATGTGGTATTACAAGAGGAGCTACTCGAGCTTAGCACCAATGAGGAGCTGAAGGTGAAATTTAAAAAAAGGCCATCAAACATTTTGGCTGCAGGCAGAAATACCCGAAAAATATCCTGGGCTGTGGGAAATTGCGAGAAAACTTTTGATAGCGTTTCCCTCGTCATACCTTGTCGAAAAAAGTTTTAGTGTCGTTACAAACCTATTAACAAAAAAAAGGAGCAGATTGAACATCACAGAACGGGGAAATTTGCGGTTATTCCTTACAAAACTAAAGCCAAATATTGATAATTTGCTGTCAATCCATCAAGTATATCCCTCCCATTAAAATTATGACTATTTTTTTTTAATTGTTGATTTGCATTGTTGAAGTTACGGTACGTTATTAATGTTTAATTTTAATTCTATTAAGTCTGTAATCATATTATTTTAATAAATAGAACACAAGAAAATATATTATTTTTCTTTTTATTTTTACCACTCCGAATTTAGGGTTGGAAGTCAGCCACGACGCAAATTTCCATCGTTAGATCTAATCTTCACATTTTTTGACGAGTTTTGGGAATATGGTAGAAATGTAGCAGCAGGGGGTCCACCGAAACCAGTAAAATTTTGAAAGTGGTCTACGAGAAAAAAAAGTTTGGGAACCTCTGCTCTAGACAAACAGTGCATTATCAATTGTATATTCACGCGTCCTGTCTTTAAGCTACTGATAGCAAAACATCATCAAATTTGTGGTCGCCAAAAATAAATGTTCGACCCTCATAACACACACATAGATATAACATTAATCGGCTGTGAAATACCGCGAAGAGAACCGGCTCATAGAGTATTCGTAGCATGTTTTATTTTGCTCTGTATATATTCTCTGCAAGTCAGTTTATTATCCATAATTCCTCATTAGTGCCTAAAGAGCGTAAAATAATAGCCCTGACTTTTACTGCTCAACTTTCCGTATAAATTACCACTATAACGTAACTGCATATGGCAGTCAGAAAAACTACTTTTTGTAAAAGAAATATACAGATCGCTCTTAGAAAAAGCATATTTATTACTTAAAATATCTGGAACTTTAATAAGGCTAATTTCGAGTATTGATAAAATTTACGACGAAATGCTTAATACATTGAAGAAGCAATGTCTATCCTACGCCATTATCAAAAATTGGGTTGTGGATCTGAAGAGAGGAAGAACTGACATCAGTAATGAACACCGTGCTGGAAGACCTGTTTCTGTTTCTGTGTCTACCCGAGAGAACGTTAAAGGTGTACTACGATTATTCATAAAATATCGATACATCGAATCGAATAATCATTCTTTCTGGCAGATTAGTAATACCAGAGTACATTTATTAATCGCTGTCAATTTATAAAGTCATCTGAAGTTTTACATAGAGACTTGATATTTTATACCTGTACTACCGAAAATAGGTCAAAAATTATTCACCTGCGTCACCTGCTGTATCTGAAAAAATTACATTGACAATTAAAATCGTGGTTCCCAATAATCGTAATGTATTGCCAATAAAGTACATAAAAGGGAAAGTTTTCCTAAAAAATGTTCTAAAAAAATAGTGACAGTCGACGGATTTCTTTCCAACACCTTCACTATCAACGCCGGTGTGCCCCAAGGCTCCATACTGTATCCTACTCTCTTTCTCATTTACATTAACGATCTACTGGAAAAGACCGGAAATCCAATCTACAGCTTTGCAGATGACAGTACGCTTATCTCCTCATTCACTTTGAACGCTCGCACATCGGCTACTCAGACGAATATCCGCAGAGAGCAGGAGGTCGTTCAACTTAACAAAGATCTGGAAGAAATTCTATCTTGGGGTGACAGTAACCAAGTGGAATTTAACGCTACAAAAACCCAGACGGCAGTTTATTCAAAAAAAGTTAACGTTGCTGAACCCGACATAGACATGTCGGGGCACTCCATTCCCCTAGCATCGTCACTCAATTTGTTAGGTGTTAATTTGGGAGCAAATATGTCCTGGCATGAACATTTTGCAGGCATAGCAAAGAGAGTTTCTCAAAAGTTAGGAATATTATTTCGAACCAGAAAGCTTTACACTCCACAACAACTGTTAATTCTTTACAAACCTCAAATTCGACCAAGTATGGAATACTGCTCCCATGTTTGGGGCTCCGCTCCCAAACACACACTGCATTTGTTGGATTCTGTTCAGAGAAGAGCTGTTCGTCTGACTGGAGACCCGGAACTGACCGGCGGCCTTGATTCGCTGGAACATCGAAGAACGGTTGGCGACTTGAGTCTGTTCTACAAGTATTTTCATGGAAAGTGTTCGAAGGATGTAGCCCGCCTCCCAGAGGGGTGCATGTTAGAAATACACGTCGCGCTAATACTTCACATCCGTATGAGGTTCAGCTTGTTACTCCGCGAACAAGCGTTGTTCATCATCATCCCCTTTGGAATAATTTATCCAGGGCTGTGTTTCCCACCGAGTAGAATTTACAGCGATTCAAAAACAACGTGAATCGCTTTTTCCGCACACATGCCGCTCCTGCAGCGCTTTAGGGACTTCCCTGTAGCACGTATGCCAGACCCATAAGAGAAAAAAAAAGTAGTCAGAGTCTTCCAAAAAATTATGACATCAGTTTTCTGGGATTCAGAAAGAATTTTGTTAACTGATTACCTTCAAACCGGTAAAATAATCACAGGAGAGTATTATTGCAATCTTTTGAACCAGCTGGATGAGAAAATTTGTGAGAAAAGGCCCGGTGTGCAGAAGAATAAATCATCTTTCATCATGACAATACACCTGCCCAGAGAGGTACTTTGGCAACAGAAAAACTGTTTGGATTAAAGTACGAATTGTTGGAACATCCACCCTATTCGCCTCCGTCTGACTTCCATTGATTCCCAAACTTCAAAAGATTTCTACGTGATAAGCGTTTTTCAACAAATGATGAGAAGATAGCATCAGTAGAGGGGTATTTTGAAAGTCTTCCGGAAAACCACTTTGGAGATGAGGTAAATGAATTGAATACGGCTGGAAAAAATGCTTAAGGGTGATTATACTAAAGAATAAATGTATTTCAAATCATTGATTCAACTTATTTCATTTCCGCGTTCAAACGACCAGTAGATCCCTAAATGTCTGAACGCCGACTAAAAATGAGAGTCGCAACATCCAAGTTGATTTATTGCCTGTTTGGAGAGGATTCATCTAACTTTTTGGCTCGAATGGTGACTAAGGATGAAATATGGATTTATCATTATGATGCAGAGAGGAAGGAACGGTCCCAGGAATGGAAATATGCTAGGTCATCTCCCTCCAAGGAATTTCGCTTACAATCAGCAGGAAAAATTTTTAAGGATAAGGATAGAATACTTCTTACAGATTACTTTTACCACGGCAAAACAGTGATTGAGACCAATATTTTTTTATGATTTGCTAAACGTCAGCAAAAAATTGTGGAAAAATGCCCAGGAAAATTATCTTTGCAAGACAATCGCTGTTAATTTTGCAAAAAATAAGTGGATTTGTAATTCCCCTGATTTGGCTCCCTGAGACTATTACCTATTCCCAAAGTTCAAAAAACATTTAAAAGTACACAGGCTTCATTCAAATGAAGAAGTAATATTTTTTTGTCAGATTTTTTTAACCGTTGCACTAAGGGTATAAACTTGAAAAAAAACACTTTGAATAACCAATTTTTGTTCTTGAGATTCGCTCTTTCTTTTTATGCTGCGGTAATTAAGACTCCTTCGAACGAGTATCAACGCAACTCACATGAAAATGTAAGAGAAATCAAACATATTTTTTTCATCCAAAAAAACGTGTCGGCCGGCAAAAGAAAAATTATTAATAAAGATAGACGACTTGAAAAACGAAAGCTCTAACATTTATTTTCAGTTCTATTATTTGAAACAGAAAAAAGAAAGGCATATTATCGGAAACAATGTCTGGTGTTACATTTCATCCCACTTCACCGAAACAAGATAAATTGATCGGAGGATGATGTAGAGGGGAACAATAGACGGACAAATTGACTGCTCAATAAGGAACATTAGCTGGATTTATACCGTCGAAAGGTAACATGAGTTGGGTTTAGATTGATGTGCGGTAAAGGAAATGCGTCGAACAATTAATAATAAGTCACACGCAAATAAAAAGCCAATTACTGGTGGACTTGATTCGAGATTTATTAACGGAAAATAAATGACAACATACTTTCATGCACTTATTAAATTATTAAAAATAATAATAGGTTAGAATTTGATATCTATAGAAACGACACAATAACATATATATATATATATATATATATATATATATATATATATATATATATATATATATATATATATATATATATATATATATGTATATATATATATATATATATATATATATATATATATATATATATATATTCCTAATGATTCATTTCATCGCAAACAACACAAATTAGCCGTATTACATTTTTTAGTTCATCGTTTGGTCACTTTTCCTCTGAATAGAGTAAACTTCAATAATGAAAGGGATTGTATTAGAAATGAGGATAACTATAGTTATAACGATGACTTAATAAACAAGCTAATAAATAGACATAAGTTCTGGATAAATATTCAAAGTTCCATCTTTTTTACACGCGAAGAAAATAAGACCATTCCATATAATCCGAAATCTAGCAGAGGATTCAATAAGATATTTAATAAGATAGGCCTCATCTTAGTCTATAAGTCATCAGACAATTTGAGGAATATCTTAGGAGATCCCTAAGACAAGATTTCTAATTGTGAGTGAAGTAGAATTTATGAAATTTGTAAAGATTGCGACAAAAAGTTTGTTGGGCAAACTGAAAGATCAATTAAAACAAGATTTAAAGAACTTTAGCACATTTAAGCTACAGTAGAACAGAAAAGTCTAACATTGCCGAACAGGCCCTTGAAGCTAATAATGCTGTAACATTAGATAACCTAAGATTAATTAAAAATGTATCTGATAGGAGGTTGTTGAACACATAAGAAAGTATGGAAATTATAAAATTTAAAAGTAATTTAAATAAAGACAGAGGGCCTATTCCTTATAGTCCCCTCTACTGGTTACTTGACCGGAACTGATGGCCTCACCTATGCCATTAGTTCCGCCTGAGTAATTCAGGTGTTAGGCTAAGTATAAATTGGGTAGATTTGTAGTTTAGTGAATCATCGCTCCTGATGAAGCTAACATGGTTAGTGAAACACGCGTCGAGTGAAAAAATAAAGGGTTTGGTGTAGTGGTGATATATACTAAGTAGTGTCATTGTGCCAAAGATGCCACATTCCCAATATAATTAAAAAATCACAGAATAATACAAAAATGGTCGAATATAACAGATCCATATACAGAATACGCGGAACGTATGGTAAAAATTTCCACAACTAACGACAAGAAAATTCATCTTAGTCTGAAAATGATTCATTTCTAAAATACACATTGTTAAAGTTTTCTAACTTTTTGAATCCTCTAACTTATTTTAGATGATTTTAAAGGAATTCATTGAAATTCGGTATATAAAATTGCTTATCTGGATCACGGTATGGAGACCCAGACAAACAAGAAGAGGCGTTAGACGTCTACAGAAACAATGGGTCGATGATATAAAAATAGCAAAAGAAAGAAATTATGGAAAAGTCCAGACGTAGACAAATTTGGATTGACAAGAAGAAGAACAACTTTTTTAAACTACCGTACCGCAAATAAGCTAAATTTTCTTTAATATTTGAATCGATCTTCTTATTTGCCGAACAGACTTTTCGTTGCAATCATTCTAACGTATCTCATATACGAGTACATTTAGTTCATTTAAGGTACCGGTATATCAGATAAATCAAGAATTGCCGAACATGACCTTAAGATTTAATCAGTCATCGCTCCTGATGATGCCAACGGGCATCACGCGTCGAGTACAAAAAATAACTGTTTGGTATACTAGTGATAAGTGTTGTGTAGTGTCATTGTGCCAAACGCTCCAACGTAGTTAAAAGAAATCAGTATCGTTTCACAGCATTATTTTCCTTTGTTTAGGCCTCAGCTAAACTCCAGTGCATTTATTGCAGGAAGATACGTGTGGCAAGCGATTTTGTAATTTTATACTATACGAAATAATTTTTAAGCACAGTAAACAGTATCTTAAATAAACTTTTTGTAACTATAGTAGAAAAACACATTGAACATTCATCGGGTTTTTTCGTGCACGTCAGCAAAATAAAGTAAGACGCCAAAAATGCATGAGAGTGAAAGGTTAGAGAACAAAATTACTCGGCGTATCAACAAAAATTCAGGGCGTTAAAGTTGGTGAGACTCAAAAAAATATCAGCTTGTAAATTGCTTCACTTTGCTATTAAAAAAAGTTCGCTGATACTATTAAAAGAACGTTAGGAGCAGAATTCGAATAAAGTATCTCGAACATCTTCAAAATTAAGTAAAAAGGCCCTAAAAAATATTAAAACTTTAACACGCCAACGAATTATTTTCGAATCCTGGTCAATGGAAATTTATTTCTTATTTTTAGCTGTACAATCTGCGCTTAAAATGTTTTACCTTTCTTCTGAACGCTCTGTATACAGGGTGAGTCAAGGATAGAGTAAAGTTCATTATCTCATTTGTTTCGGGAATGACGAAAAAATGTTAAATACAATAGATTTAGGGAATGTTAAGGTGCGCAGTTCAAAATTATTTTTGAGTATACAGGGTACTTTAAAAAAGTGTAACCGATATAACATATGTGTTTTTAAATGGAGCAACTTATTTTCTAATTTATTTCTAAATTCTGCATAAAATCTTATAACTTTTCTATTAATAATGTTATATACCTAGACCTAGTAGTTTTTCTAATATTTCAATTTTTAAAAAAAAAAAAAAGACTAATTTTCAGTTTTGTAAAAAATTGCCAGTAGCGCCATTGTTTCTGAAGGTGGAATACTCATAATTGGTACGAGCATTCTATAGAGACGAAAAAAAAAGATATATGTAAAGAAATCTGAGTTAGATGCTACAGGGTGTTCAAAATAAATTCATACATTTTGACTAATTGTGCCATTTAAAAAATCTCGAACTTTTTGAATGGCACACCCAGTATATTATTATTTTTTCTGATAGATTTCACAAAACCCTCCAACTTTAATTAAGTATGTCATGTACCTACTTCTAATAGTTCTCGATTTATTTTGAATTCTTCAATTTTTACCCTTGTTTTTAATACACTTACGCTATAACATCATAGTTGCCAAGACAAAACAAAAATGTAGGTATTGTCAAATTTTGACATGTCTATTAAGCAAGTAAAAATAGTTTAATTTGTGGTAGTAAGTGACGTATAAAGGTAATAGTTATGGATTTTCCTAAAAATGAATTAATTGATATGGTTTACATACTGGGCGAGGCGGGAAAAAAATTGTCTTTTGGCAGTAAGGCTTTACGGAGCGAAGTAGCCTAATAGACGTATACCACCTAGAAAATCTTTTCAGTACTTAATGGAACGGTTTGATGGTAGTGGTAGCGTTCAGTATACGAAACGGAAAGTAGTAAACCAGAATGCTACCAATGAGGAAAAAGAAATGGAGATTTTACTTCATGTTGAAGATAATCCCCAGGTCAGCAGCCGTCAACTAGCTGACTTATCTGACACATCTCAATCTACAGCTAATCGCACTACAAGAAAATACAGGTATCAACCCTTTCATATGGAACTACACCAAGAACTTCAAGACCGTGATTTTGAACGACGAGTAAACTTTTGTACCACCATGAATAGAGCAACAGAGGTCGATCCAAATTTTTCATCCAAAATAATGTTTTCTGATGAAAGCTACTTTTCGCAGTAATGGAGCAGTTAACAACCATAACATGCATTATTATTCAACGGTTAATCCATTTTGGGTCCGGGAAGTTCAAAACCAAAACCATTGGTCGCTTAATGTATGGTGTGAAATATTAATTTTACGAATTATTGGTCCGTATTTTTTCCGCGCGTCGTTTAACGGGCCTAGATATCTAAATTTTTTGCAAAACGAATTACCCCAGCTTCTTGAAGAAGTTGATAACTTTGAAAGGGAACAAATGTGGATTCAACAAGACGAAGCTCCTGCTCATTACCATCGGGAATTTCGGGAATTTATAAACGATCGTTACCCACAAAAATGGCTCGGTAGGGATGGATTCATTCAGTGGCCCCCTCGATCATGTGACTTAACACCTTTAGACTCCTTTTTGTGGGGGTACATAAAGATCGTGTTTATGTGACTCCATCTACAACACCAGTAGATATGGAAAATAGGATACTGGATACGTACAGGACAATAACGCCCTTTATCCTAAGAAAAGTGAACTATCATTAGATAAGTTAAACTATGTTTTCATAATAGCGTAAGTGTATTAAAAACAAAGGTAAAAATTGAAAAATTCAAAATAAATCGAAAACTATTAGAAATAGGAAAAAACATACTTAATAAAAGCTGGAGGGTTTTGTAAAATCTATCAAAAAAAAAAAAATATACAGGGTGTGCCATTTAAAAAATTTGAAATTTTTAAATCCAAAATAGCCGAAATGTATAAATTTACCCTGTAGCATCTAATCAAATCTAATTCAAATTTCTTTACATATATCTTTTTTTTTCATCTCTATAGAACGCTCGTACCAATTATGAGTATTCCACCTTCAGAAACAATGGCGCTACTGGCAATTTGTTACAAAACTGAAAACTAGTATTATTCAAAAAAAAAATAAAATATTAGAAAAAAACTACTAGGTTTAGGTATATAACATTATTAATAAAAAAGTTATAGAATGTTACGCAGAATTTAAAAATAAATTAGAAAATAGGATGTTACATTTAAAAAAACATATGTTATATCGACCAACTACCCTGTATACTCAAAAATAATTTTAAACTGTGCGCCTTAACATTCCCTAAAACTATTGTATTTAATATTTTTTCGTCATTCTCGAAACAAATGAGATAATGAACTTTACTCTATCATTAACTCACCCTGTACATACAATAAAATCATACAATTTTGAGAATCGCATCATGTAATATTTATATTACTCCCTACACTATAGTTTTTAAAAAGCTACCTAATATTTCGCGTAAGCCCTCTTCCGTGATGTGCTATAGGCTTTCCAGAGATCCAGTTTCTGCAATAGAAAATCAATACCGAATGTTTAATTTGATCCCTTATTGATTGTCATTGTTGTCTTCAGATACACGACATCTTTCGTTAATTTTCTGAACTTTTTTCTTAAACACAGATTGACATTCCGGAGCCCTTAGAAAACTCGTGCAAAAAGAACCTTTTTATTTACGAGTATTTTTCAACATAATCCCCTCTGCGGGATATACAAGTGGTCCATTGCTTCTTGGTTTCTTTACGCTGTCCCGGTAATGCAGAGGTCTACAAAATAGGCGTCCGTCTCTGCTATGACTTAGTATCCCAGAAGATAGTAGCTATGTCCTTTTGTGCTAACGGGACAGCTTTCATCTTCTTCAGGATAGATTCTTCGCTAGCCACCCACTATTTCGACTGGTCTCTGGTTTATGATTAAAAATCGTACACCCAAGTATCATCTACAGCAGTGATTCCCAAAGTGGTTCAGGTGGACCCCCAGGGGTCCACGGGAGACTCGACGGGGGTCTAAGTTGGCGTGAAAAAAAAAATGGGGGTTCACAAGTTGTAACTGGGGGTCCACGAAAATTTATCTGGTTTCGATAGTAAAGAACAAATATGTTGGCTTGGCTTTACCTATCAATGTAGGCAGATAATACACTACTCAAAAAAATTAAGGGAGCAAAAAAAATTCCAAATTTTTCGGTGATTTTTGACAGGCTGTATTTCGGTGAAAAATGGTCGTATTGAGACTTTAAAAAAAAGCATTTTGAAACTTTAGGATTCTAATTTTCAGATTTTTTGGCTAAAATTTTTTAGGAGCTACGGTTCTCATGCAATCCTAACAGATAGCGCGAAAAAATAATATTGCAAATATTTTGCTTTTTTTTTTGGTCCACGGGCTTGAAAAAATTTTTTTTTCAGTTAGGCCGGCATATGGATCAGATAGCCTGTTTATTTAGCATTAATTTCCTTGTTTTAAAACCTCCCTTAATTTTTTTGAGTAGTGTATTTTAAGAAGGTCAGCGACTGTTACTTGTAAAAACTTGCATATTCGATACAACGCGCGTCGAGATTTGCAAAGCGCCGCCCGCCCGCTCGCAACGCAACCCGTTCAGACGTGCAAAGGGACGAAATAGAACTTATGCTGTGCTTGAAATCTTGCATGAACTTGTTTGAGCTTCACCAATACAAATACGAATGCCAAGGACAAACGTTACTCATTTGTTTCCGGAATTTTGAAAAGAAAAGTGTGAGTGAATCGATGTCAGTGTTTGTCAGTGCCGGAAAAAGTAAGTACCTCCCTATTTGTTATTCATACTTTTATTTTATATTGTAATAATATTATATTTGTTATGTTTGCGTGTAGTAGGTACGTAATAAAAATTAAATACTGAACAGGGCCATTATTCGATACTTCTATAAAAGAACAGAAAGCCGAGAAAGATTGAACTTTTAGTACTTTTTATTATAAAATTATTTATTTACCCGACTGTGGTGATTCACTAAAGGAGAGATATATGATTGACCTGCATGTTTGTACATATTTCAGTGCCCTCGTAGTTGCTAATGCTAAATGACTAAAAATATTTTCATAAATTGTACGTGTCTTTATGTACCTCTCGAATTTACAGAAATGTATCAAAATATAATTAATCAAAAAATATTTTATATTACATTAAAATAGGTTCAGCCGTTTTGTGAAAACCTCTATATGGGCCTTAGCAGTTTATTACTTTTAATAATTAAAATCAGTTTTGCCGCCGGCATTTTGGTTTTTTTTCATTGCAATAATTAATTAATCCTATTTTATTCTGTCAAAATAGAAATATCCTGTTAAAGTCGCCTTATAATTACTAAAACAAACATTTTTTTCTTTACAGGTAGGTAACTGATATGAAACATGGCTGAATCTAAGAAGAAATGTCGACAGTATAGTGTTGATTATTTGAAATTTGGTTTTCTTCCATCAAAGGCAGACAAACGATTACCCATATGCCTTTTATGCAACAAAGTTTTGAGCAATGATTCTATGGAACCATCGAAGCTCGAAGATCATCTAAGAAGGTGTCATCCTGATAAAATAGGTAAATATTTAAAATATTTTCAAACATTGAAGGAAAAATATGAAAAGAGACCCACCGTGCACAGATGTTCGCTTCAACGCCAACGTCTCAAAGTAACGATGATGGCTTGCGGGCATCTTACAATATCTCGTTGCTTATAGCGAAATCTGGAAAACCGCACACCATCGGAGAACAGTTAATTTTACCCGCTGTTGAAGAGGGTTTTAAAAATTGTTCTGCACAAACCTTCATTTGACGTACTCAAAAGAATTCCTTTGAGTAACAACACTGTACAAAGACGTATTGATGAAATGAGCTCTGATATTGAAAGCTTCTTGTGTAATTATCTGCAAACAACTCATTTTTCTATTCAACTGGACGAGTCAACTTTACCTGCTAATGAACCATTATTATTGGCATATGTTCGATTTGTTATGGACGAAGAAATCCATGATGAGCTGCTATTCGCGAAAACTTTGGAGACGGACACTAAAGGCGAATTAATATTTAATGTCCTGAGTGATTTTTTTAAGGAAAAATCGATTCTATTTACAAACATTATTTCGATGGCAGCAGATGGAGCTCCTGCCATCTTTGGGCAATATCGTGGGTTTATAAGCCATCTTAAAAGAATTATACCAGGAGTAACTGCAATTCACTGTGTCATCCACCGACAACACCTGGTAGCGAAAAATTTGAGTGATAGATTGCACCAATCGCTTCAGTTTCTGATTAAAGCAGTTAACAAAATAAGAAGCAATGCGTTGAATACCCGTTTATTTGCCCAATTATGCGACGAAAATGATGAAGACTTCCAACGATTGCTCTTACATACTGAAGTACGCTGGTTGTCGAAAGGTGCATGTTTAACAAGATTTTACTCAGTTTTTGAATCAGTTTTAGAGTTTCTGGAAAGTAAAGATCCAGATTTAAAAGAAAACCTGATCAAATTGAAAGCAGACATCGCGTATTTGACAGATTTGTTCAAAAAATTTAATGACATTAACTTGCAGTTACAAGGAGACTTTCGGCTTTTCTTTGAAAATTGAAATTTATGAAGCAAAATATTAGTCGGCGCGAATTCTCCCAGTTTCCAAACTTGTCACAGGCAGAATGTTTTGATAAGGATATTCAGACATATGTTCAACCTTTAAATGCCCTGCATGATGACTTCAAAAATAGATTTGAAGATATTTTGACGATGGAAATACCACCATTATATCCATCGTCCATCATAAATCCATTTGATGAAACGGAAGTGGCGAATGTGGTATTACAAGAGGAGCTACTCGAGCTTAGCACCAATGAGGAGCTGAAGGTGAAATTTAAAAAAGGCTATCAAACATTTTGGCTGCAGGCAGAAATACCCAAAAAATATCCTGGGCTGTGGGAAATTGCGAGAAAACTTTTGATAGCGTTTCCCTCGTCATACCTTGTCGAAAAAAGTTTTAGTGGCGTTACAAACCTATTAACAAAAAAAGGAGCAGATTGAACATCACAGAACGGGGAGATTTGCAGTTATTCCTTACAAAACTGAAGCCAAATATTGATAATTTGCTGTCAATCTATCAAGTACATCCCTCCCATTAAAATTATGACTATTTTTTTTTAATTGTTGATTTGCATTGTTGAAGTTACGGTACGTTATTAATGTTTAATTTTAATTCTATTAAGTCTGTAATCATATTATTTTAATAAATAGAACACAAGAAAATATATTATTTTTCTTTTTATTTTTACCACTCCGAATTTAGGGTTGGAACTCAGGCACGACGCAAATTTCCATCGTTAGATCTAATCTTCACATTTTTTGATGAGTTTTGGAAATATGGTAGAAATGTAGCAGCAGGGGTCCACCGAAACCAGTAAAATTTTGAAAGTGGTCTACGAGAAAAAAAAGTTTGGGAACCTCTGATCTACAGGAATAAATCGACATAAAATTAGTCGGAATTTCTTTGGTACAGTTTTAAATTGGCCGAACAGAACTCGATGCGTTCACGTTACTGGCTCCTATAGAATAATCACGACACCTACTTTGCCGTGAACTTTCTCATGTGCTTTTTATGCAAGATATTGTGAACTTGGTCATTAAAAAATTTCCTGCGCCTTCAATCTTCTTATGTGTAACAAAATATCATGAATTTTGCTGATAATTTCCAGAACATTTTTCGTCCCCTGTGGTCATATGCTCCGTTCGAAACTAACCAAATCATTAATAAATCATCGTAATCGACGGTATAGATTCTCCAGGGTATTTGTCTAGTTTAGCTTTGGTTTCCTGAATTGTTTTGTTTTTGAAAAATATGTTTGATCACGAAACCAAGTTCCTTTTCGTATATGTTAACCAAATGATACAATTTGGAAGATTAACAAGCATACTGCTTGCAGAGTTATAATGGTAGCAAGATGAAACTAGTTCAGTTGTCACGTAAATGATTACACTACAGCGGTGGTATTGAAAGGTGGTGCCATCTCGTGGATTTTGCACGAACTTATCGAACGTTTCCAGTAATTTATGGATATATGATGTTCATTGTTGGATTATCTTAACTCACGAAGGGTCGATTTTCATGAAAAAAGCAAAAAAAATTGGTAAGATAATTTACCTTGTGCTTCATTTACAAATATGGAGTTTCAAAGTATGTACCTAGGCTATCCGAAAAGTTCTCGGCCTGAGACATAGATGGCGTTAGAAACTGTGAAACCATAATTGTATTAGAACGTTCCATCCTTTATATAAATACATGAAAAATTTTATTTTGATCTGTCAATTCATTTGAGTAGTAGCAGCTGTTTAATATTGACGTGTCATTGATTTTTTGAAAATGAAAAAAACTGAATATCGTGCAGTGATTAAATTCCTTGTTTTAGATGAACAGAAATTCATCCGAAATTGTTAAAAGTGTATAAGGATGCATCACCTTCCCTTTCCACTGTGGAAAAATGCGTTGCTCTTTAAAAATCTGGTCGTACAAGCCTCGAAGATGATCCACACGCGAAGATCGTCCAAAAACTGCACAACGCATTCAACAGGTCCATAATATGGTGTTAGATGATCGACGAGTGAAAGAACCTGAAATAGCTGAGGTCATAGGCATCTCAAAAGAACGAATTGGAAATATTTTGCATGAAGAATTACATATGGAAACGCTTTGTGCAAGATGGGTGCCGAATTTGCTGACAATTGACCAAAAACGCATTCGAATGCGTATTTCTCAAGCGCGTTTGGATCGTTTTAAGCAAAATAAAAGTGGATTTTAATAACTTTTAATGAAACTTGAATCCACCACTATACACCAGAACGAAAACAACAGTCGAAACAATTAATTGAAGCCGGTGGAGGTGCACCAAAGAAGGCAAATACGGCTCCATCAACAGGGAAGTTTGTGGCAACAGTTTTTTGGTATTACAAAAATGTTTTTTTATCGATTATTTTCAGAAAGGAAAAACAATTAACTCTGAATATTATCGTAACCTTTTAGATCAGTTAGATGCAAAAATTTGTAAGAAAAGACCAGCTTTAAAGAAGAAAAGAATCATTTTTCATCAAGACAATGCACGTGTTCACACAAGTGTTTTAACGATGGCAAAATTCAACCATTTAAACTTCAAATTGCTTGAATATCCAGCGTATTTACCAGACTTGCCTCCCTCTAACAATTATCTGTTTGCAAACAATTCAGGAGATTATATTGAAAAATAAAAAATATTTCACTTCAAAAAAAAATATTTTTCATTGTTAGGCCGAAAACTTTTCAGACAGCCCACGAAATACTGAATTTGACCTTCGTCATTGCAAGTATTTGTATTCTGAATGATAGATACTTTATGGTGAAATAATATTTATCAAAAAAAAGATGTTGAATAGGGGAATTGGCTTAAATATTTATAATTGAACCGTAAAATTTCCTTGTATAAGCTATTTCTGTTAAAACTGGAAACAATGAAACATCAAATAACTCCTTTAACCCCGACACTACCTCTTTACCTTTTATATAGATAATTATTCTTAAAATTTGCTTGATGTCCACCCAGGAACAGGGAAAGATTCGAATACCTTAAAGCTATACAATAATTAACCAACCCTACATCTTTCACCTATTTCCCCTGAAGGGATAGCGCTCAAGAACTATAATTTTTTTTTCCTGCTTCAATTATTATTTGAGAACTAAATTTGAAATCGACATATACAATGCCTTTCTTATTTCAGGGATCCTAAAACGTGAAAAATCTCCATGGGTGATTTTTTTCACGAATACTGTGTACCTTTAGCAAGGGAAGTACCGGGCAGAAACACATATAGAAAGTGTCATTTTCAGCACTGGTTACCCAAACAAAAGGTGCCGTGAAATGCAAAAATGTATGTTTCGGCACTTGGACAACGTTGACGGGTATTACGACATCCTCGCCGATATCCATAGGATATACCAACAGGGTGAAATCCTTATTCAGACGGAGAGGTGAACGATAAAAAAAAACAGACTTTTTTAATATTCAAATATTGTCAGAATTAAATCCGTTGATTCTCTCCTGTTTGAAGCACCCCAACTTGGCACAGAAATTTACACAAGTTCTGATCATTTATCAATAAGTTTTGGAATTATGGAGTACATGCACACATGCCGCTCCTAGAGCGCTTCACCAAATCCACCATACCACCACTCAGACGGCCAGATAATTCTACTGCAACGACACCTGTTGAGAAAGCGAACTTGTTGGCTGAACTCTTTGCTTCACATTCTACTGTCGATTTCCAAGGAAAAACACCACCTACTATTCCCATAGTGCAGTCAAGGATGCCCGATGTTGTCTTCAGACAGCGTATTATAAAGCGTATTCTGATGAAGCTAGACACCAAAAAGGCTTCTGGCGCTGACGGAATACTAACACCAGTTTTCTGTAGACTTTTCAACCTATCCTACAGAAAGGGAATATTTCCTTCCTGCTGCAAATGCGCTACAGTTCAGCAAGAAGACCTCGCCAAATAACTACCGACCAATCGCACTGCTTTCAATAATATCGAAAGTCATGGAAAAGGCTATCAATCAGCATCTTCTAAAATATCTTGAAGGATTCAACATTATTAGCGATCACCAATATGGCTTTCGTAAAAATAGATCAACAGGAGATCTTCTGACTTTGGAGAATCTCGAGCGGTTGCTCTGGACATATCCAAGGCATTCGACCGTGTTTGGCACGATGGGCTGTTGGCTAAGCTACGTTCTTATGGTATGTCGGAAAAGTTCTGTTTGTGGCTCTCATGTTTCCTCAGAGAGCGTTCTTTACTAGTGGCAGTCGACGGATTTCTTTCTAACACCTTCACTATCAACGCCGGTGTACCTCAAGGCTCCATACTGTCTCCTACTCTTTTTCTCATTTACATTAACGATCTGCTGGAAAAGACCAAGAATCCAATCTACAGCTTTGCAGATGACAGTACACTTATCTCTTCATTCACTTTGAACGCTCGGACATCGGCTACTCAGACGAATATCCGCAGACAGCAGGAAGTCGTTCAACTTAACAAAGGCCTGGAAGAAATTCTATCTTGGGGTGACAGTAACCAAGTGGAATTTAACGCTACAAAAACCCAGGCGGCAGTTTTCTCTAAAAAAGTTAACGTTGCTGAACCCGACATAGTTATGTCGGGGCACTCCATTCCTCTAACATCGTCACTCAATTTGTTGGGCGTTAACTTGGGAGCAAATATGTCCTGGCATGAACATGTTGCAGGCATAGCAAGGAGAGCTTCTCAAAAGTTGGGAATATTATTTGGAACCAGAAAGCTGTACACTCCTCAACAACTGTTAATTCTTTACAAAGCTCAAATTCGACCAACTATGGAATACTGCTCCCATGTTTGGAGCTCTGCTCCCAAACATACACTGCATTTGTTGGATTCTATTCAGAGAAGAGCTGTTCGTCTGATTGGAGACCCGGAACTGACCGCCGGCCTTGATTCGCTGGAACATCGAAGAACGGTTGGCGACTGTCAAAATTTATGTCGTCAATTTGGCATCGAAATGACCTGGAAGGGTAGCTTTATTTACATAAGGCAAAATAAATTTACTACCTACTTTTTTTAACTTGGTAACCCTGTAAAATTTCAGATGTAAAATAACCCCTTTTTTAGTAAAATTTACTTTTCAACAATTTTAAATAAAACGTGTTACATTTCCGCAATTTTAATTTTTTGAATTACACCTCTGACCAAACAACTTTCCATATCGAAATCACCAATACTGCTTTTCTCTTCCTAATAATTCGAACAAGTTTATATCATCCTATCTCACTCATCTTCAAAAAATCGATATGCTACCTCCTAAATCCATTCCTGTATGGCACAAGCGTATTTCAACCCTCACAGCATCCCTCGATTCCCTCCGTGTCCTCTAAAACCACCGTACAAGATGAAAATCCGCGTTTAAACATATCATTTTTTTTTTTAAATTTTTGACCAAAATAAATTATAAAATGCAGCGCCATAGTGAGAGTAGAGTGTAGGGTGTGAAACAGTGCTGTTTAGGTGCGTAAAAAGGGGTTGCTTGGAGCAAAAAAAGGGTGTAATTTTGGAGAAAAGTTATATGAAACTGATATTGATCTACAATTTTAGAGAAAAAAAATTATCAGTTGTCGGTCAAATTCGCGAAAAAAAATTAATATATAAAAAGAGAGAGAGTCTTTGATCAACAAATCTCTCAATTATACTCTGGTGTAATATTTAATAGACATCAAAGAATTAAAAAAAAATAATTACTGAATATGAATCGGTTAGGAAATATAAAAGTGCCCCCTTTGAGTGCTGCTTTAAACGTGGCTAGTCAATTAAAAAGGCAGTTTGTACCTTCAGGACCCAATCAGGGAGCTCACCCACACGGTGAGAGGGTAAGTTGAATAATATAATTAATTTAATAATTCTAACTAATGCTATTAAATTATAATTAAAAATTCGTTACTAAATTAGAAAATATATTCGGGATTTTGCATGTTTTAGGATTGAAAAAAATAGTTTCATGTAACTGTTTTTTTAAATTATTAAGTATGGAACGTGCATGTAGTGTGCATTAGGCGCCATCTTGAAAAATATAATTACATGTAAATTGTAAGTTGTTGCATTCAGTTAATAGAGAAACCAAATGTACCATAAATGGAAACTAAAAATTCAGCACGGTGTACTAATATTGTACACGATGTAAAAATTGCGTTAATTGATTTAGTAGTTAGTTTCTCTAATAGCTTATCCAGATCGGTTAAGTTATTAGCTTTTACCAAAAAAGGTAAAAAAATGTATATTTTTCTTCAAGAATATTCATATTTATACTATGACTAGCCATGCCCGCGGCTCCGCTTGCGTGGACATGACTCGCTACTATCGTCTCTGCTTATTCCTTATGTTACCTAACGTAATAAAATATCAGCCATTATTTCCCCTTACCTCCCATTATTTCTCCTTATCTCCCATTATCTCTACATAATTTTCATTATTTAGGCTTATCTCTGCTCATCTCTCATTATTTCTCCTTATTTCCCATTATTTCTCCTTATCTTCCATTATCTCACCTTATCTCCCATTATCTAAGCTTATCTCGACTTATCTGGCAATATTTCTCCTTATCTCCGATTATTTCTCCTTATCTCCCATTATCTCACCATAACTCCCATTATCTAGACTTATCTCTGCTTATCTCCCATTATTTCCCCTTATCTCCCACTATTTATACTTATCTCCCATTATCTCACCTTATCTCCCATTATCTAGGCTTATATCGAATTATATAGAACATATGTATAAATTTATAAAAACACGTAAATCGGATAAGTGGTTCTCAAATGATAAGCGCACTAACGGACAGACAGACAGACAGAGAGACGTTGCATTTTATATATATTATATTCTTTGCAATATGATATAGTTCCATATTTAATGGTTTAGGCAGTGTATTGCAAGAGAACGCGCTAACGGTATCCTTTTTCCGACTTGATTCACTATTATCGTCACTGCTTATTCTTTATGTTACCTAACACAAAAAATGTATCCTATAACCTGGCCAGAGAACAAATGTATGAATTAAAAAAAAACATGTAAATCGGATAAGTGGTTCTCGAGTGATAAGCGCACTAACGGACAGACAGACATACAGACGTTGCATTTTATATATATTATATTCTTTGCTACATGATATTGTTCCATATTTAATGCTTTAGGCAGTGTATTGCAAGATAACGCGCTAGGGGCAACTTTTTTTCCGATTTGATTCACTATTATCGTCACTGTTTATTCCTCATGTTACCTAACGTAATAAAATATAGCCTATAACCTGGCCAGAGAACATATGTATGTTTTTAAAAAAAAGCACGTAAATCGAATAAGTGGTTCTCCAGTGATAAGCGCACTAACGGACAGACAGACAGACATAGAGACGTTGCTTTTTATATATATTATAGATATAGATTATTATTATTATTATATAGCCTGGCCAAAGAATATATGTATGAATTTAAAAAAGACACGTATATCGGATAAGTGGTTCTCGCGTGATAAACGCACTAATGGACAGACAGACAGACAGAGAGACATTACATTTTATATATTATAGATTATAGATTACAGATTATAGATATTCTCTGCTACATAATATTGTTCCATATTTAATGGTTTAGGCTGTGTATTGCAACGGAACACGCTAGCGACAAACTTTTTTCCGACTTCATTCACTGTTATCGTCACTGCTCATTCCTTATGCTACCTATCGTAATAGCATATAGCCTATAACCTGGCCAGAGAACGTATGTATGTTTAAAAGAAAAAGTATGTAAATCGGATAAGTGGTTCTCCAGTGATAAGCGCACTAACGGAGGGACGGACTGACAGACAGACAGACAGAGAGACGTTGCATTTTATATATATTATACATAATATAATGAAAGTACTATGTTCACGACTATCTAAGGTAAAAACCAAAAATTATAAAACTACAAGATGAAAACAATATAATCTTAAATAATAAGAAGGATATAATTGGAGCTGTTGAAGTTTTCTACACAAGATTATACTCATCCCAGTCAGACAGAGGACAAGAAAATATAAACATTATGAACGTAGAATCTGAAGAACTTCCTAATATCATAGAGGAGGAAATATCAAATTACTGTAGAAATACCGAAACTAAGCAGTAAATCTTTAAAAGGCATTGACCTTCAAAGGGTAAAATATTTGCGCATGTGAAAATGAGTAGACATTAATATATTTGTCTGTCGTCTTCTCGACTTACTAAAACTCCAGATACATTCGATTACATACATTAATATATTTTCTAGGTTCATTTTGCCCAACTGCCAAATCAAAACCACATCTCGCACGGTGGAGTAAACGACGAACATCACGAAATGTCCAACATGCAGACCAGTACCAACCCCTTTGGTTCATCGAATCCCAGCAACCCCTTTTTGCAAATGCAACAGGAGGGTGGAGGATTTGTCCAAGTAAGACATGATAATAATCATTTTCACATTTACAGTGCACACAAAGCGCTCCATTTTTTTCTCTCTTTTTAGCATAAGCTAAAATTTAACTAGTGGCAACTCATTTTCTTTTTAATGAAACGGCTATGAATGTGGACCTAAATTACCCCTTATTGTAAATGGTCAAGCTTAGTTCTTACATTTGCAAGAAGGCCACTAGGTACATAGCTGTATCATTGTTTTTTATAATTACTAACGCCTTTTTTAGTTCCTGAAATTGTGTCCACACTAGTACTTCGAGGACGTGTTAATAAGTTCCTAGCCTAGCATAGAAAGAACAAGCACAACTTAAAAACAAAAAATTGTTTATTCAACGTCACCTCGTTTTTCCAGAATTTTTATACAAAGTTAGTTATGAAGGAAGAGCAATGTTCTTCATTTACTATTTTGCAGTGTTACCAGTAATCTGTAAGAAGTATCCCATCCTTGTCCCAAAAAACCAAACCTGATTTCAGTAAGGGAGACTTATTGAGGAGAAGTGAGCCAACCTGTTTCCACTTCTTCGACTATCTCCTTGCCTCTGGATTATAATATTGGACCTACGTTTCATCCATAGTTACCACGCGATTCAAAAACTTAAGATGAATCCTTTTCAAAATGGCTATAAATCAACTCAAATGTTGTCACTCTCAGTCGTTTTTGATCGGCGTTTAGACATTTCGGGATTCATTTAGCTGATAATTTTTTCAAACCTAATTAGATTTGATTTAATTGTAGAAATGCTCGAAATCTCAGCTATAAGTTGCAACCCAATTCATTGATCTCCATTTTATGCACTGCTTCAGCATTCTCTAAAGTAGACACAGCACGGTGTTCATCACTGATGGCGCTTCTTCCCCAATTTTTAATAATGGCACAAAAAGAACACTGTTTCTTCAATATTTTAAGCATATCTTCGTAAATTTCTTTAGCGGACAGTCCTTTCAAGGACAGGTCCTTTATCACCGATCGATATTCGATTTTACCAAATTGGCAACTTCTGTCAGTCATATCTTCTTTAAAAATTCGCTTTAAATAGCACAATAAACTAAGTTGGGAATGTGGAATCTTTGGCACAATGATACTACTCAGTATATATCACCACTACACCAAACACTTTATTTTTGTACTCGACTCGCGTTTCGCTAACCATGTTAGCTTCATCAGGAGCGATGATTGACTAAAGCTAAACTACAAATCTACCCTATTTATACTTAGCCTAACCCTTGAATTACTCAAGCGGAACTAATGACATAGGCAAGGCCATCCGTTCCGGTCAAGTAGCCAGTAGAGGGAACTATAAGGAATAGGCCCTCTATCTTTATTTAAACTACTTTTACATTTTATGATTTCCATACTTTCGTATGCGTTCAACAATCTCCTATCAGATACATTTTTTATTAATCTTAGATTATCTGATGTTACAGTATGATCAGCTTCAAGGGCATGTTCGGCAATGCTAGACTTTTTTGTATTTTAAGTGTGCTAAGTGTTCTTTAAATCTTGTTTTAATTGACCTTTTAGTTTGCCCAACATACTTTTTGTCACAATCATTACAACTAATTTCATAAATTCCACTTTTCTCACAATTAGGAATCTTATCTTTGGGATTTCCTAAGATATTCCTCAGATTGTCTGATGACTTATAGACTAAGGTGAGCCTACCTTATTAAATACCTTATTGAGTCCCTTGCTATATTTCGGATTATATGGTATGGAGACATACTTGGTGTTATTTTCTTCGCGTGTAAAAAATGTGGAATTCTGAATATTAAACCTAAACTTATGTCTATTTATTAGCTTATTTACTAAGTCATCGTCATAACCATTAACTCTAGTTATATTTCTAATACGATTCCTTTCTTTATTAAAGTTTACTCTATTCAGAGGTAAAGTGACCAAACGATGAACTAAAAAATGTAATGAGGCTAATTTATATTGTTTGCAATGAAATGAATCATTAGAAATATATCTATCTGTTACTGTGTCCTTCCTATAGATATCAAATTCTAATCTATTATTATTTTTAATAATTAAAATATCTAGAAAAGGCAATTGTCCTTTGTTCTCAACTTCGTAAGTGAATTTAATGGAATCATACCGGCTATTTAATTTAGAAACAAAATCATCAATATTTGCTTTCCTTGTATCAAAAATCGCGAAAATATCATCCACATACCTATACCAGACCCTTTGAAAATATTCGAATTCTTGACTGGCTTCGATTTCAAACCTACTCATAAATAAATTGGCTATGAAAGGTGATAAACTATTACCCATAGCTGTTCCTTCTTTCTGAACATAAAATTGATTGTTGTATTGGAAATAATTTTGTTCCATACAAAGTTTAGATAATGTTAAGTATTCATGAACAATTTCGTCTTCATTCTAAGTAATTCTTCGAAATATTGCAAACTTTGTGGAATTGGCACACTTGGGAACAAAGAACTAACATCAAAAGAAATTAATACTTCGCCTTCATTAAGAACTAGATTTTTTGTTTTATTAATGAACTGTAACGAATTCTTCACTGCGAAAGTATTTAACGGTTCTTTTTCAATCCTTTAACTACTTTTATGTCTTTTCGTGAATTAGAATTTGTGTTATTAACCTACTGGTTACTTGACCGGAACTGATGGCCTTGCCTATGTCATTAGTTCCGCTTGAGTAATTCAAGGGTTAGGCTAAGTATAAATAAGGTAGATTTGTAGTTTAGCTTTAGTCAATCATCGCTCCTGATGAAGCTAAAATGGTTAGCGAAACGCGCACAATAAAGTTTAGACTACCAAACTTTGTGTACGTCTTTACTAATAAACTGGTGGTCCTACTGTCTAGCATTAAAAATTAATCGCATAAATAAGAATTGGTTGTAGGTTGCAAATTATGGCCTTTATAAAAATATTAAAAACCTAGCTCTCCAGTTAGTCCTGTTAGTTGTTAAGCGCTAAATTATTATATATATATATATATATATATATATATATATAAATCTATATAAATATATATACACTACTGTCAAAAAGTATTTGCCCACCTAGTTATTTCAGTCCCAAGGCAACAAAAACCCAGATAATATATATTTTTTTAAATTTTAATGAATTATTATTTATTCTCACATTATTTACAGTCTAGAAAATCAAAAAAATATTCAGGATTTTTCTCATCTATGTGATCTCCTTTATTTTCAGTTACCACTTTACAGAGTTTCGGCATTCTGTCCAGTAGTTTCTTTAGAGTTTCTTCGGTTATTTTAACCCATTCTGCTTGTAAAAGTTTCCACAAGTGATTTTCTGATGTTGAATTGAGTTTTTGAACAAAACTGTCCAAATGGTCCCACAGCAATTCGATAGAGTTCAAGTCGGGTGATTGTGGAGGCCAAGTCATCACTTCCAGGACATCATTAGATTTCCATTGGTCCAAAAGTTCTCTAATTTGTTTAACAGAATGTTTAGGGTCGTTGTCATGCTGAAAAATAAATTTCCCCTGAAAAATATCTTTTCTAGAAGGAAGCATTTGAGTAAGCAAAATTTCTTGATTGAATTGTTTGTAATAATAGGAAGTGGTTTCAGCTAACTCTTGGTATTTTCAATAGTCTTCACATTCTCGGACTTTGAAACCTAAAGGCGTAATGCACCGGATTTCCCATGATCTTTCCTGTATTACTATTCGCTATTTGATAAGCTTAATCACATTTCTCAAATGGTTTCAGGAGGAGAGTCATTTCAACAATGACCAAGGAGGAATCGTCAAGCAGCAAAGTCGCATGTCATCAGTAGATTTTTCAGAAGGCAGCGACTACGTAGAAGGGAAAAGTGATGTAAAAATTAACGAATATCAAGCTGCATGGAATGTTACCAATGCTATTCAGGTATACTTTATTTCTTATTAATTATAAAGTTATTTTAGTCGATGATAAATATAACATTATTATCAACAGAAAATAGCTCTCACTAAGCTGTTATCGAATCTAAACCACAGCAATAATTTTATAATATATGTTGGACATTGTATCCAACATTTATGTTTGTTTAATTTTATTTACTGTAATATTTTGACGCCTCTTCTTGCCAGCTTGGACTAAGAGGTCGACATTAACTTCTACTTCTTTTTAGGGAATGTTTATCGTCTCACTCCCATTTGCAGTATTAAGAGGCGGCTATTGGGCAATCTTAGCGATGATAGGTGTTGCTTACATTTGTTGCTACACAGGAAAAATTCTAGTTGAATGTCTTTATGAATTTGACGTTCAAACCGGAAGGTAATAAATATATTAGGCTAGCGAGTTAGTACAAAAACCTCAAAACTCAAAAATTTTAAATATAAAATTACTTAATTTCTTGCATTGTCATTATAGTGTTACAAATTGGTACTCATGGTCGTAGTACCTTCTGTAAGTAGTTTTGTATTGTTAGCCCATTTGTTTAAAAATCGTCAGCCTATTTACCAAAATGTTTTGTAACACGTAGGCTGAAAAGTGTTTGGTCTAGCTCCTTAAAACACATTTTTTTTGCAAAATTCAACTTTATTCATCAACATGGTCTCCTTCAAGAGCGACACAATCAGTCTAATGCTTTTCTAACAATTCTATACCTTTTTTGTAGAAGGATTTGTCTTTGCCTTCAAAATAGGCCTGTTTCGGAGACAGCTTCTTCATTGGAGCCAAATGTCTTTCCCGAGAGCATTTTTTTGAGGTCTACGAATAGATAATAATCGCTGGGGGCCAAATCTGAAGAATACGGTGGATAAGCAAGCAATTCGAACTTCAATTCATGCAACTTTGCCATCGTAAGCATTGACTTGTGACACGGTGCATTGTCTTGATGAAAAAGCACTTTTTTCTTGTTCATTTGGAACCGTTTCTTTGCGATTTCTGCATTCAAACGTACCAATAACTTTATATAATATTCGCTATTGATGGTTTTTCCCTTCTTAGCATAGTCAATAAAAATTATTCCATGCGCATCCCAAAATGCAGAGGCCAAAACCTTCCCGACTGTTGTGTCTTTGGTTACTTCGAACGACTTTCACCGGCTGCTATCCACTCAGCTGGCCGCTGATTTAATTTCGGTGTGTAGTAGTGGATCCATGTTTCGTCCATTGTCACATATCGCATGAAAAAATCCTTTTTATCGCGCTTAAACAGGTCTAAACAACGCTCAGAATCATCAACACATTGTTGTTTTTAGTCCACTCTGAGCAAACGCGGTACCTTTTTTGGAACAGAGCTTTCTCATGCCCAAATGTTCATGCAAAATATGACTAACACGTTCTTTTGATATCCTTAGGGTGTCAGCTACCTCACGCAATTTAACCATCCACGTTATCCAAAACAATTTTGTGGATTTTGTTGATGTTTTCCCGTGTAACCACCTCGTTTGAGAGAGTTCAGCATCATTTGTGTCTGTACGGCTGCGTTGAAATCTAGCATGTAAACTAATCATCGAAATATCATGAAACTTTAACACGTATCGTTTGAAGGTTGGTACTTGCTAAAAATCATATGGGCGACATCTATGTGTCAGACCAAAAACTTTTCAGCCTACGTGTTATTTTTTACTGGGATATAATAGAATAGATATGTCGTCAAATTCTAAGTATAGATTAAGTACATTGTATAACCCATAGTCAACCTATATAGTTTCCGAGATATTGACATCTGAAACGTTTTGTTTACTCTTTGACGTTCAATAATATTTCTGATTAAAACCCCTTTCTTGGATAGAATACTGGGGTGATGTTGTTCTGTGCGAAATTTATACTTCTGTCATCACTGAGATAAAATTTATTAAATAGAGATTCTTCTTCTTAGTTCACCGTCTCCTTACGACGATCCAAATACTATAGTCCTGGAAACCACAACCTTAAAAAAAGATATTGATGAGCAATTAAACCATTTTCGGATGTTATTTAACCAGGAATTTTAACGCCTTTCAATCGATCTTCTACCCTATATTTTGCCTTCAATGGCCAGTCTTAGCAAATCATACTTTACTCCCCCCATTATAAAATCGATATACCTGGTTTTTCTTTCCTTTATAGTCACCAGTTCTGTGGATTTCCTCATTCGCCTAAGTACTTCGGTATTTGTTACTCTATCCACCCATAATATCCGTAGAATCCTTCTATAAACATACATATCGAAGCCTCTGTGTCTAGCCTTCACATCCATACAGGAGTAGCTAAAAAATGTAGCATCTAATCATACGCGCTCGCAAGTTCTAGACTAAGGTCAGATCTAATGAAAAGATTTTTTAGGTTTATGAAGGCCCCACTAGCCTGCTTAACTCTCGATCTAATCTTTATTAATTAGTGTGCCAGGTATTTGAAATACAAAACTTGCGGAATTAGCTGAATACGATTCGCATCAACATATGATTTTGCAAACACAAGCAGCTTGGTCTTTTGTTATAATTATAAGTAGTCCAAATTGCTCACTCTGGAGAACCATCAGATTCATCATGTTTTGCTGATTAGCTAAATTATGAACCACAATAACGATGTCGTCTGCATATCTTAGGTTATTAATCATGATCCCATTCCCTTTAATTCCCGTTGTAATATAGGCTAGAACTTCTTTGAAAATAGCTTCCGAATAGAGGTTGAAGAGAAGCGGAAACAAAATACAATTCTGTTGCACTCCTTTCTTAATAAAAGCGTCCTCCGATAGGCTTTGTTAGATTTTCACTTTCGATGTCTGATGCCAATACAAACCGGATATGATATTGATCTCTTGGCGGTCGATACCCGAGGCACACAGAACCTCTTTAGCGTGTTTGATACTATCAAAGACCTTACGATAACAATGAAACACGCAAACACATTTACGTTTACGTCTCTGCCTCATTGCGAACATTAAGAGCAAAAAGCGCCTCTCGCATGTCAACACCATTTCTGAAACCAAATTGTGTACGTATCGTCCACCTTAGAATCACATTTTCTATATGCACGAATATGAATTATGCAAAGGAAAATCTTTAGTACGTGCGACATAAGACTGATCATACCGTAGTCGTCACAATGAGAAGAATAGACAATGAAAAACTAATATAAAAAAATACTACCAAGTGAACTGTTAGGCCGCTATACCATAAAAAAAAGTTTTTTTTTTCAGATGCTAATATCTCAAAACATATTTGACTGAAACGTAAAGTGCGATAAATAAAACATTTAAAAGAGTCATAGGCCTTTCTTATGTCTATGAAGACTAGATGAACTTCTCTATTCTTAGCCAGTTTTTTTTCCATTGTTTGTTTTATAGTGTATATGTCGTCTATATATGATTTTCCGGCAGTAAAGCCTGCTTAGTCTTCTCCAATTTTTCCTTTTATATATTCCTATATTCCTATATTTTTAATAATTTTTCCATACAAACGCCCCATACTCGACATTATGCTTAGGCCTCTATAGTTTGTGCATTTTCTGCGGTCTTCCTTTTTAAATATAGATACTAAATACGCTTTTGCCCATTCCTCTGGTATTTTTTCTCCATTTATCGCTCTGTGGAACATGTTTCTCAGCATTCCATGTAATTTATTAGACCCGTACTTAATCATTTACCACATCTCCAGGCCCTGCAGATTTATTATTTTTGAGTATTTTTATTGTCTTCTTTAGTTCTTCGTAGCTTAGTTCTATATCTTTTTTCCTTATTCTGTTCTTCTTCAGTGTTCTCTTCTTGGAATTCTTATCTGTCTTCTGTTAGCAGTTTTTTATAATATTCTTCCCTCTCGCTTTCTGGGATATACTCTATATACTTCTTCTTTCTATTGTTGGTCCTTAATACTTTAATTATTATCCATGACTCTGTGCTTCTAGTTCCTCCTATATACTGTTCTACATGTTCGCACGCTTTTTCTCATCTCTCGTTCTTTTCTTTGTTTATCATCCTTCTCGTTTCTGCATTTTCCTCTTTATATTTCTGTAGATCTTCTTCTGATTTTGTATTCAGCCACTTTTCGTATAGTCTTTTTTTCTCCTTTATACATTCTTTGGTTTTTTCACAGATTCTAATTTTATGTTTCTTATTCTCGTTGTCTTCTTTACCTAATGCTTCTATACATCTGTTGGAGGTTGTCGTAGTTAAATTCATTTAATTTTTGATCTAATCGTCGTCTATATAGGTCCCTTATCGTTTTGTCCTGCAGTAAGTGTATTTTGTATTTTATTTCTTTGTTTGCTTTTTCTGTTATCTCAGAAACGAATGGAATCAAAAGCTGAGAGAAGACAGCGTTAGCTGTAGAAAATCCTTTATAAATATATATATATATATATATATATATATATATATATATATATATATATATATATATATATATATATAATAAAGGAGTTATTTTTTTTTAGACAAATTCGCGTAAGAGACTCTTATGTTGCCATTGCAAAAGAATGTTTTGGAAAAAAGTATGGAGCCAAGGTCGTAAGTGTCGCTCAGATCATCGAACTGCTGATGACGTGTATCCTTTACGTTGTTGTCTGTGGAGATCTGATGATTGGAACATTCCCTGAGGGTGCAATTGATACCAGATCTTGGATGATGTTGGTTGGAATTTTTTTACTACCTTTAGGTAAGTAATGATTGTATCTGTTTTTTGACAATTATTAACAGTATAAGAGTCGCGTTATTGAGGAATAATAACAATTTTTAGATATATGATATTCTTATTGTGAATCAACAAACTGTTATTTATGCGAAGAGATGTAAAAATGTAGGTCTTTAAAATATGTTATTTAAAAAGAAAATGTTTTGCTTACAGTATCATTGCAGATTGATTTTCTCTGACAAGTTTCTTTTTTTAAAAAATTGACTTTCAACTACCCGTGTTTAATAACGTGAACGGATTCAGGGGTTAGTTTCTTGTGAAACATTGTTGAAATATTTAAAAGTAAACTAATTTGGTTTTTAATGTCTTAATATTTTATTCGAGAATAACACGACAAAGGTTTCGCCTCACAGAGTAAATCGCAGTCTTTTTTTAGAATTTTTTTTCATAGTAAAATTTGTTTGTAAATTTTAATATTTTTATATATAATACTAGTTAGTCTAAGACTAATAGATTTTTTTTTTGTTTTTTCTTGATTCATTTCCTTGGCAGGGCACCTGAACAGGGATCTTTTTAAATCTGGTTGACAAGATAACTGGACTTTGGAGCATCTGAAAACAAATATTCGAGTTGATTCTTATAATATAGAGGCCGCTTTTGAAATCTTCGACCTTATTTTTACAACTTCAATTGTTTAAAAATATGGTTAAATATTAATGAATGATTATAAAAGTAGTACCGGCGATAGCCATTCACGTGTAAAATAAATCATAAAAATTTAAGCCCGATCCGTTTTTTTCTAAATCATGTCAACCAGGTCAAAAAAGGTTGTTTCGAGAAAAACGCGTTTAAAGCGTTATACTAAACGATATATAGATTCTCGACTGTTCCTATCTTGACGAAAACCAACACTCAACTGCTCGAAAACTGAAACTGAAATACCTGTAGACCGAGGATTTACGAAAACGGGGCGGACACAGTAAATATACGGTAGCTGCAGGTTCAGCGGGCCAGGTGTACGCTGACTGCGTCGAGGCGCTTCTAATCTGCAGCATTTTTCAGCCTGTTCTCGACAATTCCAAAGCAAATAATGGTTTCTACCGTATTTCTACATATGTTTACTATAAGAAAATGATGTTTTTAGAAAACCGATTTTTTGAAAAAAAAATTTACCAGACTACCCCCTTAAGAAAATACCACGAACGGCCAAAAAATCTGTAAAATGTTTAAAACTGACATTGTCTAAAGGTTACAAATTTAAAAAAGGATCAAGTATTTTAGCTATTAGAAGTATTTTTGTTCGTTGGTGGTATGTTCCGGTTATATTTCAAAAGAAGCTTCTACAAAAAAATTTTTATAACAAGTTCAGTCAAAAGGACAGTAAAAAAAATATAAATTTAATAACTACTCTTGTAGTTTAAGCACCAATATATGTAATAGAATAAATAAATCAGGAATTAGAAGTATAAACAAATGCAACTTAGGGAAATTACTGATCAATAATAGGGATAAAACAAATATTATTACGAAATCATCAATTTATAAAATTAACTACGGAGATTGTCAAGTAATATACATAGGACAAAGAAATACATCTTTAGGTGGTAGATTGAAAGAACACAAGTCAATAATAAATGGCACAAAAATGCAGCATGTTAACATATTGTTCTTCTTCTTCTTAACCTAAGTTTGTCCACTTCTGGACGTAGATATCTTCTAATCTGTCCTATGCTACCTTGTTTTTTGCCACCTTTAACCACTGTTTTTTCGCTACTACTTTAATATCATCTACCCATCGTTTCTATCGACGCCTCACGCTTCTTTCTGTTACTCTGGATCTCAATTCTGTGATCCTGTGTACCCATCTGTCTCCGGATGATCTAGCCACATGACCCATCCATCGCTACTTCATCCTTGCCCTCTCCAAAGTTATGTTATTTACGGTGTAGGTCTCGTCTATTCCTTATGAATTCTGATTTCGTATGGTTGTAGCTTCTACTTGATGGACATTTATTATAAATTTATAATAAAAGACTGTTTTTAGTCAATTTCCCCTGGTTTATTTAAATTGCGATGTCGCGTTTCGCTGTTAATGCAGCTTCTTCAGATCTACATTCTACACTATCAAGTTAGGTTTAATGTTTACAATTTTATATAATTTCTTAATTATAATATTACACCTAATTAAATTATATTGACAGTATTGGAAAACCTACACAGACATGGAATTAGGAGAATAAATTCAATAATGGTGAGTTGTTTACATCTACCTGGTCGTTGTTTAATTCTTTAGTAAAATTGTCCTCTGATAAGGGGATATTAGTTAGTCTATGTATAAAGCTATGATAAGCCGCGAGTTTATGATGGTTAGGGTGGTGAGAACTATTGTGAATTGTGGTATTTGTATGACAATTTGAACCGAAATACAGCATCAAAAACTCATACCAACTCGTGGATAAAGTTATACCAGATAATTATAAATTAGTTTCTTTCGATTTCAAAAAGTTAGCAGATGTGAATGCTTTATCCCTTCTAAGAAGGACAACTGAAGAATCTCTTTGTATCATATTATAAAAGAAAAAGTTTAAAATACATGAAAATCGGTCCGCGAAAAAAAATATTGAAACATTAAAAAGCAAATAATTTTTATTTCTACTTTTAAATACCTGTAATTTAGTTTTTCTCTTAAACTATAAATTAAAATTCAATTTAAAAATTTCATACTTTTTTCAGGTTTTTTAAAATCTCTTCAAAGTGTCTCCCTTCTATCCTTTTGGTGTACGATGTCCCACATTTTAATCAACATTATAATAGTAGGATACTGTCTCCTTCAGATTGGTGACTGGGGTTGGGGAAACGTCAAAGTGGAATTAGATCTAGAAAACTTCCCCATAAGCTTGGGAGTCATTGTGTTTTCCTACACATCGCAAATATTTCTCCCCACGCTAGAAGGAAATATGGAAGATCCCACGAAATTCGAGTGGATGCTGGATTGGAGCCATATATGGGCAGCTGTTTTCAAAGCCGGATTTGGATATATTTGCTTTTTAACGTTTCAAAATGATACTCAACAAGTGATAACCAATAATTTACATTCTCCTGGCTTCAAGGGGTTTGTGAATACCTGCTTGGTAATTAAAGCACTACTCAGCTACCCCTTACCATACTATGCAGCTTGCGAATTGCTTGAAAGAGCATTTTTTAGAGGACAACCAAAAACACGTTTTCCCACAATTTGGGATAAAAATGGAGACCTGAAGGTGTGGGGTCTCGCCTGGAGGGTGGGTATAGTCATGTTTACAATTTTAATGGCATGTTTCATACCACATTTTCAAATTTTGATGGGGTTCATCGGAAGTTTTACCGGTACTATGCTTAGTTTCATTTGGCCGGCCTATTTTCACTTAAAGTTGAAAGGAAGAGTTATCGGTAGGTATACGACCTATTTTGACTATTTCATTATTTATCTGGGCTTCATTTTTGGAATAATTGGTATTTTTGATTCGGGAAAAGCGTTGATAAATGCTTTTGAAATAGGGCTTCCATTTTAAATTTTATAATTATTTTGTTTGTGTTTATTTTCGAACTCGCACAATAAATCCAGATAATTAATTAAAATAAAATTTACAGTTTTATGTCAAACAAACCGTTCATTTGTCTTTTAGTTAAAAAAATAATAATCAACTTTTAATAATTTACGATATTGGGAAAATGGATATTATCTACGGCCTTAGCACAGACAGAGTAAGCTTTTTTATTCGTACCAGTGAACGCAAACTAAATTCCTGCCTACTATTAAACGTGCCCAAACGTTGATGAAGCCTATTCATATATTTCGAAATTTTTTTTAGTACACCTGTTATATAAGGCTGGAATTTTTTTAAATGAGAGAGAAATAACACATTTCCTATACGGTTTAAAAATAAGTCAAATTATATATATATATATATATATATATATATATATATATATATATATATATATATATATATATATATATATTTTGTATATATATATATACATATATATATATATATATATATATATATATATATATATATATATATATATATATATATATATGTTAAAACTTTTTACGCGGGCTTTCCAGAAAATTTTTTTTTTTAGAATAGGCTTAAAAAGGTCTAATTTGGAAAAACTTACCAGAAAATATTGAGAGGAGGCCGTTTTTTATTTTTTTTTTTTGGTAGAAAAATTAATCTATATCACTGACAACTGTTGACAACCAGTGATCATAACTGTCAATTATTTTCGGAAGGATAGGGTCCGTTCACACTAATGAGTGAAATATAGAGGTCACAAGAGAACAGGGTTTAAAAATTTAAACATTAAACATTAAAATTCGGTACGCGGGCTTTTCAGAAAAAGGGAGATTTTTTTTTAAATACGCTTAAAATGGCCTAAATTTAAAAAATATATGAGAAGAAATCGGGAAGTAATCGTTTTTGTTAACCTAAACCAATCGAAACTAACCTGTATTAAATAATAAGCAATTACAAAATACATTAAAAAATTTTAAAAAATGTCCTACCTTAATGTGAAAAATGATATACGTGCTAGATTAGTGACTGGAAACCAAGGTTAGTTCATGTTAGCAAGAACAGCCTTACCTCGATTTTTTTCTCGTCAATCTTTGAAAATTAAGCCATTTTAGGCATATTACAAAAAAAAAAACCTCCCTTTTTTTTCATATGTCATAATGACTTTCGCGTCAAATGAACAAGCAAGTACCGTTTTTTTGTATGTTCACCTTATGGGTTCATGAATTACTCTAAAAAAAAAATTAAGTTTGTTTCCCCAACAAATCATCAATTCTCGAAGTGAGCATACAAAAAAACCGAAACTTGCTTATGCACTCGATATGAAAACACAAATTGTTGTTTTCAAATTGAAATTTATAAAAAAAAACACGATTTTAGCTATTTGTCATTTAAAAATTTAATACTTACCAATATATATTAGTAGATTCCTCTAAGAAAATAACAAGTTGTTAACGTTGTGATTTGTTCTTTTCATGTTTTTTGTATATAATTTTTTGAAAAGATTAGGCTGACCTCTACATTTCACCCATTAGTGTGAACGGAGCCTATTCTTCCGAAAATAATTGACAGTTACGATCAGTAGTTATCAACAGTTGTCAGTGATATAGATTAATTTTTTTTACCAAAAAAAAAAAAAAAAACGGCCTCCCTCCAATATTTTCTCGTAAGTTTTTCCAAATTAGACCATTTTAAGCCTATTCCAAAAAAAAAAAACATTTTTCTGAAAACCTCGCGTAACAAAGTTTTACATATATATATATATATATATATATATATATATATATATATATATATATATATATATATATATATATATATATATATATATATATATATATATATATATAATATATATATATATATATATATATAATATATATATATATATATATATATATATATATATATATATATATATATATATATATATATATATATATATATATATATATATATATATATATATATATATATATATATATATATATATATATATATATATATATATATATATATATATATATATATATATATATATATATATATATATATATATATATATATATATATATATATATATATATATATATATATATATATATATATATATATATACATATATATATATATATATATATATATATATATATATATATATATATATATATATATATATATATATATATATATACATATATATATATATATATATATATATATATAACATATATATATATATATATATATATATATATATATATATATATATATATATATATATACATATATATATATATATATATATATATATATATACACAAAAGTTTTTTAATTTAGAGGGGAACTAAAAAATTCTGTTATACTAAGAAATAGAGGGGAAATGGATAAAAATAAGCAACAATCAGTGGACAGAGCCTCAAAAAGATACTAGTAGTATTATAGTTTACTTACATTCTAGCTTTGAAGCAGATTTCTGATAAACTCTTAAATCCTCATTCACAGAAAATCTTTCCTTTAAATAATTAATAATGAATTTTAATTTTAAATGGCTTCTAAGTTCACAAAATCTTTTTAATGGTATGTCTTGACTTAGGTATACAATATAATCTCCTTTTCTGACAATATCTTCCATATTTTTTTTAAATTTAAACTGTTTTAAAGAAGTTTTTTAATAACAAAATAGTTTTGACATAATGACATTGACTGACAAAATTGATTTTTAGCATGTACCGACTTGAAATTTTTAGAAACTGTTCATAGACTTGACAGATTAGCAAATGGCCTCTCCAAACTTTTGTCCTTAACTAGAAATATAAGGAAACAGACATTACTCGTTATATTTTCCTTCCACGAGTTATTTACAGTATTGCATTAATTATATAGTTTAGACAGTTTAATGAGTGATATGAAATTTTTAGTAAAAGTTCTAAACAGCAATTATTGGTGATCGCTTGGAAAGTGAAAAAAAATCAGCACACATTATTGGCGTTTTCATTGTTTAAGTTGAAATTGAAACAACATATATTTAAAAAGGTTTTTTAAACAAAGTTTAGTGACAAGGTAAACTACAAAGTAATATCTTGTTTACATGGTAATAATAAAGGACAAGGGATGCTGCTGTATTTTCTCTTAAAAAGTGACAAGAAGTCAAGCTCTATAGTTCTTTGAAAGTATTTGCACTAAAAGAAATAGTAATAGGCACCAAACATTGCTCATGTCTGCTTAGATCTAAATTATTATTACAACTGAAGTGAAAATGTGCTATTTCAATCTCATTTTCTTTTTTAAAATTATATAAACATCTTACGGCCATATATGGATTCTAAAAATGTACAATTATTTTAAAGTGTTAAGCAAAAATTTACCTTATTTAAAAAATGAAATATTCACAAAAAAAAGTCTTCCATATAAAAAGTGAGGAACAGTATACATTTTTATAATATTATAGTTGTTACAACGTAAAAAAAAATAGTTTTAAGAAACGGATGTCTTCCATATTTATAGATCAACAAATTTTGAGAGAAAAGAATAAAATTTGATCATTGTTTAGATTTAAAATTTATGTTATGTTATATTAATAGTCATTATTAAACATAATTCATTTAGAGCTATACAGGGTGTTTAAAAACTTACAGTTGACATATGACACCCTGATTTTTTTGCGTGAAAAAGTTTTTGTTAAAAGCTGCGGTTATAATAGTATGAATAATTTTTTAAGTAAAATAATTCATTGCAAAGTGGAATGAAGTATGTACCTCCGAAAATTCTAACATGTATCTCTCTCTCTCTCTCTCTATTCACTATTATTTTTCTCTGCGCAAACTGGAAGATTGTCGCATAGTTTTCCCTTTCCACCAAGCGATGACATGTTCCTCTAGAATTAAGCAAAACACTTCTCAAAAGATTAGGCAATATAATGACATCATACTGTTTACCGATCTGATTGCGATTATGAGCTTCATTCATCGAGAGTCACTTATATCCTTAGTCTAACGAAATTACGAATTATTACAAAAAAAGAAATGACGAAAGGCTTTAAAGAAGTATGCTACTATATTGGAGATAGTTTCGAGGAGCTCTTGGATACGAATTGTTTTTTATGAACAGTAATTACACTAAGCCTCTAAGAACATCGCTGCTGTTCATAAGATGTCATAAGTTTTAATAGGTGGTACTACTTGTGAGTTTAGTTTCTTTAAAAGACGCTTTTTCTTCTCTATTGTTGATATATGTATATAATAAGTGGTTATGAAGAGGTGCATGAACTTGGTTCCCGTCGACGCCTACCAGGAAGCGTACTGCGACTGGCAGAGGCGCTGGCAACGATGTGTCAATGCACAAGGATGCTATTTTGAAGAATTTTAGTAATTTATACTTTGATCTGCAATAATTTTTTTGCCGGATTTATTATACTTATTTTTCGGATAGACCCTGTATTATTATCTTTAATAAACAAGTTCTTTTATTCCTAATCTCAAAGAAAACATTTTATTCTGAAATATTTTTGTTTTTGCTAAAGGGAACGCACTTTCCCCTAGATATGCGTATGCAAATTTTGGTAGATAGATAGTATATATATATATATATATATATATATATATATATATATATATATATATATATATATATATATATATATATATGTATATATATATATATATATATATATATATATATATATATATATAATATACCTGGATACGTGTTAGATCTCTCTGCATATGTACAGCGCCGTGATCAAAAAAAAATCGTACGTGTAATTCACAGTCGAGCCATACTTTTCTGGGTTTCATGTACAATTTTTATGGGCACAGTCGTGGATTCACTTTGTTGATGAGTTATTTACTTTTTATATTTTGAAGATCAAATTAATGTTTTATTTAAAAGAAAATTTTAAATATTAAGATATGTTAGTCTTAAAAATAATGTTTAAATTTGTTAGAACATTTTTATACCAATTTAAGTAGAATGATTTTTAGCTTAATTTATAGGAATACTTACGTAACAAACTAAGTCATTTAGACATAGTCAATTCCAAATATTTATAAGTCTCCTTAGAAGAATATATTTTGTAGAAAATTATTGTATTCAATTTTTTCTCGTGTTGCGCTACGCACTTTCCAGTGGATGATGATTTATTTTCAAATAATTTAAAAACACAAGTGACAAACGGATTCTCGTCTAAATATTTTTCAAAAAATTTATTTCCTAAAATATTTTGTCTCACCGTGAAAATGATTAATAGCTTTCGTTTGTTCTTCGCAAAGTTCTGCTTGTTTACATCCAAACGCGATCAAAGATTAACAGTGGACTCGAGGAAAGACGACTGAAAACGATGAATTACGATTTAGTTGAATGCAAAGTTGGCAGATTTCTAAAATATGGTTCACTCTCGATTATTAAAAGTATAATCAAATGAAGTAAAATTATCGTGTATACCTTTAGCTAATAAAGAAAAAAGTAAATAGCCCTATATTTATAAGAAACAGCTGAATATATTCTAAGTTTGTACTTTAATAAGTTATATAAACCATAGACATAGAGGATAGACTGAGTATTCCGTATCCCTCTGTGAAGTAAATAAGGACGCAAAAGTGTGAGAGAGATAAAGCGAATGAGCGTCCAGTAGCTGTCTCTTTCTAGAAAGCCGCTAAACTACGGCGCTCTTGAAAATAATATTTCTAAGTATTCTATTTGAACTAAAATCGGGTGGGGGGCTTTTCTCGCGTTGAATTCCTTGTTTATTACAGGCCTACAAAAAAGAGATAGGTATTGGCCGCACAGTCGCTTTGTCTCTTTCTAGAGAGTGGTCATTTTTGTGAGGGTAATGCTCAGTCCATCCTCTATGTCTATGATATAAACCCACATATAACCCGCTATCCCCAGTTAGTTTTACTAGTAGAACACATACGATCATTCCAGTTTTTAGCGGTGTTGCAGGAACGCAGAATACGGTAAGACAGAATTGGAAATCTATCCAGTCTTTATCGTATTCATTGAAATTTGTTATGGATCACTAAGTTGGCGAAAAACGATGTTATAAATGACATACTGTATCAATTCTATTTTGTGTCTGGGATTATTTGCAACCTCATACAACCGCGCTGTATGTATTCGTGTCGATTACGTGAATAGATATTCGTTTGTATTTTGCAAAATTAAACGGAAAAGAAGCACCATCCACTATCAACAGTTAGGAAACTTATTTCGACAAAATATTTTTTCTACAAATTACTATACAAAAATAATACACTTACTTAATACAAAGGCAACAATTTACAAACATATTGCTTTTGTATAATTTTTTTATGGTAGATACACTACTTGGCAATTATCGGTTTATTTTCTAGATGTAAGTTTTATTAATTTTTATTTTAAAAGTTTATTTATAATGCTTAAAAATTTTAATTAGTAAGTCATATTACTTAATGTGTATTTTGTTTAAGTCGAGCTATGTAACTTGACCTATTTATTGTAGAATTAAATTTAAAACCAATATGGTGATTACTAGAAACAATGTCTTCCAGAGAATTGTAACAATGTCTTCCAAGAAAACATACCATAGCTATAAAAATATATTATATTATAATAAATTATAAAGGATATTGCACAGACTTTATGTGAATTGGAAAGGAGATAATTTTCCTCAATTGTAATATAGTATAGTGGTCTTGATCAAAAACTTTCAATTGCTACAGATTTGCTACTACATGCCTTTAAAAAAAATTATATTATTTATGAATTTAGCTAACATGAATTAAAATAAAAACAATATATTAATTTTCCACAGATATCAATCATATTGGAATATTTGAGGCATCCGTCGAATACAAATATAAATCAATAATACAAAATGAAATTGAAACTAGTTAATAATGAGTAACATAATTTACAGTAACAGAATGAACATTAAACATCAGAACAGAAACTAAAATGAATGTTGCTGTGGTCTAGGATCAGATTGCTTGTATTGTTAAAATCGAGATTCTATATTTGTTTTTTTTTATCAACATAGCGCAGATGCTGCAGGGTATAATGCTCTGTCATCTCCAACCATGAGACCCTCAAATGCCCAAAATCCTGAAACTTGTCATTATTTATTTAGTATGAAGTTAAACTTCTAAAGAAAATTGGCGTCGGTTCTCCTGTCTTAGAGAAAGATCTGACTTTTTGCATGCATCAATTTTACATTATTTATTGCTGCAACGTAAAAGCTTTTATAACTGATTATTAAATAGTCATATATTATTTACACTTTTGAAATAAAACACAGTATATCTGTTTCACTGAATTTATTCAGACTACTCTGATATGTATTTCGATCTCGCGACCATTTTCGAAGAGGTTTACAATAAGATTAAACTTAAGCTCTAAAAGATATTACATTTGGATGGTTAATTGGAACTAAGTTTAAATTAAGAGGTAGTAAAATTAGGTTAATTACAGGTAGTCTATCTTAACACGACGTCTAATATGGGGGTATTTCCAAATTCTATTTAGGTGTTCGTTATTTTTATATTATTTTTAATGGCTTTTTTTATGCTAACAATTTCTAAAGAACAATTAACACAGTTCTTATTAACCTTAAATAAAATCAATCATAACATCCAATTCACAATAGAAATTGAAGTAGACAAATCACTTAGTTTTTTAGAATTAAAAATTTCAAATGTAGAAAACAAAATAGAGTCTGATATTTTCTCTAAACCAACTACAACAGACACCATTATATTTTAGCAGATCAAAATGTCAACCTTCCCCAGTCTCACACACAGATTAACTAACATTCCACTAAGAATGGACAATTATCTAAAAGAACTGAACATAATCAAAAGAATAGCCAAAGACAATGGATATAATCCAATTAAACTCACCTACAATTTTTTTTTGCTTTCGCAAGGGCTAAATTAACGAAATATATTTATCTTTTCCATGCTGAGTTTAAATATGTTCTCAGATTTTATCCATCAGGCAGGGTTTTTTTGTGGTACGTGTTTAAAGTTTTAAAAAAATTAGTACTTACAAAACACTGAATAATAAATACACGGCTAATTTTGTCTAACGTAAAAGTTTTATATGATGATTTTCGGTCATATTTTGCCTTCGGGATGTCTCTTTTCATGGCCCAGCAGTAGTCGGCTAGCACACTGGGACTCCACTGTGGTGTGTGGTACCTCTTTTCCAAAGTAGAAATTTGCTGATGAAAACGCTCATCATGCTCATTAAAGACAGCCCCAAGATTTTCAGGAAAGAAGTCTAGGTGGGAGTCCAAGAAGTGAGTTTTTAAGGACATGTTGCAGCCCCTTTCTTTGTATGAAGTCAGAAGATCACTCACTATTTTACTATAGTTTTCTTCTTTATTGTCGCCAAGAAATACACAACAGATATTTTTGAATGATTTCCACGCTGCTTTTCCGGTATATGTAACAGTTCCTCAAAATGTTTATTATTTGATATTAATGATCTTATTTGGGCCTTCCTTCAATTTTGCATCACTTATTTTAGGAAATTTAGATTTCAAATACATAATTGCAGCAGAACCTTCATCCATTTTTTTTACAAAATTTTTTATAAGCCCCTGTTTTATGTGCAGGGAAGGTAAATACACCTTTTCGTGATCCACTAATGGGGTATTTGATACATTTTTATGTCCAGGAATAAGCGATTCACGTTTAGGCTATTGTTTCCTTATGTAGTGAGACTCCTTACCCCAGCTAGCCCATTCACACAAGAAATAGCATAGAATTTCGTGTATCCAAGTTGCAAACCTAACAATAAAGGTTATAACCTTCAAATTACCACAGATATTCCAGTTATATTTAGTATACTGAATTTTTTCTAACAGCAATTTTATATTGTCATATGTCTCCTTCATATCACTGGCATTCGCGACAGGTATTGATGGTAATTCATTCCCATTATGGAGTAGTACAGCCTTCAAACTGACTTTCGATAAGTCTATGAACAATCGCCACTCATCTGGCTAGTGTTGATATCCAAGAGCCTCTATTACTGCACAAACATCATTTCAAAAAACTACATGGCCTTCTTTAGAGAAGTAGTCACTGAAATGACTATGACGTCTACGATAAACGCATATCCTTGTATCTTTTTGTAGTAGATTCCAACCTTTGAGCCTGGAACTTAAAAGCTCAGCTGACTGTTTAGACAAATTTAAATCCCGTATAAGATCTTCTTGAGATAAATAGTGAGGTTCTGATGAACTACTTGCTTCAAATGTAGGGTCACTTCTCTCGCTTTTTCCGTCTTCAGTATGAACAGGGTCGGAGTCGGAGTTATCACTTAAGGTCATGAAATCTGGAAACTTTGGTACAGGATACTCTTCACTATGTGGCACAGGTCTAATTGAAGATGCCAAATTGGGGTACTTAACTGTATATTTTGTTTTGGACGTAATTCCTTTAATGTTAGTTAAGTAGAAATAACACCCGTTAAATGGTCCTTCTGTTCCCTCCAAATCATAGGGACTGAAAACGGCATATGATGAGTACTATTTTTCCAACCAGTGAGAAGCCTAACACATGATACACAGCATAAATTTGGGGCCCAGTCTTTATCAAAATCACCAGGTTTACACCAAAAATAAAGCTCATAACATTTTTTCACAAGCGGTGCAAAATTTCGCCTCTGAGACTTGAAGGTCAGTTCACCACATACGTAGCAGAAATTGTTTACTTGATTTACACACTTTCTTGGCATTTTGAAACGTTTATTAAAAAAAAAAAACTTACAAATAAAAACAATAAACAGCACAACAATAAGTAGGTACACGTGTTCCCAGAGTCACTACAATTACAATACTGGCTTGGCTACCGGCTCTCTGCTTGCTGAAAAAGTGCCATATTTGTACAAGATAAGACAGATTTGAACATCATTAAGCTTGGACAGAGTTAAAACATGTTTCAACATGAATAAGTCTGCCTGGTGCCAAATTATTCTGAATACATATTCCCACTTCTATATTTAGAAGAATTATAACAATGAAATTCTAATATAGAGAAGTATATTACACAAAAATGTCACAACAAAACTATGCCTGATAGAAGATAACATATTTGAATTCAGCATAAAAAACTGACCTAGGGTCTCTATTCAGTTTCCTTGTGAAAAAAATCATGTTGACCAGTGTTATTATAGATAAACTGGAAAAAAACAAAAAACATAAAAATATACTTAAACAATTTTACGCATCAGACGTAAAACATGAAGGCAGAAAATGGTTTGCTATCAACTATGTCGCTGGTATTAGTAACAAAATCAACAATAGCCCTAATAAGTTAGAAATAAACTGTATAAGTGTTAATAAAAACAATATAACCCGATATTTAGTTAATAACAAAGAAAGATCTAACAAATATGGAAAATCAGGTATATATAAACTTAATTGTGATGACTGTGACGCTGTCTATGTGGGACAAACGGGATGAAGCCTACAACAAAGATTAAGAGGATACAGGCACTCTATTTTTTTTTTAAGTCTTCCACTTTAATTGGAAATTTACCTAAATTTTAGAAACTTGTAGTACCCAAACAGTAGCGAGTTGAAAGTTGACGAAATGAAAACACATGTATTTTTTATTAAAAAACCCTATAATAAAATTTCAGTAAAATTGAGCAATAGCCAATTCCATAAGATCCGTGCCATTTTCCAGAGTACTTAGTTTTTCTGTAAAATATGTTCAAGTACTTTGAAAAATGCTATATCGATATACTGTAACTTTTGCTGTATGTATCTTTACTATCTGTATTTAAAACTGTTCTAAATGTGTAAAAAAGTATTTATTACTATTTACGGTAGTCAAACTTACCACAAATTTGTTAGAAATTAGGTTTAAAAGTTGTTAAATATTGTTACCTATACGATGTAAAAAATATAGACAATAATGTCAGAATAACAGCTATATATTTAGCCCCATTGAATTATTAATTAAATAACTTCTAATTATTATCATGCAGAATGCATGAGCTTAACTGCTTTCTGATTTCTAAACTTGCTAAAATCGTTTCAAGAAAGTATTTTCTCCACTTGGCACAAGGTCTATTCTTAAAGCTCAGGCAGCTCTCTATAAACATTTATAGGCCCCTAATAATTCAGGTTAATTCTCTTAGTACTCTGCGAGAGCATGATATACTGATAAATTAAGCTATTTTTAGAACATTCTAGCCTTAAAATTAAGGTACCGGATTGCAGAACTACCTCTATGCGTGACCCCCTGTTTCCCTAGTAGACAGGAGAGGAGATAACGCTGTGAACACATCGATCGACAAACAAAATCAATTTACAACGCGATAATCAACTTGTCGTTTTTCTGTTAATAATTAACGAATCAAGTAGATTTTTGCGTAGAAACACTCTTTAGGCTTGTGCGCTTCTTATGGATATAGTCATTTGATAAAATTGTTTGTTTAATTTGTTATTAATAATAAATAAACTTTACGCTGAAAAATTTCAATAGTAATTAGATAATTGGCCAAAATGACTAATGTCGCCTTATTTTTCATACATTTGCGAGTATCATATCAAAAATTCAGGTCAGTATGTTAATTTTTGTAGCAATGATGTGGATAAATAAACAAGCGCACACGCGCGCATTTTCATGCAGCTAATGGCAGTGAAAATTTGTTTTTTGAATGCTTCCAGCTGCCAAAAAACACATTGTTTTCTTATTTGGTTATTCTATTAAAAAAAATTATTGTTTTTTTTCATAACATAACACTGAAATTGAGTGTTTTTCGTAAGGAAAAACACTCAAGTTGAGTATACGAAAATACGCTCAATTAGTCAAGTGTTTTTTGAATGTTTTTATGTAAGGATATATAGATATAAAAAGATATGTATGCGCGCTTTAAAATCGTAACAATTTTTCACTCCAAAATTCAAAAACCATTTGAAGGGTACAGGGGAAAAAACGATATATGTCCATGGGAGTAAATTTTTCAGGAGAGCAAAAATAAGGTTTACGGACTCGGTACGTTCCCCATATTATTAAATTTTTGAATTTTGTTTATAGCAAAAGGTGCAGAATTTTATTAAATAAAATTTTAGTTTGGATCTCTTAAATAAAATTTACAAATTGCTTAAAAAAAATGGCGAAAAAAATTGTGAAAATGCGCAAACATGTTCCTAAAATTCGTGGACATATACCGTTTTCGTGTATGAAGGGCATGAAATATAAAAAATCCATTCGTTTTTACAGAGTCACATTAAGGTACAATAAATAAACAATAATAATATTATTATATTCTTTTTTATTAGATAAAGATTAAAATATTTATTTATATTTTATTAAAGAAAAGAAAAAAATTCAGAAGTTAAAAATTTAAAATTCATCGTATTTAAACCAATATTAGTCTCCTTCGTCTATCGGAGGGTCATCGATGAATTCGTCATCATTGACCAAGCCATCAGTTGATGGCTTGAGCCTCTTATAAAATTGGCGGGATTCCTCCCTTATTAGAAATTGGCATAAATGTTGTAAATCTTTATGTTTTGCTGCGTTTATACAAAGCTTCTCCGAATACAGTCCCTTCAGCATAGGTCGAGGATCTTTGGTATTACTTTTTTTGTTTTTTTCTCAGGGGCTTATTAACTTCACAACTTGTAAAAGAACCGTAGTACGAATTTTTGTAAAAAAGTTTTGGCAGTTTTTCTTTTATTATAGACAGAATTCTAATTGGACGCGTTTTTAAGGGACTCTTGATTAGTCCATAATTTAAACGTTGAGACCAGTTTTTTAAAAAAAATTCTCAATTTCTTCGCAATTCACTACGACAAAAGGTGTTGGCTTTGACCGAGCGTGTTTGATTATTTCTCGCCGATCATCCGGCGTTTCTGTATACGATTTTGACTCCACTAGGCTCATGTTTTTGTCACATTCCAAGTAGCTGTGTCCTCTGATTGGAAAAATCATTTGAATCTGGTCAAAACGGCCGACCAGTACTTGTTGGAATAGAAATCTAAAAACGGATAAATTTTTATTTTGGCCTGCACACGAGTCGCAGAATATGACTAGTTGGCGAACCTGTGCAGATAAAACAATATTAATGAAATGGTGCAGCATAGAACAAACTTCATCTGCTCCCTTGTGAGCTACAGATTCATCATAAGTGTAGAAAATAGACTGACCATTTGAAAGAACATGGACATTAAATGATATAAAATTAAGTTGGCGTCTATAATAGACATCGTTAGTTGTGATATTCGGTGTAGGCAAATTTTTTTGATAATCTATTGCGATTGCCTCTAAAGATTCAGATTTAACAGATTTCTTCCGGTACATTTTCTTCATTTCGTAAAATTGTTCAGCCTTTCTCAAATGAAGTTGTTTTTTTATTTTTATTTCTTCTAGCTCTTTTTTGATAGAATTTTCAGTTGCCGAATCAATGCTACTATTGTTTTCTAGTCTTTGCTTTAGAGCATTTTCCTCTGCTGTTAATAAATCACAACTACTACATGTATCCTTTCTTGGATAACCAAATCCGATGTTGAACTTCGACTCGAAAATTGTTCTGAATGATTCATATGAAATATTTTTATCTCCATTCTTACCTGAATACATTTCATGCAGCTTTTTTATATTCAAATTTTCATGTAAGTAGATCCTTTTTGAATCGTGTAACGAATAATGGGATTTTCGACCTCTTAGTGATTTCAGAAATTCACACACTTGTTCCACTGTTTCACTTGGCAGCTTTCTTGGACGGTTTTTATGTGTTCCTCTCATATCTTTTTTTGCTTGACCAAACTTCAAAAGATTATCTCGAAGCGTTTGAATTCGTCGTGGAGTTACTCCATGCAAAGCAATGAACGCTTTCATGCACACAGGCACATCCTGCAAAACACCATCAACAAAAACACGAACACGAAAATTGAAATTTGCAGACTTTTGAACCTTATTTTCACTTTTCCTTGATCGCCTCCTTTCCACTGGTAAAATGGTCATCAGACCACTCAGGTGCATGCTCTGACTATTATATGAACCAAGACCATTAAACTCACGTATTAATCGTTTTCTTTCTTCGGCTACAACTAATTCGAAACATTTAAATCGTTTACACAAGCAGTTTTTCATAACTTCCCTTAATCTTCCAGTTTTCATGCGTTTCTTGGGTTTATCTATTTTAAGATCTTCATTTTCATCACTATTTGAGTCAAATCCGTTGTCCATGTTAATTTATTAGTTATGTAAAATTGTATAATCTTATAAAATTAAAACTGCCTAGTAAAAAGTAACAACTTGTAGTAAAATTAAAGGAATATTAACGAAATAAAATATTGAAAATTTACCACTGATAAAATTCACACATTAAACCTCAGTCAATCATACAAACTAAAGCTGAAAGTCATGCATGGTGTGGAGTGGGCGTGGCCGGCCGCGCATGTCTATTGTCACACCGCGCCCGGCGCAACAGGGCGCGCCCCGCTAGCCCAGACTGGACATAAATCGTTCTTCCCCACACCAATCTGGACTTGTATCGTTTTTCCCCTGTATGAGAATTTTTTTCCATTGATTTATACAGCCTACGATTTTTTTTTTCAATAAACAGGTCTATACACGTTATAGTACCTCCAGAGATCTATCAGATGGTATCAAAATCTCGAAATCGAAAAAAAGTCGACATATATCGTTTTTCCCCTGTACCCTTCATTTGGTTTTACAATAATTATTTATTACTGAATTTTCGACAGCTTCAAGACAGGATAATTCGTTTGTACACTCAGAAAAAAAAGTTTTGACTCAAGAGAAAATATTTCAGAATCGAAATTTTTTTCTAAAAAGAGAAAAAAAAGTTCTTATTTCATTTTCAAATGAAATAACCAAATAAAAAAAAACGAAATGTCTTTTTGGCAGCTGAAAACTTCGAAAAAAAAAATTTTCACTACGATCAGCTGCATAAAAAACGCGCGCATGTGCTAAGAGCTCGTGCGCGTTTGTTTATTTATCCATCATCGTTGCTGCGAAAATTAACATACTGACTTAAATTTTTGATATAATACTCGCAAATGTATGAAAAATGAGCCGACATTGTTCATTTTGGCCAGTTTTTTAATTAGTATTGAAATTTTTCAGCATAAAGTTTATTCATTGTTAATAACAAATTAAACAAACAATTTTATCGAACGACTATATCCATAAGAAGCGCACATGCCTAAAGAGTGTTTCTACGCAAAAATCAACTTAATTCGTTAATTATTAACAAAAAAACGAGTTGATTATTGCGTTGTAAATTGATTTTGTTCGTTGATAGACGCGCTCACAGCATTATCCTCTCTCCTGCCTACTAGGAAAGCAGGGGTTACGCATAGAGGCAGTTCTGCAATCTGGTGCCTCAATTACAGTAATGCGACTTGGCGACATTTCTACTTTCGACTATGGGTTCGTCAATCATCAGTTTCAAATTTTATCGAATCAAAAATGAAATGTCAATCAGTGTCATCGTTCCGAATGAACAACATCCATCGACAGCGGCTAGACCTACCACTTCACCTTGTATGTATGATATTTACTACGTCATATGTTGTAGGTTATTCGAGAGACTTTGTAAGGTACTTTAGGTGACTCTATATAAAAAAATACTAGCTCCCTTTCCTCCCACCAGTTTAGTGAATTCCCTAACTTCGTCAAACTTGCTCTCATATGAGACAATTTTTATCAAACTCAAATCAACTTGGAACTCTGAGGGATGTTAAATTTCGTATACCTTCCTGTTATTTATCGAAATAATTTTTATTAAATAAGAATCCGTAAATTTATCCCTTTCTGTTTCCTGTTTTGATTATATATAATTAAAAACCTTAATAGGGCTAAATAATTATAAAAATCAATAAAAAATGTAATGTTGCTATTTTTTATGGACAATAATAATGTTGGCATTAGGAAAATCTTGTCGTGTCTTATCGAACTATTGCTTACAAATCTACAAAGAAAAAACTTATCTATATCTCTTATTAGTGTTCCGTCTCAAAACTGAAAAATGGAACACTTATGGAATCATTTCGATGTCTGTCTGGCTATCTGTGATAGCCGATTTTCTCTGAAACTATTCAACATTGGTCAAAATAAGTAAAACGAGCTCCCTGAAAATTTTTAACAGTTGCTCTTCACCTTTTGAAGTACCATTACCATGGAGAAACACACATGAACAGGCAGGAATGAAAATAATTTGATAAAAATTAAACTTATTTAATAGCAATTATATATTTCGTGTCACTTATTGAAAACTAAAAGTATTCTCTTGTAACTTGAGAGCTGATGCAAGGGACTAAGCTTTTGAGAATACTAAAGACTACAAGGCTAGTTGGTCTTCAGGCTCTAGACCCAATTAAAACAATAACAAACAGCTTAATTAAAGTGAAATTTAAATTTTACTTTAAATAAAGCGAAGATAAAGAAAAAGGAAAAATTTGAGGTAAAAAAGTGCATTAACGCAACATAATTAAATGGAAGCACGCAGATACTTTTATCCCATGGCGGCAAGACATAAATGCAGATTAAACCAAGAAAAAAAAAACATATTTAAAAAAAAAAATGATAAAATCACCGGTAATTTTTTTTTTTTTTTTTTAAGCATTGGTTGACAAGACACTACTTTATATTTAAAAAAGGTGCACAATGCAATAATTATAATGTAGTATATAATATTTTTTTGAGGTAAGATGTTATTGTATTATATATGGGTGAATGCTATATAAAATTCATAAAAGAATATCATATGTGTTTTATTTTTAGAGAAATAATTTATCTCTACTTTAATTTTCGGCCCCTTTCAAACTCCCAACGAGGCTGCGAAGTTTTTAATCTGATCGATGTAATTGGAGTTCCATCTAAAGTCTATTGTCATTTATTGACTATTGGGTAACTTACAGCTATCACTATTATTCAATGATTGATTAAAAAGGGAGCTTACATATTGGATTCCAATTTAGAGTAAGTAGATTGCTTAAAATTTCTGTATATAGCTAGGTTATATAGATGAAAAATATTACATTTTCATATCAGATAAGATATTAATACGTCACGTTATTAACTTATGAAAGAAATGAACAATACAAAAACTAATTTCTTTATTTTTTTGGTAAAGAAAACATTTTTCATACCTTTATTTCGTTACCATAAAATTGATCTTTGCCATGAATTAATTAAAAGATACATTTATTATCACTCCCTATTTATTCGGCAGTGACTCATTAGCATTAGTTAAAAAAAACTTTTATTAACTGCTGTCTTACAATTATTTTTTAGGAGAAAATATGCCTCAATTAAATTCGGTTATAGGCATAATTCTTCCGGATCTTTCCTGTGTCGATTGGCTAAGTCATGTTGACGTTTCACCCATCATCCTGTCAGCTTCTTCAGACCTTGTTCCGAGAACTGACTTCTTCAAAGTATCTGTACAAGTTCACTCTGTTTTTATGACGAGTAGTCATAGATTATAGAAAATTAAATAAACGAATGGTTACGTATATATATCCTGGAGAACTTAGGTGGAAGTCAATATTCTAGCGCTTAAGTTATAGCTATGTATTACGTGATTTAGCGGTAATTTAATTATATGGTCAATATGTATGACTTTTCTAGATATGGAGTCATGGAAGAAAATCACCATATCCGGTCTTAAACCACAACCACGATCTGAAAACAAGGCCAAGACATTGGATATATACATATCAGTGACCTAACTAACTAAGGATTTTATATAAATGTGTTGAGAAGACTTAAGATATGTGAATTTAAGATATTTCATGAATATAAAACTTAAATTAAACTTAAAATTAATTAAGGTTAACTTAAGCTAGTCCTGGGGTAGGGGATCCGAGGGTCTTGGAAGTCGGCGTCGGCCCTGGCGTAGCAGGAGGGAAGAGGTAAGAGTTGCTGACTGTGGGGTTTGGCTGGTGTGTGGTTTTATCCAGGAATTTGGGCTAGGTGTTACCTATGATTTCCAAAATTGTCGACATATGGAAGTGTTTGTGAAGCTGGGAGTTCGGAAAGAACCATGAGGCTTTGACGATGATGCGGAGGGCCTTATTTTGGACAGTCTGAAGGGTGGATCTATGTGTACGTGAAATTTGACACCATGCTGGGATGGAATAGGTCAATCTGGCTCTGAATCATCTTGTACATTGCGAAGCTATTGCGAGTTGACAATTTACTGGTCTTGTTAAGGTACAGGTACAACATGCCGAGGAGTTGGTTGGCTTTTTTGTCTAAGGTGACGAACTGGTCCTTCCAGGCGAGCCGCTTGTCGCAGTGAGGGCCCAGGTACTCGATGCTGTTTGAACATCGGGATCTGGTACCTTGAAGGCATTGACTTGTCGGCATGGCGCTGCAAGACTTGGTGAATATGATGGCGTGAGTCTTCGCTGGGTTGACCTTCGCGTCATTGGCGTATATGAGGATAGAGGTGTGGTTCCACTTGAGAACGTCGGCGGTGAAGACGTTGAATAAATATGAAGAGAGGATGAAGTCGTAGAGGACTCCAGCTCGAATGGGCTTGACTTTGGAAGTGGACTGGTCAACTCGAACCTGGAATGTACGGTCCGAGTCCCATCAAAGCGGTTATTTTTTACTTCCTCGCATGTTTAACCTTTCATCTTCACATTTGTTTTTCCATCGGTAGAAATATTCAATGCTGGACGCATCTATCTGTATTATAAACTCTGATGAGTGAGATGGACATCCCTACGACGTTGTCTGCTGTTTCAATTGTAAGGTTAAGTTCTAAATTTATTTTGTTAAATATTAATTTATTTTCTGTTATTTTTTGCAATCGGGTTATGGATTTTAGCGAAGTAGGGAGGAAATTAAATACCCAAAAACTTGTAAGCTCTAATAAAGATCGGAATTTTTGTCGATAGATATCATTTATTTCCACCTCCGGGCATTAATTTTACATATTTTTTTAGAGAAAAAGGTCAATAACTGTCGCTGTATAGATAAGTTACAATTATCGATAGGTGGGTTGCCCTCAGCTATCGATAGGTAAAATGCATTTTCGTCCATCCCTAGGCGGTAGTAAATAACTAGATGGATTAGATATCGCATTTTCGGTTAAGTGTTTTTTTTTTTTAATTTTATCTTCTTAATATTTTTATATATAATTCCCATCATGGAGCAACAGCTTGGAATAACTTGAAATCAATAAAGAAAGAACACGTCAACAAGTTCTCAAAGGGTAAGACATCTTACGGATTGGCGTTTTCTTTTATTCTTCTACCCGAAGCTATAGTCTCAAGGGTTTTAAATAGGACGCTCAGCACATTTTTGTTTTCATATAAAGAGCTTTAAATACACGGATGTTTACACCAATCAAAATTTGGCAAGATTAATTGCCTGTCTTGACTGTTGTGAGAATTTTTCATTAGGGAAGTCAACCATTTTACAACACTGTAAACAAGAGAACGCAATAAGGTGTTTACAGCAACTAGAACTTGACGAGATTAATTGTCTGTCTTGATTGGTATTGATAACCTAGCCCAATTCTGATTACTATGAACATCTGCTCTGCGCTCTGTTATAAAATAACATTTTTTTCATATTCCAATTGCTAATTCTCGTTTGGAAGTAAGGGGCACACCCTTTCACAACACTGTAAACAAAAGAGCACAGAGAAGATATTCATAACAACCAGAACTTGGCAATATTAACAATACAGGAAAATAATTCTGACAAATTCTGCTTGCTAGAAACATCTTCTTTGTCCTCTTTTATGTACAGTGTTGTAAAATAGTGCTCCCTACTTACAATCGGACATTTTAAAATTTTCATTGGTAATGTTGTCATTCATAAATTAAACTAACTTTATAACCAACTGACACAAGTATACTTATATAACAAACCGTTAGCAGCTGCCGACGAAAAGCCTTCGTGTCTAAGAAAGCCTACGCCTTCTTTTAGATTCAACAGATTTTCTCAGTCTGCAGTCGATGACATGGTACGTATCTATGGTATTATCTATCAATGCAGTGGTATTATGTAGATGTGAACCAAATTTATTTTATATATAGATTAAGTTATTCGTAGTATTGTTTCCCTCCAAATCAATAATCTATCAGAAATTTCAATAAGTGCGATAAGCTAGCAAAAAATATTTGGCTAAATTGCCTACTTATCCTACGCAAAAGGTTACCTTACTCTAATTCCATGCAATACTGCAAAGAAAACTAATTAGCCACGTGCTATTTTGTAGTGCAAACCGCTTTGGATATCGTAGCGGCGCACCGTGCAACTCAAAATTCCAGCTGCCTTTCAATTTTTAAGATGATGCACTAATTTTTTTAAAGTACTGGTCAGATATTGCGTTTCGACTTGTACCTGCAAGTTTGTCGTTAATGTTTTTTTTTTTTGTAATTTTGGCTGAAAGATGAAGGAGGTCTCTATTTTTTACATAATACTTTTTACTCTACAATTTGCTCATGACAATATATGTTTCTAATGACGCTAATTACTGTAAAAATAGTCATTTTAGCGGAAATTTCGAGGATTTTAAGCTATTGGCAAATTTCAGTTATTTTTAGGTTTTTATAGTTTTTTCAGCTGATGACGAAAGAAAGAGGAATTTCTGGTTCATCAATATTATTTTAAGGTACTAAATAATATAGACTATAATAATTTTGGCAAAAATTACTCTAGTTTTCAATAAATGGCCAATTTTCAATTTATTTTAAAAAATTTTTTAACTGAAATATACCAAGTGGGAATTTTTTGAAGATAATAATCTACTTGTATGAGGTATACCAAAATGAATAATATTATTTTCTTTGGAATAAATTTTTATAGTAATGACTATTTTTTTGAACAGTTTTGTTTATATTTTTTTATAATTGTGCGAAAAAAATTTATTTTACAAGCGAAAATTAAATTCAATTAATATTGTTTTTTTGATTTTTAAAATAATTTTATGTTTAACTAAAAGTTTATAATCAATATATTAGACAGAACACTCTATCTGCAGGACTTTGGATAAGACTAGATTTAGCCAGAAAAAAAACTATATAAATAAAAAAAGAATTACACTAGCAACTATGATTATCCAGATTTTTTCCTATAAAACCATAAACAACCGATATAAAATGATGATGAAATTCCCCGTTCTTTGTTTATCGGCTGAAAAAAATAGATAAAAAACAGCGGAAAATAACCAAAATTGGCCAATAACTTAAAATCCTCAAAATTTTTGCTAAAATGACTATTTTTTTACAGAATCAGCGACCTCAGAAACATATGTTACCATAAGCATATAGAGATTTCAATGTACACAGTAAAAAGTTCATTGCTCAAGTAACCTTCTCTTTTAGCAGTTTACAAAAAAATTAACAAAAAAGTTGCAGGTACAAGTTGATAGCGCTATGTCTGATGAGTATTTAAAAAAAAATTAATGCAATATCTAAAAAATTGAAAGGCAGCTGGAATTTTGAGTTGCACAGTAGGACTTTGTCCACTCTGCGGCGTATGTATAACTTACTAAAATATTAATTTAGAAAATACTCAAATATTAATTTTAAATGTATTATTTCTTTTTACTATTAACAATAAATGTGTACTTCTTTAAGTTAGGTTGAGTAAAAACCGATGAACCAAGGAATCTTGTGCATTTTCAACACTTGACAGCACTAAACATGTAACTGATTTATTAGTAGTCAACCGGTGGAGTTAACCACATTTGAGGGCAAGTTAAAAAGTTGATCATGATGTAATGTGCATATGTGGAGGCTTGATGTACACATACTTTTATAAAGTTTTACTTTCGCCGGAAGCAATTTTACTTTGCAAAATTAGAACACTGAAACAATATAGAATCCTTTATTAAATATTTATTTTACAATAATCTGTTATTTGACAATATTTGCATTGTATTCAAATATAGAAAGCCCACACTCTATTTCCAAGGCAAAAATTTATTCAATAACTACTTGTAATAAATCTTAAAATAATTTATCCCTGACTAAAGTAGAAAAAATATATACAGGGTGTTTTCTGGTACTCGCTTAGCCGAATATAGGCCAAAATAAAGTTTTTGTAGCAAACTACAGGATTGAAAAAAATACATGTTCAACATGTTAGAATGTTTAATATGTTAAATACGTTTAAACAACAAAAGAAAACACGGTTTTCTTTTTTCAATCACGCGAAAACATACATCTTTGAGTAAAAAGAAAGCAGAACTCTCCTACAGGAGAATTATACATAAACCACACTGCAAAGCCTCATGTTTTGTACCCTATTTTGTTCAAATAATAATATAATGAAGTAGCAATGATAACTTTTATTTTTTGCATTACAGCCAGATATTATTATTCCCTAACTTTTGGTTTCAGAGTTAATTCTGATATCGTGAATAACAGCCCAGCCATCAGAGGCAAATTTTAACGAAAAGCTCTCGTTAAGTGTTAACAGGCTGCATTTTGGCATACAAGTAGTTTCTTGGACGTAGAAAAGCAACAATCACAGAAACAACATAACAAAGAATGGAGTCATCGAGATGTGGTGCTATCGCCGAATGCTGCGTGTTCCTTGAACAGCGCATACCACAGACGTGGAAATATTTGATCGGATGGGAAAAGAACGAGAGTTGATTCCAGCTGTTAATAAAAAAAAAAGCACTTACTTTAGTCATATTATGAGAAGCCTTTTGGCTTCTCATAATATGAGCTCCTGCAACTTATAATTGAAGGAAAAATAATCGGTAGGCGAGGCCCGGGAAGTCGAAAAACTTACGACAGTGGACAAACATGACATCTACTGAACTGTTAAGAGAGGCAATAGATAAAATCAGACAGTCAAATGTGATCGCCAACGTCCTTAGAAGATAAGGCACACTAAGAAAAAGAAGAAAACGATAAAAAAAAGTTTGCTGCTCTAAAGAGTACGCTAAGCCAATAAAATCGCAAATAAAATGAAAAACTCGGTTTTTCGCAAATATCTCTAAAAATAAAAAAAAAGATCATCAAAAAAATAGCACATAGATCATTTTTTTTAGTTTTACCGTAATTTAAAAAAATTATTTAAAATAAAATGGCTGGTTTAACCCCTCCAGTTGTAGTAGGAATCATGCTTCCAATTAACATTTACGTATACAGCTACATATTTTAATATTTGGTATTAACGGGTTCCTCGGGGTGCTGATTAAGGACCCGATCACAGATTTGAAAAATTCAAAATGGCGGATCCAATATGACGGCCAGAGAGTACGGAATTCATTTAATTTCTTCGAGTAATTTAGAATTTTTGTGTTTTCAATAACTGTTTTCCTTGTACCTGGATGTTTAAATGAAATATAAACACTTTATAGTTAAAGCTTAGACTTTTATCTTTCATTTTCCACCTTGAAATATTTTTTTTTGTTATTTTGTGCTTAAGTTAATAATAAGCAAAAAATACGTTTATCATAAACATTTTTTAAGAGCAAAATTACAAAAAAAAGAGATTTTTCTAAAAGTTTTTAATGATTTTCGGATATCAAGTTTTCTTCTAACTGTAACTAAAAAAAAATTGTCCGACTTTTTTTGACCATTTCGTACTGCTTTGAACGTAAAATTGCCGGTGGCGCACTACAGCAGGCAAATTTTTATATTTTAAAACTGAATTTTTAAATAACACAGACGATGTGGGTATTTTTAATTGTTCTTATGTTGAAACTTCTGGTATAATAATGATATATGCACAAGGATTTTTTTTCAATACTATATTTTATTAAATATTTGTAATTTACTATATGCCCGTTAAAATCATGCAAACAACAATTTAATTTTAAGTTTTACAAATTATAAAGCAATAAAAATAAAAACTATTAATATCATCGGAAAACTCTTAAAAAAGCTATCTTTTAATTTTTTTTTTTTTACACTCTAAAAAACAAGTAATATTGATTAACCTTTGAGCGGTGCGCGTAGACTTTCAAATTAACCCGTTTGGCGGGCTACACTTTTGAATTACCTATCCGAATTTTTAAAAAAAATTTGGAAAAAAATCTATATACTATTTTTTGTCAAATTTCTTGCTCTCTCACGTGTGTGTGTTAGTTTTTCGATATCATTTTTATTTGTCGAGATATTACCGAAAAAACCTAATTTTTAATTTTATTTTGGATTTTGTGGGCTTAGCGTACATCAAACTTCAGCAAACTTTTTTATTGTATTCTGTACCGAAAAACTACCTGGGTGCCAAAATGCACCCTGTTAACATTTAATGAGAGCCCAAAACCCCTGGCGACTGGGCTATAATTAATGTTTCATTTTAAGGGAGACAATTTCGTTTAGAAAAAATTCTATTTTTTTTTAGACATTCATATTTTTTGCAGTGTACTTTTTTTATGGTATCTAAATCAACCTTAAAATTTCCTCCTCCTATATCTATTAACTAAATACATCTCTATTTACAATAAATCATTTTTTATGTTCCTCGCTAGATTTTTGAATCACAATTTTTCTTCCTAAAAGATCTGTCCTAGATTTACTTTCAATTTCGGAGTTGTCTGAGTCGGAACTGTTTTCATCTGATGACGAGTCGTTGTAATACCCCAAACCTGTAAGTTTAGAAACTTTGCAATTAGGATCAGTTGAAGTAGTTGGGGTAATTGTAAAGACGGGGTAATTGTAAAGACGGGTTAATGGGAAGCAAGGCTTGTCTCTTATATGTTATTAAAATTGACAAAATTATGACTCTAATCATCTTTTATGTAAAAACACATTATCATTTATAACAAATTTTCCAGCAAATTATATCTCATTTTGTATTTTTTTGAGGAATCAGTAAAGTAAATAAAGTTATTTTCAAATATCTAATTAACTCTTCTAAATTAAGGGCTTACATACACCTCGAATTTTAAAAAAATCGATTTTTTTTACGGATTTTTATTCTCTATACTTCTAAGAATTATTCAAAAAAAAATGTAAGAAAATTCCATTCCATTATGAAGTTATAGCATTAAATGTGACCTGGCGTCGGATTGGGACCGCTACCTGTTTTCAGACACTGTCTGCAATATTACACAATCAATTTTTAATAATTTTTACCTTTTTTTTTAAATCTTAATAATTACTTTCTCTACAAAATGTCGAGAGGTTTTTTTAATTTTTCTAATAGACAATATTTTATAAATAATTAAACATAAATTTTTTGGTCGAAAATTCCATACTAAAGTTTGAAACACAGAAAATTTTTTAATTTTGAAAAAAAAAACCTTTGACAATTTTTAACTACTACATTATTCTATTAGATTAATTTTTATTTTTGGATTATTTTTTGTGAAGTTATCCCGCTGACAAGGAGGCGCCATAGTTTTTCAACAGTGGTTCATTTAAGCCGATAAAAAATAATGTTAACGTTTAAAATATATTTAAAAAAAAATTCTTATAATTTAAAGTACAATAAAAATACATAATCGCCTTTCTTTTGTATTACTCACTTAATAACACTGGATATTTTTTTTTTAATATACACTACTGTCAGAATGTATTTACCCACCTAGAAATTTCGATGTAACTACCAAAATTTAATACCTAATTAAACCCTTTTATTATATTAGGTAAATTTAATTATTCTTAACAAGTGTCCATCATAAAATTGTTTAGATAAGCCTTTTTGGTGAAATCAGAAATGAAAAACCAATTTCCAAGTTTTGCATGATAATCGTTTTGAGGCGATTTCTGAGAATTCCAATTGAAATAAGAACTCATTTTAAGTTTCTAGGGATTATGGAAATTCCTAGTGACATTTTATGATAAAAACTATGCTATAAATACCATTGCCCTTTTGGAAATTAACCATTCGCAAACAGTACTTTGTCACTGATACAGGCTCCATTGTTTTTGTGAAAATGTCGAAAACGAAAGAAGTTTCCGTTGAAAATCGGGCTCTGATAATTGCGAGACATCAAAATGGTCACTCGAGTCGACAAATCGCGAGTGATATGCGGATGCCAAGGAGAACGGTGGACTACATCGTAAAAAAATTTTCTGCGGGACATGAAATTCCAACCAAAAACGTTCAGGAAGGCCTCGAAAAACGACTCCCGCTGAAGAAAGAGCTATAACAATGTCCAATAGACGTAATCGCCGCCTAACCGCACCAGAAATCACGGCTCAAGTAATCCTGGAGTGGCCCATCCCCCATCAGCGTAACAACCATGAAGAATAGGTTAGCAGAAGGTGGACTACACAGGAGAGTTGCAGTGAGGAAACCACTTCTTAGACAAGTGAATAAACGTAAACGATTAGAATGGGCTCGAGAACATGAAAATTGGACATCAGAACAATGGAATTCCGGCCTCTGGAGCGACAAATCTAAATTCAAAATTTTCGGTTCAAATCGACGAGTTTACGTGCGGCGGTCAGCTGGAGAGAGGATGTTGGAAGCCTGTCAGTTGTCTACAGTAAAACATGGTCGAGGATCAGTAATGATTTGGGATTGTTTTGGCAACAGTAAAGTTGGAAAAATATTTAGGATAGAATAAATCATGCGAAAAGTATAAAAAAATTTTGCTCAAATGCTTCCTTCTGGAAGAGATATTTTTCAGGGGAAATTTACTTTTCAGCATGGCAACGACCCTAAACATTCTGCTAAACTAATTAGAGAACTTTTGGACCAATAGAAATCCGATGACGTCCTGGAGGTGATGACTCAGCCTCCACAATCACCCGACTTGAACCCCATCGAATTGCTGTGGGACCATTTGCACAGGTGTGTTTAAAAACTCAATCCAACATCAGAAAATCAATTGTGGGAACTTTTACAAGCAGAATGGGTTCAAATAACCAAAGAAACTCTGAAGAAACTACTGGACAGATTGCCAAAACTCTGTAAAGTGATAATTAAAAACAAAGGAGGTCACATAGATCAGAAAAATCCTGGAAAATCATGAATAATTTTCTGATTTTCTAGAATGTAAATAATGTGAAAATAAACAAAAATTCATTAAAATTAAAAAAATATATATATTATCTGGGTTTTTGTTGTCTTGGGACTGAAATAACTAGGTGGGCAAATACTTTCTGACGGTAGTGTACATACTTTTTGCAACGCCCAGGTGTATGTAACCCTTTAAAAACTGGAAAAAAATATATATATATTTTTTTAACAGTATGCAAATAATGAAGGAAATTATACTTTATAAAGTATCAACACCTACCTGGCAATATTGCTACACATTTCAAAGCTGAATCATTAACCACTTGTATTCTATCTCCATTCTGAGCATTAGGTTCTACACTTGAGTCACCTTGTTCCATTATACTATTTGATATTTTTTGCTGTTTTGGATCTCTATCCCCTGGTCTCGACTTGTCTCCACTGTATTCTCCATTTTCTTCACCAGCAGCACTCATTTTCCTTTTCACTGGTTCAGACTTCTTTACGACAACACCTATTAATTGATTTATTTAATTGATACAATTAACATAGGCAACTAGCCACAAAAAAAATAGCTTATAGAGGATTTTAAACATCAGGATACACAATTTTTATGCTAAAACACACTATTGTCCAAAAATTTGAAAGCAACAAAAAATTTATAACTAAAACTAAAAATACACAATGAAAGGTTTTTCTTAGAATATTATCTACAAAATTAGTCATAAATATATCCATCCGAACGTTTTTAGAACAAATCTTCCTTTTGTCACAATAACCACCTTTATTTTTATTTACTGCCTTACAAATATAGAACCTTCTATCTATTCATATATTAAAATAGTCGGTGTCCAACTTGTAATATTAGGGATTTGTAAAACTGTGTGTGACGGCCCGTCGCTTCGTAGTGTAGTACTTGCTTGCAGTGCAGAAGGTCTCGGGTTCTAATCCTGGCAGGTCGGTATACATTTATTTAAGTATATATGACCTACATAGGTAGTAGTTGTTTGTAGATATACAATAACATCCGTGGCAGCACTACCGCATTGTTTAAAAATGTGCCATGAAATAGCAAAGGGTATGTTTCAATACTTGAACATCATTGATGGGTATTATGACATCCCTGTCTATATCCTCAAGATAAGAAAAAAGGGTATAACCCCTACTCAAGCGAGGAGGTGAATGATAAAAAAAAACTGCACAGAGCTGGATAAACAATGATTTTTAACCCTCTGGTCTAACTCATCCCATACTAGTTCCATAGGGGATTAAGATGGCCACTGCATTATATCTATTACTTTTTCTATCTTTTTCTCTTTAAAATACCTTTAACAGAGTCTTGAAGAGTATTTAAGGACACTGTGTCCCATAATATTTAGCCCAAATAGCATCTCATGTTCTTGCATGATTTTCAAGTATCCTGTTTATTTAATTCCCTGACTATATTCACCTAACTACCTGGTTTACGGCTACCATGATGCTATCACATCTGTGCTTACTAGGTAACTGCAAACATCTGACTTTATTTCATTAATCTATCATCCAGTTTCTATTTATTTTAGCTACATTACAATTTGTTTTGCTTCTGTCTGATTGTCGGTTTTGGTTTCGAGGAAGTAACATATCCTCTTAGGACTGTGATAAATAGATCATCATGTTCTGTTGTAGTTTTGGGCAAACCAGACCTTATTCTGTCTTCATTTGTTTCTATTGATTGTTTCCTGCTGAAGGTGTTCTGTACACTTTATCGAAATACCAACTTTTTTTACGCTTTACAATCCCATGAATTTCTGGTTAAAATAATTATCTTTCCTAAACTACTGCAAAATCAAATTATAGACACCCTCATCTCCATTCACCTTGGATGACACTACTCAAACTCACCCAGGTTCATTCATAATAATTAACTAATCCGAGAAGGTTATGGAGGCATTCCAGACACATTGCAAGGTGGACCTTGTCAGATATCATCTAAGATAACAGGAAAAGATAAGAGTTTTGGAATATAAACCGCCACCCGACCGAATAGCCCTGACAGCTGTGGTCATAAAAAGCATAGAGAGAGAGAGAATACAAATAGCACTTTGCTGTTTGACATTCAGTTGCTTTCTTAGCATCATTTTAAAAAACAAAGTTTTAGATCAAACAACTGCACAAAAACTTTGAAGCACTATTGTGCTTAAGAAGTCACAAATCTGGCCTTTGAATACAACTGTTATGACCTTAATAAATATGAAGCTAATTATTACACTTATCCATTATAAATAAACCACTACTTTTCTGATCGGGTATTACAATTCTAAAAAAATGTATATCAAAATTTATTTTAATAACATCACCTACCTGAGGTAATCAATAATGGCAGCTAATTTGTTTTTAAATTTTTATAATAGATTTATTTTTCAACTGAAAAGCATCACTGCTTCCAAACTTTTGGATGGCAACATGTATCTTATGCTAATTGGCTTAATTTTCTAAATATAAATACCTTTTAACAGCTTTTGTTGGTTAAGTTTATTTCCTAAAGAAACTTTAGGTTTGTTTACAGTGATTTCTGCCTGTAACCTTTCTTTAAGGCTTTGCTCCTGTAATATAGCTACCCTGTTTCTATAATCGTTAAGTTCTTTCTCCTCTTCGAGTTCTTTTTTTCGGTCTGCTGCTAGTTTTGTCCTGTCAACAAGGTCTAGAAACTCAATCTCATCATCATCAAGACCTTTAATCATATTTTCTAAAAAAATTGTTATTAAAAATAAAAATTGGAAAAACAAAGTATATAAATAACTGGAAAAATAGTTGGGACTTACTAAGCTTATGAGCTTCCTCATATTCCAATTCCTTTTTCTGCTTTTGTTCTTGTAATCTTTCAAACAAACTTTTGGTGTCTTCAGGTCGTTCTTAAACACAATTTTACTAATTCTTTATTCAATAATCGAAAATAATAGGTTTTATTACAGGAGATTTTAGAAATATTTATATAAAAGCAAAAAGTCTGTTAAATATGAAAAAAATAATTAATACTTTGGCACTTGAACAATGCAAAATCCTGACACATACCTATTGGATCTGTAGGTTTCCTGACCCTTTCCCATTCTTCCTGCTTCCTCTTACGGATTTCTGTAGCTTCAGCTTCCGATATAAATCCTGAACTCATTGTAATTTACTTTTTCGAAAAAAAATCGTATTCCAACTGAAAAAATCTAGAAAAATAATTTATACATGTTTTGCAATGATGCCAGATGACTTGGAGTAAAGTTGCTTCAAATAGTAATAAAAACCCTAGAAGGAATTATATATTTAAATATAGTTTAGACTTTTCGGGCTTGATTAACACTTTGCAGACATAAATCTATGACAGAGACAGAATAATACTAGAGTGTGGTAAAGTGATTTGGATCGATTCGGATTTTCTCAATTAAAACCTGCATATATACAAATTGGAAATTTATCCCTAAAAGTAAGGAAAAATTTCATAAACTGACATCACTGAATGTTTTGCTGGCAGAAATGACATTATCAGCTGATTCGGTACTGCTAAATTTCTGGTTGCCTATGTGGACTGTGCTACCCTCTATTGGTCAGGAAATAAACTGAAAAAAATGAAGTCTTGAATATCCTCTTCTTAATCAAAAATTTAAAGGTAATATGCAGTAAATTTTTTATTTTCAGGACATCACCTCAACTGTTAGGCAGAGCCGTATTCAGAATACAAAATAAAAATAATATAAAAAATGTAAAATCATTAACTCATTAAATTTTATAAAATGTAATGATAAGTTTAAATTTGTTCTTTTTATTAAAGAAGTGAAAGTTTGAAAAAAATTATATCACGGCAAGATTCAAAAAATTAAAGTTGTCTCTGTGACACCTTGACCGACACTGACAAAAAAACTCGTAAATTTCGTAAAAAATTCATCCCAAAAATTCTGCGTGTTCTATTAAAAGCTATAAATAAGTTATGAGAATTTAGAAGTATTGTTGGGTTCTAAATGTAAGTAAAATGAAAACCATTCATAAGTTGGAGAACCCTAAATAAGGTTAAATTTTTAGTAATTTATGTCTTTTGGGGTTATGGTAAAAGTACAACCTAATGACATTGATTTTGAGTATTTTATATTGTTAAGAACTCACTAAAAATTTGAAGGTTTCATATTTTAGTTGATATTTCTATAAATTGACTTTTGATTTATGTAGTCTGTTTTAAATGGACAACTCTGTTTCCAGTTTATTAATAGATAAATTGAGCAATTTGAAGAAGTTCTAATTTTTTTGACTTTGACTAATTTCAAGTAAGTCATTGTCAACCTAAACCCGTATAAAGTAGAGTTTTTAATATAAAACTGTTCCTTCACTACTGTTACTGTTTTGTGGAGTTTTGGTCAATACAAAATGTTAAGGTGGTGTATGCCTCGATCTATTTAAAGTTTTAGCTTTGTTGAATTATAAAAAAAAATGCTTAACATACAATGAATTTGCAGAACAAGAATAGCAATGAATGGAATAATCTTAGCTGGTCTGGGTTTAGCAGCCGTTGGTTATGGAGCAAGATATGTTCTACGTCAGATGCCAAATGCTGCAAAAACATTCAACGAAGCCATGAAAAACCTTCCCAAATTTGAAGAGTCCACGGTGAATTCTAAATATTATAAAGGTGGTTTCGATCAGAAAATGAATAGACGAGAAGCTGCTTTAATTTTAGGAATCAGTCCTTCAGCAAATAGAACCAAAGTTAAAGATGCTTTTAAAAAGGTATATTAAGGCTAAAATTTAATTTTTTAATGTTTATACTTACCGTGCTTTTTCTTGAAAAATACAAATATGCAACAAAAACTCTTTGGAAATATTTTCATTTCTTACAGTAAATAATTAAATTTCAAAAAATCTGTAAATGCAAGGAACTCAGCTTATATTATGTCACTCAATAGTGTTGTGCTGAAGTGTGCACTATAACACTTAAAGAAGATTCCAGAGTCTACATAAAAGCTTAAAAATGTAGTAAGATTGCTGTCTGAGTCTTCACATAGGGACATGTTTGATATAGTCCTTTTATCTGGGTTGAAAGATAATAAGTTTGCTCAAAAACAAATTCTTTGTTTTATTAAAGGTGATTTTTTTTTTTTCAGATATTTTCTTTTCTTTATGGGCAGTGTATAGCATGGTATCGTCCTCATACTGTATATTATTAATATTAATATCGTCACCTTCACCTTTCCACCAGCTACACCTTTCATTCCAATGTTTGGGGTCGTTATCCTCTTCAAGAAATCACTCATTTTTATTGACTAACCAGCGTTTAGCAGTCAGTACTAACACATTCTTCTAAATTAGGAGTGGTTTCTTAATTGTACTTGACCACTTCAAATCGTTAGTCCGGAGATGAGCGCGAATCGTTTCATACAATATATCCAAACCTTTTGGCTTTAGTTCTTACTCCCTTCGAGGCAAAGTTAATTGAAGATCTTGAGAAAACATGTTAATAATCATTTTTTCATCCTTGTCCAACACTTTCCCTCCGTTCAGATAGATCATCAACAGTTTTTAACCAAGAGTATCGTGTTTCATCCACTTGCTAATGAATGCCCTTGACTTGGCCATATAGTTAGCAGCCACTGTAAGCGTCATTTTTAGACCTACAAGTTATAAGACACATTCTTACTTGACCGACTGTAAGAACTATACTACATTTAACAGCACCTTTGGACATTAGTTAAGTCTTTGTAAACTCTTCTTTTTCCAGATTTTTTTGCAGTTTATGATAGTGTCTTCTGGGATTACGAAATAGTTTGGTAAAGGAATATTAGTAGTAATGTTTGATGCCAGGCCACAAGTAAACACTAAAAGAACCAGTGGGCCCAAAGTATTATTTAAAAAAAAAAAATAGTTAAAAAGATACAAAAAAATACATTAAAATGTAGAGTATTCCATATGTTGATTGATTCAGTAGCAACATTTATCACTGTAGAAACCATAAGATGATTGAATTTGGTCTATAGAAAGAGCTGACTAAGGATGAAATATATAGAACTAATGATCCTTTAAAAAAAAATAAATCACTTGTATTCATGAGTTTGTAGTCTTGTTTATTTTTAGGTTATGGCTGTAAACCATCCTGACAGAGGAGGTTCTCCCTATTTGGCATCTAAAATAAATGAAGCTAAAGATTTCCTGGAGAAACATTCTCGATAGAAACATTATGATCATTATGTAAACTTGTAATTATATAATATAAATATTAAATTACACTATGTTAAAATATTTATGTACAAAATCCTAATGTTAATCAGTACTGACTATTAGTAAAATTATATTAATCAATGTAAAAAAGCTAGAGTTACTATTTTGTTTTATTTTTTACCATGAACTAAATAATCTTTAGTAAACTTTTAGCTATCAATAGTAGTTCTTCAGATTTAAATCAAGAGTTCAAATGACATCACTTATCAGAGCCAAAAATTTTTCTGTTGTATTTCAATTTCAGACTTCTTCCAAATTTAAGAAAACACTTAGGCCCCTTAGAAATGAAACTTTTGTTTTTTACAAAAAATCCTCCCACCGTTACCAATTTTTAAAAGTTCCACTGTAAGTAGGGGTCTTTTTGTAAAAAAAATCACTCCCTCCTCCATGAATCGTTTTTTTTGAAATTGGGTGTAAGTTGTTAAAGTTACACTGTAGGTAGTTGTTCTCAGCCCCTGGTCATCGATTTTTAGCTAGTTATGTTGGAAAGAGTCGACACTTGTAGAATTCCAGTAGAAGAGGTTCTTTTTTTTCATTATGTGGTTTCGCTTCCTGATTACTGTACACTTATTTTTAGTAGACTTAATTATTTCTGACTCTTTGTAAATAATAATTGCAATTCTTTATTACAATACCGCGATTTTTGACTTTGATCGTACGACATTATTTTTCCTTTCAATCTTCTTTCGCAAGTTTGCATCTCTACTGCAGAGTAAAATGATCGAGACCGATTTAAATGCTGTTAATAGAATGCAGCAGTGTTTATCCAGGAAAAAAATATAAATAAAACTGAGCGAGTGTATTATCGTTAACCTAGAGTTCAATCCCGGGGCCCGTTTCTTCATATTATTTTTAATTAAGCCTCGTTAGCCAAGCTAAGACAGACAGAGGAGAGAACAAAACATAAAATACTAACGCAAAGAATCAATAAGATACAACAGTTTGCATTTCTAGCTGTTGTAAGTGTAATTTTGAAGGCATACTTAGCTTCTGTCAGGGGTTACTTAAGGCTACCGACCGATAGAGGAATTATTTGCGAGTTGCTAGCAATTACCGTTAGGTAGCGCAATTATTAGGATCTACCGCACAGTTAATATCCCACACCATATATATTTTAATATAATATTAATGTCAGTTTTAATTGATAAAATAATAAAAATTCAAGCAAGCCTCTTTAAAACAGTGAATTTAGGAAATAAAAACTTAATAATGTTACAAAGAATAAGTTTTATTATTTAGGTGATTTCTATAGAAAGATCAAGATCATCTCCTGCTTACCTAAAAAATGATTAGCTTATCTTATGATTATATTTCAAAAATTAGTCATTTTGCATTAGGCTGATAAAAAAGAAATTTGAAATAATGATAAGAAAATAATTGGAATTTTCTACTACGATGGGTATTTCCTAATAGGATAACAACTGCGACAAGTGCTTTTTTTCTCTGAGCAAATTATCAGAGCCTAAGCCCAAGAAGTCTGTTACTTTTAAAAAGATTACAAATAAAAACAACATTTATAATAAAATGTTTTATCTATTTCAATTTCACATAAAAGTTTTTAACAATAATCAATAACAGGCAATTTTAGTACATACTCTGTATGTACCGAAGAATAGACAGAGAACACTCCTACCCTTGCGCGAAAGGTAGTAATGAGAAACACGAAAAGTTCCACCATTTTTAACTAGTTAAAACGCGTCAATTTTAAAAACCTAACCCTTATTTAGGCTTGGAATTTATATGCCTGCATGTTTTAAAACTTATTTTTACATTAACATTTGCAGTATTATCATACCTCAAGATGATTTAAAGTGTCTATTTCCTCAAATTTTTTAAATAATCAACAAGATTTGATTCTCTACTAAGCTGTGTTCTACGTAGGCACAGAAAATATAGCTCTCGCTATAGAAAGACAAACAAGTGATTGCAAAACGAACCCGGCTAGCTACCGCCGGATCATTAAAATGTGTGTGTTTTATGTTAGAAATTTAACAATGAACTCTAGGAATTAATTTTAGGCCGGCTAGCTCCCGCTGACACGTTAAAATCTGTCTCGCCGAGTTCCTGAGAAATGTCGCGCAAGCAGAAGTTGTGCTATATGTAACAGTAATAGGGGAAAATATGCGGGGCATCACTGAGAAACTCGAGGTAGCACATTTTAAAGGTTCAGCGGTAGCCAGCCGGCTTCGTTTTGCGGCGACGTTTTGTTCCATTTGTTTGTCTTTCTGTAGCGATTATTATATTTTCTGTAATGTAATGACAACGAGCGATCCAACTAAAACACGGTCAAAACAACAACAATGTTTTTATTTTTCGCTCTAATCGGTTTTAACGAGAACATATTTTAATGTGTTGTTTTGACCTTCATCGTGCAATGACTATACTGCAACATGTACGTTAGTAATATTCCATAAAGAGTTGAACTCAAACTGTAGTTCTTCTCGAGTATGTTATTGGCATATTGCACTAAAATATTGCTATAAAATAACTGTAATAATTTATCATATACCATACCATAATAACAGAAGCAACTAAAAAGATTCAGGAGAAAAATAAAGATATAATTGTGCTAAATTTTGAAGGGTGAAAATGAAGTGAAGTTAAAAAAATTCTACTTTTTACAAAAATTACTTCCATAATCATAAATTTTACAATTTTCATATATACAGTCGGTCAAGTAAGAACATGTCGCCTGTAACTTGTAGTAGCTAAAAGAAACTCCTTTTTTTTTTGAGGTTATCGTTGAAACCCCTGTAAACAAATGATTTGTGAAAGAGATTCATTTTCAACCTTATTTATGGTTAAATAGGACATTATCGAACATTAGTGCTGAATACGCATCGCGCTTCGAGGCAATGTTCCTATGTAATCATCCAAAAGGTCCAGAAATAACGTTACGCAGTTAAGTATACGGGCACGTTGAGGGCATTCATTAACAAGTTGGTGAAATGATACTCTCAGTTAAAAAATGTTCATGACCTACCAGAACGTGATTCGAGAGGAAAAGCGTCAGACAATAACGAAAACTGAAAATATATATATTTATATATTTATATATATATATATATATATATATATATATATATATATATATATATATATATATATATATATATATATATATATTTATATATATTTATATATATTATATATATATTATATATATTTATATATTTATATATATATATATATATATATATATATATATATATATATATATATATATATATATATATATATTTGTTAGATTTGGAAATTTCTATGAACTACATAAACTCGTAGTAGAATGTAAGTAAAAAACAAAAAAAAAATCGAGGATAAGTATTTGAAAATAAATAACATTAATTGAACAGGAATTCCAGCTAAAAAAAATTCCCCTAGAAACTGAAAATTCCACCTGAAATACCATGTGGAGTTTCCATATGGAAATTCGAGGTGGAATTTTTTAACTGGAAAAAGCATAAAAACCAAAAAAATGTATAAAAAATTGTTGCAGCTCGACGAAAATCGGGTAATAACAGGTGTCCAGTGTACTTGTGTTGCTGAGGCTTTAGGGCGATGTAAGCATATTTATGCTGTCATTCATTACGTCACCAATGATCGAGGATTATCAAAAACCAATATCGAGAATGGGGCAGGCCATCGGTCAATCAAATGGGCAAGAAAAAATATTCAGGTGGCAAATTAATAGCGAAGCTTTTCCATGCCGAACCATCGCATCGAGTTCACGGCATGACACAAACACCCCGGAAGTGGTGTTTAAGCCAGAAGGTTTTGCCAATATAAATAGCGTGCTTCGCGTAATTTTAACAGAAGAAGAATCGACCATTTTTCTCATGGCTCCAACTTATTTTTTTATAGAAAAGCCGTAGAATATTGTATTGGGCGAATTCCCTTTGCTACTTTAGCAGCCAACCACACAACACTTCTCTCCACGACTTTGTACTGATATTTTATCCATATTTGTTAACACAATACCGTAAATACAACAATCTTTAACACATGAACATTCGGAGAAAGTGCGAATTTTCGCCACCGTGCTCGCTGATAGTCTTCAGACAGTAAACTGCACTTCTTTGTCCGAAGCGAATAAGCGCAATGAAAATTACCACATAATTTTCTTCCACATCTTATTCTCAATATTAATCTATTTTCAAAACCAGGTAACGAGGCTCATTACTTTTGGAGTTTTGATGACTGTTAACATGTTTCCCCGAAATCCTCAATGAACTTTACGCCAAGGGACGCAAAAACCAAGGCAGAAAGTTTTGGCTATATCGTATGATTTGATTTGAGGTGGCGGAGTACAATTAAAAGACCATTACTGCATGAAAAACACAAAAAGAAACAACTCGCGTGGCAGAGAAAAACAGATCGAGACTGGAGCAATTTAATTTTTTCCGATTAAACTTCATTTTAAGGTTATGTTATCACCCCATAACCCATTGGTTCAGCACACCATAAAACACCCTGTGAAGATCTATGTTTGGGAGTATTTTTCGGAAAAAGGATTTAGGAGACTCTTCATCTGCTACTATCAATCTATAATTTGAACGTCGAAAAAATGCTCCAGATTTACAAGAAGGCTTTAGGACCTACTGCCAAGCGATGGTTTGTTAAAAAAATGAGGAGTTGATTCTTGAAGAGGATAACGACCCCAAACATAGGAGTAAATAGTGTCACACCATATTGGCCATCCCAGTCGCAAACCCAATCGAGAACGTGTAGTCATACATCAAGCAGAACCTTTGAAGTAAAAAAGGGTACACAGTGAAGCAGCTGTCACGACAAATTCGGCCAATTTGGAAATCTTTGCCCCAAGAATACGCGGAAAATCTCGTTGAAAGTATGCCCCAAAGATACAAGGCGTATGTCAAATGATGTAAAAAACTTTTAAATAAATACATTTTTTAAAGGACAATGCGCGACACGTTCCTATTTGACCGACTGTATGTTAACAATATTCAATAGAGTTGATTACATTTACTTCTCGAGTATTTTATATGTATATTGCACTAAAATATTACTAAAAAATAGCTGTAATAATTTATAACCTATTTCTACCTTAGTAACAGTAACAACTAAAAAGATTTTAAGGGGCTATACCAGTGCGATAATCTCAAAAAATCGATTTTTTTACATATTTCGATGCTTTGATATGTATAGAATAAGAGGTCGAAGTATCAAAGTCGGCCTATGTTTATTTTTGAAAATACAGCTGCTTGGGGGGCCATAATCTCGTCTTTGGAAGCGTAACGCGAACCGGAGCAGGTATTAAAATTCGAATGCCGTGACGTCATCACGTAAGTGAAAGTTATCTAATACTTTAGTGAATTGAAAATAGTCACAAAAGTAGGTACGTGGCAAGAGATTAGTATTAATGTGTTACAGGTTCGTCATTCTTTAAACGCGTTTTTCTCAAAACAGTATTTTTAAAATTTGCTTCAGCTGTAACTCAAAAACAATTTATTGTATCGACTTAATTTTTTTTTGCATGTTAAGGACATGTTTTGTCATACCACAAGCATGGATTTTTTTGACTGGACCAAAAATGTCAATATGGCATGCAAAAAACGGACACTTTTTTAGCGAAAATTTTATACTTTTTTTCTAAACGCCGCCATTCTTATAATTTTCAATATTTTTTAAAATTATATCTATTTTAATAATCATTTGTTGTTTTTTTTTTTTGAATCCAGGCAATGTGGAGGCGCCAATCACGGCAACAGTGGAGCTACTTTTTTTCACCTGTCGCTTTACTGGGGTATAAGTCCTGTAAATTTCAATATTTTGGTCGGAAAAAATTCGTGTGTAATGTAATGTAATGTAATGTAATGTAATAAAGGTGGGGTCTGTCCCAAGACGGCCCTTTGCACTGCGACCATCGTTGATCTATTGTGCCTCCCCTTGTCTTTCACGGGTTTAATACGTCAAGAAACCGGACCAGCTCCTTCAATGGTAGTGTTAGCAAGTCCCGTTCACCCAGCGTATAGACATGTAGTAGCCTGTATCTTCTGTGTCCCAGTGCCTCACAGTTAGTGATCAAGTGTTCCATTGACTCCTCTTCTTCACCGCAGAATCTGCAAGTGCTGGTATTTGAAATGCCCATTCTGTATAGGTGCTTATTACAGGCTTAGTGACCTGTGAGTGCCCCCGACAGTATCCTTAGGCTTTTCCTATCTAGTTTCAGAGCAAAGTCCGCCCTCTTAGCATTGAAGCTCACAAACTTTTTGGAATGTTTGAGGCCATTAATATCGTTCCAGTGTTTCCCCACGATGGATGTTGTCCATTTCTTCATCTCCCCTTTAAGGAGACTCTTGTTGAAGCCAAAAGATGGAGTGGGTCCAGTGAAAGTCCCCTCAGCCCCCCTTTTGGCGTAGATGTCTGCCATCTCATTTCCTCTGTGCCCCTCATGTCCTGGCACCCAGACCAGAGTAATCTGATTCCGAATCGCCAGGTTGTTGAGCATGTTGTGACACTCCAGTACTGCCCTGGACGTAAATGTACAACTGCCTAGGGCCTTGAAGACTGATTGGCTAACCGAGAGTATTTTAATCCTTAGTCCCCTGTGTCCTCTTTCGGATAGGATTCCTACAGTTCCCGATATTGTGTATAGTTCCGCTTGGAAAATTGGGGTGTCCTTGCTCAAGGTTATTGATCTGCGTGCTCTAGGCCCCACTATTCCTGCTCCCACTCCTTGGAGCGTTTTGGATCCATCCGTGTACCACTTTTGTGAGCCATCCTGTAACCACCTTGGGTTTGCGCACCACTCTTCCCTTATCGGAAAGATAACCCTGTACTTCCTGTCGAAGCTGTGAACAGGATCCATGTGATCGCTCGCCTGAGACATGTAAAGTATGTCCCCGATCCCTTTCAGGATTGTAAGATGTCCAATAAGGTTACCTGCCTTAAGTTTCTCCCTCCTGTGAATGGAGATTGCCTGCATAGCTGCCTCCTCTTAAAATTCGTGTGTACTTGTGAATAAATAATAAATATATAACCAACATTTTAAAACATTTGGTGCAGTAGTTTTCCTTAAAAAAATTCTAGAAAAATATCTTTATTTTTAGGTAGTTACACTGGTATAGCCCCTTAATAATAACAAATTTTACAATTTTCATATATACATAGGAATAACTTGTACCAAAAAAATCAATCAAACTATTTAAATACTTACTGCCTAATCGTAAATTCCAAAAATGTAAACGTTCCGCTCAATCATTTAAATTCTATAATTAACAAATCCTATTAATTCATCATAATTTCGATTCATATCGAAGCATCATAGTGTTGGCATTTCCAGGTTCTAATGTGTACCCCAAGGATTTGTAGAAAGGTATAAGTGGATCTTTGCAATCGAGCGACATTTTATAACATCCCAATTTTTTTGCTAGAAGGGTGACTGAAAGTACAATTCTAAAAAAAAGTACAATTGGATACTGATAAGCACTCAAAACTTGTAAAATATTAAATATTTAATTTTAATAGCTCTTAATTCGATTGTGTTTATTTTATTTATAGAATACGTTTCAACTGCCACCTTCAGATAAACACAATATTTCAAGCAGCTTTTAAAACACATCATTGTCTATAACGTTTAAATAAACAGATTTTACACATCTAAAAAGTGGTTGCTTCTTAATACTGGTAAAGGACAAGTATTTTCAAGGAGATGTTTTCTCTCCACACAGATTTCAACTGCCAGTCCTATCAATAGAGTTGTAACAAACCAATACAAAACAAAAATAACAGGCCAAGTGCAAGTCGGACTTGCGAAATTAGTGTTCCGTACGATGATTGCTTTTACGATAAAAATTTTTGTTAAGGAGGTACAAAACGATCAATAACTTCACAAAACACACCCCAAATGAGTTTTCAACAAAGTTTGTTTCCGATCTTTGTTGAAAACTGATGACCTTGAAATTTTTGCTCTTTATATACCAGAGAAATTATTAAAAGTAATGCACTCGTGATAATTTTTATTCAATCTACACCCAGTGGAGAATATTCCAGAGTTTTTTCAAAATTTTTTGATCAGTACTTTTCGAGATAAGGGGGCAGCGTTTTTTGGAAATTTTAAAAAAATAATACAAAGAAAAGTGTGTACAAGTATTACAACATATATTTTTTTTTGAACTCGTGTTTTCACAAGTTTTCATTTGACACCCCACTCGATGACCTGGTAAAAAAATGTTTTTTTCACTTCCGATTTCACCCTTTTAAGTCAAAATTTAACTTTCAAAACTACAAGGCGCTGATGGGGCCATCCATTCATATATTAGTGCCACATTTCACCTTTCTATGTCAAATAGTTTCGGAGAAAATCGGGTATGACAGACAGACGGACAGACACCGAAGTGATCTTAAAAGTGTTCCGTATGGAACACTAAAAAACAACTACTATTTAAAGACACAATACCATTTAATCTAGCAGTAGGACATATTTCTCCACTTGAATCATAAAAATTGCAACCTTCAAACGATATCTCTAATACATCTACAGTGTATCTAAAAGCTGCTACATCCACAGAAAACAGTGATTTTACCAGCCATAAGTCGTACTCTGGACTGTAAAGATTTTTATTTTATCTTCAAAGGGATCAGCAGAATTGGTCATTACCAATTTTACTGAAATTTAGTGTACAAGTACGTACAAAAGATCAAAACAATTTTTTTAGCTACTAATATTCACATTTAAAAACGAATTTCTCGACTAAAAGAACCCTGAAAGTGACGTATAACATTTTGAAATATTGAGAGCAACTCATTCTAACCCCCTCCCCACCCTTTAAAACCCTCATATTGACTATACATAATTATGTTTAAAATATATCTATTATTTCAATCAAAAACCAAAAAAAAACTTATATTATCAAAACTATATATATATATATATATATATATATATATATATATATATATATATATATATATATATATATATATATATATATATATATATATATACATAAAGAACCTTTATATGGAAATTGGATCCCGGTCAAATCGGCTGAAAATGTAGTATGTTATGCTTCAAGTCATTCTGATCAAAAGTCTCTATGGACACAAAGTCGAAAAATGGATAAATTAAGAATTATTCACCGTAGAATTAGTAAACAAACCGCTGAGAAAATGCTATTTTTGCGTTCTTTTAAAGACTTATTTTGTTTAGAACATGATTTTACGAAAAATTCCAACAGGATATGTTTTTTGGGTTACTAATTATGAATATAATAATTATTTTGACCCTTTACGCTCCTATTTCGAATATTGACCATTTCTGGAGCCTTTTTTTGATTTAATTCCTTTAGAACACATTTTTGCAAAAAATTTTAACGGAACTTTGTTTTTTGATTTGATAATTACGAATATAATAATGCTCTAGTTAAAGTCCTTAAAAAAACGGAAAAATAGCATTTTCTCAGCAGTTTTTTTACTTATTCCACGCTCAATAAGTCCTAATGTATCCATTTTTGAACTTTGTGTCCACGGAAACTTTTGATCAGAATGGCTTGAAGCATAACATACTACATTTTCAACCGATTTGACCGGAATCCAATTTCCATAAGATTAGTGCGGGGTTCGTTATCGAAACTCACTCTTTTTACCAGCATCTCCCGAATCGATCTCGCTTAAAAACTACAGGCTCCTTTCCTACTTCAATTACTATATATGTACCAAATTTTAAATTGATAAGTCATCTCGTTAGATAGTTATTGGATCAAGAGATCGAAGAAAGTTAGAGACAAATGGCATTAAAATTGGTGCTTAGGAGTTCTATTAATCTCCTCGTTAAAAATTTTGATGCCTCTAAAAGTTCTACGAACAGATAATACTTACAATTTGCCAAGTTGTTTCCCCCTATACGTATTATTCACAACGACATCTTCTAATCTAGCTCTTTCGCCACATTTATGTATAAATTTCAATTCCGTTACCAAAGTAGCGGAACCGATTATTTTGCTATGCCTAATATCTTCAATAACTGTGACGAAGTAACAACCTGCTTTCTGCATTTTTAGGAACTGTGCTGAAAAATAACAAGGATATTATTTTAGAAAGAAAAATTGATCAGCTGATAATCTTGGCATTGCCGCGATCAATAAATCTTACAACCGTTTGTGAATTAACCTTTCAAGCAGAAAATAGCATTTTATATCAAGTTTTCTGAATATATTTTCGCAACAAAACACATAAAAATAGCTTTGAATGCAAAATAATGCTATGACAATTTCCTAGTATTCGTTTTTAATCGATCATTAAAAAAAATTTCAATAATTCATATTACAACTAATTATGTGTGCACAAGGTGACTCGGTTTCCGATATTGACCTTGACAGTTACAGGAAATTTAAAAGACCTGCGAATATTTGTACAAGATCAATGGGTCAGTCACATTCTTTCTTTTGCAATATCTTATTTTTTTTCAGTTATCGCAGAATTTATTGACCTAGACAGTCAAATGAATGTCAAATTTATTTCAAAAACATGTGACTTCGCGTCATTAACTGATAATAATAGGAAATAATAAAAAAATACAACATACACAATTTTTAAATTCCTTGACTTCAACAACCACTTAAAAGAGCGTATAATACGATATCTACAGAACAACATTCTAATTTCCCTCCCTAATCCTCTAGTAATTGAAAATTTTCTTCTTATCTTGTTTCATATCTGTTCCGGATGTTGGCAACAATATTAGCTATCATCGCCTTGTCGACTGCGGCCCTAAACAACTAGGTAGTGGTCATTGAAAACCAAGTGCGAAGATTTTTGAGCCATGAAATCCTTCTTCTCCCCACACTTCTCATTCCACACACTTCACCTTAAGGTATATTCTGTAACAGATGGAATTTGCTATCATTCCTTATAATGTGACCGAGGTATTGGAGTTTACGTTGCTTGATAGGAAATAAAATCTCTTTTCCTTTATTTATTATTTGAAGAATTATTTCATTCGTGACTCGGTCTATCCATGACACTCTCAGCATCCTACGATATAGCCACATTTCAAAGGCTTCCAACCTTTTACTTGTTACATCTGTCAGGGATAAAAATAACACAATTTCAGATTTCTCGAGTCCAAGGATCCTAAAGAACCGGCCAAGTGCCCGTTGGACTTTGCTTCACATTCTACTGTCGATTTCCAAGGAAAAACACCACCTACTATTCCCATAGTGCAGTCAAGGATGCCCGATATTGTCTTCAGACAGCGTATCATAAAACGTATTTTGATGAAGCTAGACACCAAAAAGGCTTCTGGTGCTGACGGAATACCTGACATAATTCTCAAAAACTGTGCGAGGGAACTAACACCAGTTTTCTGTAGACTTTTCAACCTATCCTACAGAAAGGGAATATTTCCTTCCTGCTGGAAATGTGCCACAGTTCAGCCGATACCTAAAAAAAGGTAAGAAGACCTTGCCAAATAACTACCGACCAATCGCACTGCTTTCAATAATATCAAAAGTCATGGAAAAAGCTATCAATCAGCATCTTCTAAAATATCTTGAAGGATTCAACATTATTAGCGATCACCAATATGGCTTTCGTAAAAACAGATCAACAGGAGATCTTCTGACTTATGTAACACACGTTTGGAACAACGCAATTGAACACTTTGGAGAATCTCGAGCGGTTGCTCTTGACATATCCAAGTCATTCGACCGTGTTTGGCACGATGGGCTGTTGGCTAAGCTACGCTCTTATGGTATGTCTGAAGAGTTCTGTTTGTGGCTCTTATGTTTCCTCAGAGAGCGTTCTTTACGAGTGGCAGTCGACGGATTTCTTTCTAACACCTTCACTATCAACGCCGGTGTACCTCAAGGCTCCATACTGTCTCCTACACGTCGCGCTAATACTTTACATCCGTATGAGGTTCAGCTTGTTACTCCTCGTACAACGCTTTTTAAGCAGTCTTTTATATGGAGAACATCATCCCTTTGGAATAATTTGCCCAGGACTGTTTCCCGAGTACAATTTACAGCGATTCAAGAACAGCGTGAATCGCCTTCTCCGCACACGTGTCGCTCCTGTAGCGCTTTAGGGACTTCCCTGTAGCACGTGTGCTAGACCCATAAAACAAAAATACAATGTATAACATTTTTTATTAAACAAGATGGTATACAAGTACAAAACACATAGCAAACAATGTTTGTTTCTGATCTGTTTTATCAAAGGTAACGCAGTCGTGATAATTTTCATTCAATGGAGCCTTATGGAGAATATTCCAGTGCTTTTTCCAAAATTTTTAATTTATTATGAAAAAGTATGCGCGAGTATTACATCATATATATTTTTGAATTCGTTTTCACCAGCTTTCATTTGACACACCACTCGATGACCTAGAATTTTTTTTCACTTCCGATTTCACCCCTCAAAACTAACCCCTTAAATCAAAACTTAACTTTCAAACCTACACGGCTGTAATTAGGCCAACAATTCCTGTATGTGTGACCAATTTCAACCTTCTATGTCAAATAGTTTCGAAGAAAATCAGCTGTAACAGACCGACAGACACCGAAGGGATTCCATAAGTATTTTGGTACGGAACTAAAAATGATGTTAAATACTCACAATCACATATTTCTCTTCTCTCCACACTATTTCTGTTAAAATTAAAAATAATGTAAAAATAATACAATCTTGAAATTCTTTGACTCCCTTGACCCACAAATATGTAACCACATGAAAGGGTGATCATTTTTAAACGCCCCGAATTATGAAAAATTGTTGGATATTTTTTTTTCTTAAATGTAAAACGGTATAGGACATGTCAAGGAGTATACTGACGTATTTGACATTTGGTAGTGAAAACGACGCTGGGCACCGCGACAGCAAACAATTTTTTTTCCATCGACATACCTTTTGTAAAACGGCACTGGAAAGCCCTAAATTTTTTCAACATTTTTTCCTGTTTTTTTCTAATTTTCTTGCAAAAAAGTTATGCAACAAAAACCCTCTAAAATATAAATTTTTGGGTCATCGCGGTTGCTTAAAACGACATTTTTGTTTGCATGGTTTTAACGGGCATACAATAAATTACAAATATTTAATAAAATATAGTATTGAAAAAAAAAACATATCATGATTAAACCTTAAGTTTCAATATAAGAATAATTAAAAATACCTACATTGCCTGTGTTATTTAAAACATGTCTTTTAAAATATGAAAATTTGCCTGCTATGGTGCACCGCTGGCAATTTGACGTTCAAAGCAGTACGAAATGATCACTTTTTTTATCACTTTCTTGGAATCGCCTATTTATTAATATATTTTTTTTAAATTTTAGTCTTTCATATTTACTTAATAATACTTAGTATTCTCTACTGACTGTAAACAAATAGTGATGAATAAGTAATTTACTATGAAAATTGTCATGCAAATTTAAATAAAAAGTATTGTTGTTTGATACTGTTCATGAAAAAAAGTTTAAACATATTTGTATAGTTATGAAGAAGTAGTTGTAAAAAAAAAACTGTAAAAAGCTAAATTTCAAGGTAAGTCGTGATACCTAAAAGTTGCTCTTGCATTTTCAGGAGCACCCTACTCAACATTATTAGCAATTTCTACGTTTCTCTTAGTAGAATTATAAAATTGAATTCTTTAATATTATGTAGACCAGGTAGGTGTTTGAGAAAGTTTCAAGTAAAGTTTGGAAAGAGAACTTTGAGATATGCACAAGTCGGACAATTTTTTTTTTTAGTTACAGTTAAAAGTATACTTGATATTAGAAAATTATTAAGAACTTAGAAAAAAACTTACTACTTATGCTTATTATTAATCGTACAACTTAAAATTTAAAAAAATATATATTTAATGGTGGAAAATGAAAGATAAAAGTCTAAGCTTTAAGTATAAAGTATTTATATTTCATTTAAACATCCAGGTACAAAGAAAACAGTTACTGAAAACACAAACATTCTAAATTACTCGAAGAAATTAAATGAATTATGTACTCTCTGGCCGTCATATCGGATCCGCCATTTTGAATTTTTCAAATCTGTCATAGGATTCTTAATCCACACCCCGAGAAACCCCTTAACAGCCAATTTCAAAATATTTAGCGGTATATAGAAACGTTAAATTAATTATAAATGAGGTTGGAAGCATGATTCCCACTACAACTGAAGGGTTTAAACCAACCATTTTATTTTAAATATTTTTTTTAAATTACGGTAAAACTTAAAAAAAATAATCTATATACTATTTTTTGTAAAATTTCCCATTCTTTTATGGGTAAATTCCCATTTTGTCGATTGTTTTGTTACCCTTTCGCCGACTGACACCGTCTGACCGTTGACCATTTGAACCCGTTCCCTTTTTGTCGGCTCGCCGAATTAAAGCTACCAAGTAAAGCTGTAGGTGGCCTTCAACCCTCTACAGGTAGTTTTACCTAGGTATTTATTTTCATACCATAGACACAGAGGATGGACTGAGTGTTCCGTATCCTGCTGTGAAGTAAATATGGACGCAAAAGTGCGAGAGAGACAAAGCGAATGAGCGGCCAGTAGCTGTCTCTTTCTAGAATGCCGCTAAGCTACGGTGCTCTTGAAAATAATAGTACTGTGTGTATTCTATTTGAACTAAAAGGGGGTGGAAGTTTTTCTTGCCTTGAATTCCGTCTTGGGGTACTGCGCCTTGCTAATTACAGGCTTACAGAAAAGAGACAGGTATTGGCCGCACAGTCGCTTTGTCTCTTTCTAGAGAGTGGTCAATTTTGTGAGGTTAATGCTCAGTTCATCCTCTATGTCTATGTCTTCATACAATATAAGGATGTGGCAGGTTAGATTATCGTAGGCGTTCAGGTTAGTTCAGGTTTGACAGTCCTAAGTCTGTAGAAAGTGTGAAGGAAAGAAAGAATTTTGCTCTATGGATTTTTTTAAAAAATAATTAATATTTACCCTTAATATAGATTTTCCTAACAAGTTTAGTGAATCGACGAAAGGGAGATTGTTAATGACACCGATGTATTAGGTTAAAATGCCAGTCGACAAAACGGGAATCGACGAAACGGTACGGAAATCCTTTTATGTGGTGGTATTAGTTTTTCGATATCTTTTATTTTTCAAGATATTTGCGAAAAGCCGATATTTCATTTGATATTCGATTTTGTAGGCTTAGCGTACAGGTCACAGCAGCAAACTTTTTTTTATCGCATTCTACGTCCGAAAAAAAACACCTGTATGCCAAAATGCAGCCTGTTAACATTTAATGAGAGCTTTTCATCAAAATTTACTTCTGACGACTGGGCTACGAGGCTGGTTTGAAAAGTCCGTGCAAAGTCCGAGAGATGGCACCACCGGCACGTATCGAGGTCATGTTTAGTTAGTAGCATCTCTTGAATGAGCGCACACCAAGTTTCAGCCATATTGGTCTATTTCTTTGTGTTTGGCATTCGTGTGAATCAAGGAAGTCGAGTGATTTTCTAGAAATGGACGAAAAAGAATTTCGTGTGGTGATTAAACATTACTTTATGAAAGGCAAAACGCCTCAGGAGACTAAAGAGAAGCTTGATAAGCATTATGGTGACTCTGCACCTTCGATTAGAACAGTTTATAAGTGGTTTCAAAATTTTCCGACTGGCCATATGGGCACAAGTGACGCTGAACGTTCTGGACGGCCTGTGGAGGTTACAACTCCAGAAATCATTGATCAAATCCATGATATGGTGATGGATGACAGAAGAGTTAAGGTGCGTGAGATTGCTAGTGCTGTGGGCATCTCGACTGAACGGGTACATAATATTCTGCATCAACATTTGGACATGAGAAAGCTATCCGCAAGATGGGTGCCGCGATTGCTCACGCTTGACCAAAAACGGAATCGTGTGAAGTGTTGCAAGGATGGTTTGCAGCTGTTCCAGAAGAATCCGGAGGACTTTAAGCGTCGTTTCGTCATTGTGGATGAAACATGGATACATTACTATACTCCTGAGACCAAACAACAATCTAAACAATGGGTTACCAAGGGGGAATCTGCACCAAAAAAGGCGAAGACCGTTCCTTCGGCCGGAAAGGTTATGGCGACTGTCTTTTGGGATTCGCAAGGGATAATCCTCATCGACTATCTGGAAAAGGGTAAAACTAGTACGGGTGAATATTATTCATCGTTATTGGACCGTTTGAAAACCGAGCTGCAAGAAAAACGCCCGCGATTGGCACACAAGAAAGTCCTTTTCCATCACGACAACGCACCAGCACACACCTCAGCAGTTGTGGTCGCAAAATTAATGGAAATAGGATTCCAACTCGTTTCACATCCCCCCTATTATCCAGACTTGGCTCCCTCGGACTACTATTTGTTCCCCAATTTGAAGAAATGGCTGGCGGGACAAAGATTTTATTCAAACGAGGAGGTGATTGCAGACACTAATGGATATTTTGCAGACTTGGACAAATCCTATTATTCGGAAGGGATCAACAAACTAGAACATCGTTGGACGAAGTGTATAAGCCTAAAAGGAGACTATGTCGAAAAATAAAAAAGGTTTACCCCAAACACATAAGTAGTTTTTATTTTTGCACGGACTTTTCAAACCAGCCTCGATTTAACAACATTAAAAAAAAAATTGAGAATTCTAATAAAAAATATTTTTTTAAATAACATGGAAAATACAAAAAGTTAAGGCAACGATCTTGTAATTCTTGATACTTTCTCTTTCATTTTCCTTGCGAATTAGTTTAAAGATTTTACTGTCAGTTTGCAATGAAACAGGCCTTACCAAACACTTCTAGTGATAAAAGTTGACAATGCAAAGCTATGCATGCCTTTTATGGTGAGTCGGTTTTTGTGTGAAATGATGTAAATTAAAGTCACTGCAATAGCATTTTGCTATTTTGAGAGCTACTGCTACATAATATTAGAATAAAATTTGCTAAATGAAACGGCTGCTTAAAGATCAGAACAAAAAACCCATTTTTTACTTCTTACCTTCAAACTCAGCTTTCGATATATCCCCAACAGTAGTCAACTGAGCGAGCAACTGTAAATATCCTCTGTCATAGTCATCAAGCTGCAAAGGCCTTACAAGAAAATAGTCCTCCCCGGGACTTTCATTTGTTATAAACGGTGTGACCCTATTTTGAACAGAGTTCCAGTCAAGGCCTTTTAAAATTTCGGGATTGTAGAGGTAGGAGGGGTGGAAATCTCCATTGGTTTGCTTAAAACATAAAATATTAAATATATTATTGCAGAGCATAGCTACGACTAAAACACTTAATTTGTATTTCGGTAAAAAGCCAAAATTAGTTGTTTCTATTGTGAATTGAGTTAATACCATACTAAGATAAGATATATATTTTGTTGTAATCCGGTGTTAATTCCTAATTACTAAGATAAGAAATGCTGATAACTTTTTTTAACAGAAGTACAGACTGCCATGTTAGAAAGGGAGTCAGTCAGTATACACTGAGGTAGCAAGTATTTTATTTTTAAAGCTAATACTAATTTTTTTAAATGAAAAGCCTGGTGTATTATTTTATTTTTGAGTCCTACTAAAAATTCTAGATATTATTTGTCTACCATACCATATGTCTAAATTGAACTGTTTTAGAATTATTGTCATTTGAAATTTAAAATAAAAAAAGACAAAAAAAAAAGAAATGAATAGAGTAAAACTATGGAGGGTTTAAAAAGGTATGATTTTTTATTGAAAAACGTGTGAAAGAAAATCTTTATTGATAAAAAGTGAAGAGATTGTACACTGGAGAAGATGCTCTTTAAGGCATGTTAGGTTTAAAGGACAAAGGATATATTAGAGAGATAAATGAAAGTATCTATACTGGTCTTAAACCGCTATCTGGTAATGGATTCATTATTACGCATATTGGAAACGAAAGTGGTTTTGTAGACGGAGGTCATTTAACATTCATATCCAAGAAAACAGGAGATTATCACGAAGATATGAATTCCGACGTATTTGAAGATTGGTTTTCGCAGATGACGGACTTAATAATAGACGATTCTGTTATTGTAATGGATAACGCAAGCTATCATTCTAAAAAATTAGAACGAGTTCCAACCTTGGGTTGGCGAAAAAAGAACATCCAATCTGGGATAACCGAGAAAAACAGTTCATTTCCAAAGGCGGCGTTAAGAAAGAATTATTAAAACTTAAAGTTCTCAGAAATAAATAAAAATGACAAAAAAATATAATATTACGGTTTATCGCCTGCCACTATATCATTGCGAGCTCAATCCGATAGAACACACCCACAGGTTAAAGGTGAAGTTGCCAGGAACAATACGACCTATAAATTAGCAAACACACAAAACCTTCTTCAAAATCACATATCTAATGTTTCCACAGAAAATTGGCGAAAATGCGTCGAGCACGTTTTGAGGGTAGAAGATAAAATGTGGACTGTGGACATGGCAGTGGATGGCACCTTTAATTATACATGTAAATTCAAATGAGACGGATAAAGATAGTTTTTCAAGCATGTCGGAGATTAGTAATACATTTTTCATTATTGTTTGACTTCATCATTAGGATATTTTTTAATTATTAATTTTTCATTATAAAATGTTATTTTTTCCTTATACATGTTTAAACATTATAAAACTGTTTCATTCAAACTACTCGCAAGTAATATGTATATCCTTCGATAGGATTGACCATCATGTTCTCATCAATAAGTTGTCTTTCTTTGGTTTCACTGATGGTGCGAGGGCTCTTATGATTTCTTACTTGTTTAATTGAACTCAGTTTGTAGCCTACAACGGATTCAAATCAAAAAGATATGTAGCTACCTCGGGCGTTCCACAAGGTTCAAATTTGGGACCCTTGCTCTTCATTATGTTCGTAAATGACCTTTGCGATGATTTAAAATGTAACAGACTAGTTTATGCTGATGATCTAAAAATGTTTATGCCAATAGAAAAAACTGAGGATTGTTCCTATCTACAGAGCCAGTTGAATTTCGTACATTCTTGGTGTTGTGACAACAAGCTACATCTAAATGCTCAAAAATGCAAAGTTCTAACATATACTAGGAGGGTAGCGTCAACAGAGTTTCAATATAGAATTCAAGACCATAATTTAAGTAGGTGTAGCACAGCTAAGGATTTGGGAGTTGTTTTTGATGCAAAACTAACATTTACTCAGCATATAGCATTGAAAGTTTCTGAAGCAATGAGGTCTGACGGGTTCATTATTAGGAATTGTAGGGGTTTCACTAAAATTGCATCACTGAAGGTTTTGTATTTCTGCTTTGTTCGCTCGAAACTAGAATATGCAATTATCGTTTGGAGTCCAATGTACGAGGTGCGTAGAGTTTCACTTGAAAAACTGCAGAGGAGATTTCTGAAGTTTCTGTTGTTTAAGATTAATGGAATGTATCCTGAACGGGGAATCGGCAGTGATTATTTGTGTGAACAGACAAATATTCTTAGCCTGGGAATCAGGAGAGTTTGGGCCTCAATATTATTCCTATATAGAGTATTGCACAATACGATTGATTGCAGGGATATATTGTCTCATATTAACATCAATGTGCCACGGATACACTCACGATCAACATGTTTTTTAGATGTAACAGACCTAATACTAATTTGTTATTGAATTCACCTATTGATGTAATGTATACTAATTTTAATCATATTTGTAATGTTTGTGACATATACTGTTGTACTAAGAAGCAATTACTACAGACTGTCACTGAATATATAAATGTCTAAATATTTACTCTATTAATGGAAAACTGTTGGGTAATAAAGCTATTATTATTATTATTATTATTATTATATGCCCAGGCGCACCACCACTGGCCAGAACTATTTCAGACTATTTAGCCCTAAACAACCCAAAAAAAGGCATCGTTTTCCCATTGTATTCAAACATAATAGATTGCAAAAATTAGATCGAAGCATTGATAGCATTCCAATAAAGTTGTTGTAGGTAAAGCTTTGGGGTCCTTATTACTGCTTGATGCTAATTTGCAAAATTCTAAATGATTTATTGCTATCACTTTCAAATAAATAGAGTATAGATTAATATATTTTTAAAAAATTCTAAATGTTTAAAACTAAAGGAAAAAACTTTCCCTATACAAATTCCTACATTATTATAACACCAAAGTCCTAATTTTTATAAAACTACACAACATTTATAATCTTACCACCATTTCAACAATCACTACTATGTTACAATGAAAAGCCTTTCTCAAAATTATACTAAATCACTTCAAATAAATCAGTAAGTAGAAAAGGAATTAAGAAGGATTAGTAAAAATAATACAACTGATAAAAACTCTTTTCAAAGATAAAACTTATTTCATATCTACAAATAGTTAATCACTGGGAAAAAATCTTGTGCAATAATTCCTTTTTCTACTATATCCAATGTCGTCAAATATTGTACCTGATATTTATTTAAAAACTAAATATAGACTTATGATTGAAGATTTTTTTTAAGTGGTTGATAATGATATTTTCCTAGTTTTAAATTTTACTCAAAGGCCTAAAAATCAAAGTTACCAATATCTATAATTTGTTTAACTGTTTATGGGACTTCTTCTTCTGAGCGTGCCTTATCTGCTGAGAAAGTTAGCAATCACATTTGCCCATCTGATCTTATCTATTGTAGCTCTAAATATGTAGTTTAGTAAATGTCATATCTGTCTACTGCAGTAAGTTTTTAACCCCAACTTGCGACGCCTTCATGATCATTTTTTACCGATTATTTTTCCCTCAATGAATTGTCGGGGTTCATATTTTTGGTTCTCATAATGTGGCGCAGGTATGTGCTTTTTCTTTCTCTAACATCTGCAATTAATTCTTTTTTCTTTTTCCAGGTGGATAAGTATTTCCACGTTCGGCGGTAGTACCACATCTCAAATGACTCTATTCTGTGTTGTATTGTTTCTGTGTGTGATTGTAACACTTGCATAGCAGCTTAGCACTTTTGTTCTTGTTTTTATAGTTTGCAGTTACAGAGTATGCTGTGCACTCTGTTAAAGGAGCTTCATGCTTTTTCAGTTCTTAAGCATACTTCTAGAGTGGTCTGAATCTTCACTAATTACGCTGCCTACAGTGGCGTGCAAAAGTTTCCGGCCAGTAACATTTCATACTCTAATTTATTAGAAAAAAAGACTAATTATTTTTAATCATTATGAGATGTAAGTATGAGATATAGGAAACAAAATAATATAGTAAAAGAATATTATTTATGTTTGTGAATATATTTATTATTATTATTCTTATATTTATATGTGCAAAAGTTTTCGGCCAACATAATATACATTGACGCAGTAGGACGTTCAAAGACGTATTTACGAATAATGGCGCGTTGAATGTTCACATTTAGTTCATAAAAGATCGTGGGAGCATACACATGGCTCGGTACATACAAATCCAAATTCGTGAAAGAGTAATAAAATTTTCAAAAGAAGGAAAGTCTTCTCGTGAGATTGCTTCATTATTATCGATAGGTAAATCAACCGTGAACGATATTATTGTAAAATACCGTTGTGGGTATGGTTTAAAAGATCGTCCGCGTAGTGGAAGACCAAGAAAAACATCTAAAAAAGTAGATCGTATCGTTAAACGCAAATCAACTGAGGATGTCAAGAAAACTGCTGTCGAAATTGTACGCGAGCTAAAGGATGAAAACCTAGGTAATGTTAGTCGTAGTACTGTGACACAAAGACTACATGATGTGGGACTTTTTGACCATATAGGTATTAAAAAACTATTAATCAGTAAAAAGAATAAGAAGGCCCGATTACAATTTCCCCAAGATCACCTAAATTGGACAATCAAAGATTGGAAAAAAGTAGCTATCACAGACGAATCTAAATTTAATCTAGATCTAGAAGTGATGGTAGACAACATGTACGACGTCCTATTGGTACGAAAAATGAGTTCGGTACCAAATTCCTACTGTAAAGCATGGTGGAGGAAGTGTGATGGTTTGGGGAATTTTCTCTGCACAAGGAATCGGTCCATTGATCGAGATCAACGGAAATATGAACGCTGATATTTACAAGGACATTTGTTATCATATGCTAAAGAAACATTGCCGCAGAATTGGATATTTCAGCAGGATAATGACCCCAAACATACATCCAAGTTGTTAAAACAGTGGTTTTCTGTTTCAAATGTGAGAGTTTTAAGTGGGCCATCTCAATCACCGGACTTGAACCCAATAGAACACTTACGGGAAACGCTAGATCGTCAAGTTCGAAAGCATACATATTCAAATAAAACCGCATTATTCAAATTATTGGAGGAAGAATGGGATAAAATTTCACCTGCTTGTATTAATTGATTAATTGAGTCAATGCCACATCGTTGTGCAGCTGTTATCGCTGCAAAGGGTATGACTACAAAATATTAACATAAAAATATAATTTAAGTCTATTATAGAGCATATGGACTAATAAATTTTCTCGTAGTACAAAGTGGCCGGAAACTTTTGCACATATAAATATAAGAATAATAATAACAAATATATTCACAAACATAAATAATATTCTTTTACTATATTATTTTGTTTCCTATATCTCATACTCACATCTCATAATGATTAAAAATCATTAGTCTTTTTTTTTAATAAATTAGAGTACGAAATATCACTGGCCAGAAACTTTTGCATGCCACTGTTAGTATGTTGTTTTTGTCACCCTTTTGTTGGTGTATTTTAAGGTTTATGTTTATATTGAGATTTTTATTGACCACCATTGTTTTTGTTTTGCTCGTATTTAGTTTCATGCCATATTCCTCACATTTATTAACAATTTTATTCGTGAGTTTTTGAAGGACTTCTTCATTGTCTGCTAGAATGCTAGTATTATTAACATAATGGAGGTTACTATTGGATGAAATCTGCAAAATTATCCATTAGCGAAAATGTTACAGATGAGTTCATAGGAATGAAACTGACATTTACTATATGGTACTTTACTATAAATATGTCTTCACATATTTACATTGTTCCTGATGACACATTAAATTTGTCCTGAAAATTGTTTGGCTGGATTGACTGCTAACAAATCAGTCACATAGTGCTGTCTGGCTCAAAATTTTAAAAATTACTTTGTTTACTTATTGGCTTCCTCAATATCATTAAAAATCTAATCTAACAAAATGTATAGTTTTAGCTTATTTTAATCAATAGAAAAGAAAGTAACTAACATTATATTTATAAGTAACAGCTGAATATTTTCTAAATTTCTAATTTAATAAGTCCTATATCTTCTTCAAGTACCCTCTTGCTTTTGCCTATGGTTGGTGCCTTTTTAAGTTTTTCATAAACAAAGGGGACCTTACAGTTTAATGCCGGTTCCAAACGGCCTAAGTAAGAAGGCTTTACTAGGCATGATACTACAGGTGGTTTGCTATTGCCTTCTGAGAGCGGCGACCGTCACATTGTAAAGTTTTTTTTTTAAATTCGGGTCTCCAGCGAAGCAAGCAGACACTATATACCCACTACACTATGGCCGCCTCTAACTTATTTACAAACAATAATAATACAATCAGCAGGTTTTATTACAAAACTAAAACCAAAGATGCAGTTTTCTTAGCAGTGTTATATGTAAATAAGCAGAGTAAGGTAACTTTTTGCATCAAACAGGATTGCAATTTACTCTACTACTTTCTCTTCGATCTTACCAAGCTTACTGTAGTTTTAGATGGATGACAGATGAAAAAAAAAAAGCAATTTCATGAACATACTTCTTGAGCAAACCAGAAGATAGAACTAAACAAGATTTACAGAACATTTTAAGTTAAGTAGATTAGAAAAATCAAGTTTAGTCCATCATCGTTCTTGATAATGCTAACATGATTGGCGAAATGTGGAGAGCTAAAATAAGGTTTTTGGTGTAGTGGTGATAACTTTTGTGTAGTACACTTTTAATGATATTGTAACAGCTTATCAAACAGGGAATCAACTGTGGCATTTTGTCTTATAAAGGCTAAATTGATGATATGAAAAAAACTACCAAGTACTAAAAATTTTAAACATGATTTTCTATTTAAAAAAATAATGTCTGTTATGAATTATAAGCCGTTTTTTTTTTTAACTGGAGGAGTCGGTAGCCCTAAATAAAAAATAATCAATGCAACCATAGGCCAAAGATGATAATTTCTTAACTTTTTATGCAATATTCATTGAACAGAAAAAAGATTGAAAAATATTTTTTGTTCAATAATTTTCAATAGGAAGGAAAGAATTGCATAATTAGGCTTGAACCTTACAAAGTAAACAACAAAGATTATAAAATCAATGCTATAACCATATACTACCTCGACATTTACATAAAAATTTATTCAACGTGGAAAATGCTTATCTAAAATTATATAGCCTTTCTAATGTATATCTAAAAAATAAGTTATGCAAGACTCTTGTGAAGTACAGTATCAAACAGCTTGATTTTAAGATTATCAATATTTAACGCGTAAAACATTCTTTTCAAGTGTTGTTTATTTTTAGCTTTACTCCAACTAAAGCAAACAGTAAAAATACGTATAATCCTAGTAAACAAAATTAAATGCAAAATATTTGCCTAAAAAAGGTAAATTTATAGGTTATAAAACTTACCCTTCCGTTTACAACCATTATACACAGAAACTAGGAACTAATTGTTTAATTTTTAATCATTTTTCAATAGTCCGAGTATTTATTCTAACCTTGACTGGCCTAAACTTTCACAAACCGGCTCTACGTTGGATTCTATCTTGACATTTTTAATTTTTTTCCTTTCCTTTTGTATATTTTGAATTTGATGACGTTTATATCAATTACTTAAAGGTCAGTTGACAGCTTATACTTTACAATTATGTCAAAAGAGGGCGCAGGTTAATCTGCAGTTTCTAATATCTGGATATTATATTCTTTAAATTTAGAATGACGATAATCTCAAAACATAAAGAAAGTGCTTTTTAATATGCACATATTATCTTCGGCATGTTCCATCTTTTTGTAAATTAGGCAATATTAAAATCCTTGTAATAAGAAAGTATCTACAACTTTCGTTGGTCTATATACTGGAAAAGTTGCATAATATTGGTTCACAAGTAAATATCCACGAAGAACTGATGTCACAATGACCTTGAAGGTACGACGATAATAGGCAATTTTGGATCGACGTTTATAGAATATTTAGTTCAAAAAATAAATTTATGCCTTATCTTGTTAAGAGTATACAAACATCTGAGTAAATTTTATTCCATTTTAAACACGACTAAATAAAATATTTCTAATTACTAATTGCTTAAGAACACATTTTTCTTTATTTTTTTGTTCAATCAGTACTAAGTTGGGAATGTGGAATCTTTGGCACAATGACTATATATCACCACTACACCAAACACTTTATTTTTGCACTCGACGCGCGTTTCGCTAACTATCAGGAGGGATGATTGACTAAAGCTAAACAACAAATCTACCCTATTTATACTTAGCCTAACCCTTAAATTACTCAGGCGGAACTAATGACATAGGTAAGGCCATTAGTTCCAGTCAAGTAACCAGTAGAGGGGACTATAACAATAGGTCCTCTGTCTTTATTTAAACTACTTTTACATTTTATAATTTCTATACTTTCGTATGCGTTCAACAATATCCTATCAGATACATTTTTAATTATTCTTAGATTATCTAATGTTACAATATGATCGGCTTCAAGGGCATGTTCGGCAATGCGGAATTAAAGGTCGGGTGTTGTCGGAAATAGTCCCATTCATGTTTTTCTTGAGCATTGTGACAGAAAAAACTGATACCTGATGGTATTCGACGTTTAATGTAACACATTCAAGGATGAAATCATACTAATTAGAAATTAGTTGCTCAAAATATTGTTTTGAAGTTTAGAATTTACAAAGTCGGTGCAAAATTAGGATGTACACTCGTCCTTGCTCATCCTTGAATTCCTCCATTCTCTGTGTTGTATGTGCACACACTGATTACACAGGCCAACAAAAAAATATTTGTTAAAACTTTTTTAACCAATACATCTAAGTGTTATGTATTTTTGGGTGCTGAAACCATATCTAGTATCAGTTTTTTTGTATCACCCACAGTTTTCTCAAATATGACATCGATTAAATTACTGAATTTGAAATGAAATGAAATAAATTAAATCCTCTTCCTGCTTGAAAATCTGAGCAAACTGTTGATCTCTTGTTCTATAATGGTAAATAGATGTTCCAGATTCCAATAAATGTTTTTCTTTCAGCCTAGACCCAAGCAATTTTGTTTTTTCCTTAGTCAAAGCCAAATCTCTACCTAAATTATTTAACTCAGCTTGTGTAAACAACTGTGGTTTTAAATTTTCTAGAGAACATCGAAACTCATCATCGACTTTCATTAAATTCGGGACTGGACTGTAAAACGTCATCAATAGACTGAGGTGGCTCAGGGACAGGAAGTCCCGGTCCATGTCCTACCGGCCGATTAGCTGAAGTAAAGTTAGGATAGACAATTACTTTCTTATTTTTGGAGTTATATCCAGAAACATCAACGTTGCAAAAATAACAATCATGTGAATGATTTTCTTGCTCTCTCCATACCATGGGTACTGCAAGTCTAAAAGCTTTCTTTTCTTTCTTATACTATTTCCTAAGATCCTCGACACAAACATAACAGACTTTATGAAGAGCTCAACATTTTTCTTGATTACCGATTTCTACACCAAAATATGCAAAGTAGACTTTTTTACAAAGTCAGTAATGTTTCTTTGATATTTTTTAACTACAAATTCACCACATATATAACAAAAAGTGTTGGGAGAGTTTTTACAACCACGATTAGCCATACTTTGAGTGTGAATTAAAGCACATGGGTTAAACACTGCAATGCGTGGTTATATTAACTGGAAGAAAACAAACAGCTATGACATTTATCGGAACTGCCAACCTAATAACATTTGATTTTACTGCCAACGTTATAAAATTGTGATTTTATTGCCAACCCAATAACATTCGAATGATAAAAAATAAACTTTTCACATTATGAATATTAAAATACGAAAAATTGGTGGGTGATACGACTTTTTTATTATTATTTTCGAACTCAGCACACAAAAAACATAGGAATCAGGTAAAATTATTAAAAAAGTTTTTTCATCGTTGGCCTGTGTTATTAGTGCTTCAAATTTATAATATATACAAGGTGTTTTCTAATTTGGAAAATTATTTTTACGCGTTATAGGCATTTGTTATTAAGAAAAATGGCATTTTACGACACTCTAAGCAAAAGAGCGTGGGGCAGATGTTTATAGCAACCAGAATCTGTCGGGAGTAACAATACTAATCAAAAGAGCCAGTAAAATTTGGAGGGATTAATTACTTGTTTTGATTGGTATTGTTAATCCTGCCAAATTCTGGTAGCTATCAACATGTGTTCATTTTTTTATAATGTAAAATGGGATATTTTCTTAATTATAAACGCCCATAGTACTTCGCCAAGTATAGTGGCCTTTATATATGAATACAAATATCTATCTATCTATTAAAGGGAAACAGAGAACAATAGGTAGAGCTACTTATTGAAAGGTTGGGGGAGGTGTCAATCAGTAAACAGAGGGGCGTCAGCGACGATTGAGGAGCAAAATTCAAAAAAATACCCTCTTGCAGTCGAACTTTAAAAACTTAGACCCCTCACAACACAGTTAACTAAAAGTCGATGACTGGGGGATATTCGATTTCTAAGTGGCGTATGTCCTCCATTTATAGGGATGTGCGACACATATAACCCTCTAGTGCTTCCTAAGCCAGGCCACAGGAAATAACCAACATTTTAACTAATTATGGTTAAATTGCCCTGTGATCGGTATTTCAACATAAAAATATACTCTAAAAGATAAAAGTTTAATTTATGAACGGCTTTATTTCTTAATTTAAGTGTCAAAGAACTTACCTTTGTTAAATCAAGATTTTGACAACTAATAGCACTTGTCATCATATCTAGGAAAGCCGTAAAACTAATCTGAACTCCAACATTATCAGCGATTTTTATAGTTGAAGGTTGGCGTGTTGACACGCAGTATACAATTCTGTATAAGGTATATGCTAGTTAAGCAAACCATTTTTATCAGAGGTATTTAGCATATTAGTGAGGTACAGTATTACAACTCGTAAGCATTTTTATTAAAAGTTGTGATTTATGGTGGCTCATACTTTATATACTTTTACATATATATATATATATATATATATATATATATATGTTAGCTGTCAGCATTTTCTGTATGGAAAAACCCCCGTTCCAAGCCTGGTTGAAAAACATTAGGATAGGCCGAGCTATGCAATATGAGAAGAATATTAATTATTGATAATTAGTTTCAGGCAGACTGACTTGTTTACATACAAAAGGGTGAGTTAGAGTAGCGATCTCACTACCTTTATGTAAAATAAACATTTACTGTGTATTTGTCTGACTAAAGTTGTCAGTAACATAAATTTCATGAAAGGATTAGTGACGATCTCACTAATGCCTATTGAGATAGTGGCAATCCCACTATAGAGTTGAGAAAGGATTGGTGACGCTCTCACCAATGCCTGTTGAGATAGTGACACTCCCACTATGAGTTTAAAAAAAATACTAATAGCCTTCCCATTAGGATAGTGGTAATCCCATCATAGGGGTAAAAAAAAACTGATTGAAATCCTATTAGATCTGCGAAAGATAGCCTACAATGTTAAAAGAGGATTAGTGACGATCTCACTAATGCCTATTGAGATAGTGGCAATCCCACTATAGAGTTGAGAGAGGATTGGTGACGATCTCATCAATGCCTATTGAGATGGTGGCGATCCCACTATAAGGATAAAAATATTAATAGTTTTTCCATCAGGATAGTGGCAATCCCACTATAAGAAAAATAATAAAAAAAAATACTAATGGCAATCCTATTAGGTCTAAAAAAAGATAGAGGCATTTTCACTATGAGGTTAAAAATACTAACGGCAATCCCATTAGAACAAAAAATATTAGTGGCAACCCCACTAAGTATAGCAGAGATACTGTTCGTTAATTTATTTCAGGTGAAAATAAACTGAAGACGTCGCGAGGGCGCTTCCTCCTCAGGACGGCCGTGTTAGCTGTCAGCATTTTCTGTATGGAAAAACCCCCGTTCCAAGCCTGGTTGAAATAAATTAGGATGGGCCGAGCTATGCAATATGAGAAGGAGAATATTAATTATTAATAATTGGTTTCAGGCAGACTGACTTGTTTACATTACGTAAATTAAACTATACTTAAGTTACTGTTATTGATATGTCTCAAATCACCAAACCCTTGAGTTTGTTTTATGTGACAGGTAGGCCATATCTGTCACACACATTATAGAAAGTGTTTATGTAACCGTAATGAGATTTAGGTAACAGGGATATTTTGGTACGCACTATAAAATAGAGTTTTAGAGAGAGCCGAAGTAGTCGGCCAGCTTTGTTAGATGTCTGAATAAAATTGTTAATAAAAGTTATTGTTGTCGAAATTGCCCAAAAGTGTTTATTTCCCATTATCTCTACATAATTTCCATTATCTAGGCTTATCTCTGCTCATCTCCCATTATTTCTCCTTATCTCCCATTATCTCACCTTATTTCCCATTATCTAGGCTTATCTCGACTTATCTCCCATTATTTCTCCTTATCTCCCATTATCTCACCATAACTTCCATTATCTAGACTTATCTCTGCTTATCTCCCATTATCTCTCCTTATCTCCCATTATTTATACTTATCTCCCATTATCTCCCATTATCGAGGCT